>JAVJGJ010000062.1:49144413-49174056 GCA_035590215.1 Microhierax caerulescens
TTCAGTTTGATCGCCCTGGCTCGGCGTGCCTCTCTCCGGGTAAGACACTTTTCACTGATCCTAAGTGAGGATAAGCCAACAAACACCCTTTTCTTTCCAGGTTAGCATCTATCAGCAGCAACGATGTCTATGATGCCTCTCTTGTTTCAGGAATACACTAACAAATGGCAAAACAAAATCCTTCTAGCCTCGTCACGCAATCGGCCATCTAATGATCTCACCGGGGAAAACGGTATCTACTTTTTCAATATGTAGCAAACCACGCACATAAGAGACTTCAGCAACTTGGCTGAAGCAGCAGCAGCTCAAAAAGCCCACTGAGGAGCACAGGGAGCATTTGTGGTTTATGACAAACACCTGCCTGTGGCTCTTTGGCAAGAGGCATCCTCTGTTCATTCTCAAAAATATCTTCTCCAGAAGGCTGCCTAAGACAACAAATGAAGATTGGTTCTGCATCCTGAGAAAGAGAAGAGGAAAATCTTTCCTTCTGGTTCTCTCTCTGCTTTTCTCTCCCTCACTGGAAGAAATGCATTTGTGCAAGTAGGCAGCTGGAAAATGCTGTGCCACTGCCCGGCAGCAGCTCACCTCCGTGAGGTCCTGGAGGCTATCGTCAAAGCCCAGCAGCTCCAGCCTACCTGTCAAGGTAGGAAGAATGTCCTGCTTGCCCTCCTGCTGCGGGCTCAAGCCTGTACAACACACTCTTTTATGGTTATTTTATCGAGTGGAAGTGGCAGTAACTTCACCCCGGAGACAAAGGAGGGAATTATTCCCTCCAAGTCCTTTCCAGCCTCAGCAAGTAAAATAGAATTGAGTGGCAAACCGGCCAGATGTGATGCTTCCAAGGCAATCTCTTCCCTATTACTCTCCCCTCTGAAGAAAAACTTGAAGTCCGTTCTACACTAAAAATGTTAATTTTGGAATACTGAGCCTGTAATACTTATCCATTCTCCAACCAGAAGTTTCTGTATTTCCTGTTATCATTTTCTGATGTGCACAATTACAAAAAAAAAAAAAAAAAAAAAAAAAGTTTTATCTAGTTATTGGTAGCCCTTTCTTGAGAAAGAATAGATAATTTATTCTGATTTTGAGGCAATTTCATACCACAAAGATCCTTGCCAGAGCTACTTTTTGGAGACATCTGCAAAAAGCTTACACATTAAACTGTAATCTTCACTGAATGTGCTCGCCATACGCTTGCACAATAGAAAGACCGTATTATTGCTGTTGGCATTCATCGGGGAACAGACTGAGGAGACAGCTGAGCCAGTACATCAGCTTTTACATGTTTACATATATATTTGTCAACCGCTTTAGAAACGAAAAGGGAGAAAGTTTTATTTCTTGATGCCGATCTGCACAGTGCTTTGGTATTTTAATAACCTTGACACAACGTTCCTGTTAAACTAGCAAGGAATCAAATGTTCTTGGAAATACGTACGGGCATGGCATTATTCAGGGTGTTGTTGTAGACGCAGGCTCTCAGTGAGTAATCCAGCACGCAATTCTCAAACAGCTGCAGTGATTCTGCCACTTTTTCATGAAAATCTTCCGCAGATTTATTAGCACTTGCAAAGTACAGATAATCCGAGTACAATCTGCAAAGGAGATACGTGTAAGTAAGCGACAGAGGAAACTAAAGATTTGTTCTCGTGGCGATGGCAACTGGTTACACAAATCGAGGAGAAGGGTGGATGTGGGTAACATTGCCCCCCCAACAGCCTGCTCAGCCAGTTGGTGACAGACACATTTTCTATTCATTTCAATGGGTTTTGGCTCAGAGTAACACCCACTCCAGGGAGTTGCTAAACATCCTCCCCGCTTTCAAGGTCAGCATCCCTTGAGAACCTGTGTCACAGCACTCTCCAAACTAGCCAGCTGCAACAAGGCCTTTTACCATCACATACCAAGATACTCTTCACACCAGTCCCTCTGCTGCCTTCTCCTTGTCTCTCCTCATCCAAGATCTGTGCTTTCTCTCTGCTTCTTCCTCCTCTCTCTTCCTCGGCTGCCCAACTACTTTGCAAAACATCCACACCTGTGCCTTATCTACATCAGCCAACCCGCCGCCCCTGAAGCCAGCCCACAGCTGTATATTATCAATGTTAATTAACCCAGCTTCATTCCTCTACAAGCCTGACCCTAGTAAACATGTGAGTCAGTGTTTTATCCTGAAAGCAAATTCTTCAAATATATATACTTGAAACTAGTAGCACCTATGAACAGCAGAACTTGTCTCAGCTGACATTGGTGCCCCTCCGTATTTAGTGCTCCACGCTCTCATGGACAGAATTGGCCTTCACTGCAAAAGCTTAAAGTTGATTTCAAAACCAACACAGGAACGGGATGGGTTAGAAAGAGTGATTTTTATATGATACCCTAAGCTTGGTACCATCAAGAGGAGAAACAATTCCAGATATCCTAGATTTTTGCAGAAAGCTCCACCTCCAATCCTACATTGACTTTCCCTCCAAAAAAACCTGCAATTTCCAGCATTCCAACTCTTGGGGTTTTTTAAGCTGAAGTACTACAGCTAAGTGAATGGTTCACGATTGACCCCAAGCAGTCCCACCTCTACTCCGTGGGCAGCAGGACACCCGTGCATGCCTGCAGGCCAGCAGCACCCCTGCACCAGCTGCTGCAGCCAGCAGAAGCAGCAGCAACAGGAATTCCCCCAAGTTACAGCACAGGAGTATCCCCTCACTTCATATTTTTGGCACAAGTTTTACAATTGTTTAATAGGACTTAAAAGAGATTCTCTAAGTCTTTTTTAAGGGTGATGGTGGTGAAACAACCCCAAACCCACAGAAAAGTTAAAGACCTACTTTAGTGTTAATCCCTGAAATCCTGACTAAGCTTTTCCAGGATAAGCGTGGCTCAAATGGACAAAGGAAATGTCCTGACATGGCATAAATATTAGATCTGCTGAACGTGATATTTTAACTTTATTTTGTATTTAGGCTTAGAAACTATGACCAGAACCCCAACGATACTGCAGGATTTTGAAAACATTTTTGTAACACTTGAGGAGTCCCTTCCCTGAAAGTGCAGCACAAACATTACACCTCCATAGCACCCACCTCTCGACACAATTCCAGAAATCCTACGTATCTTTCAGCCCCTTTCAAAAAACACAGGTGACTAAGAAATGACCTGAAAAAAGCAATCTATTTAGGTTTCATTTTATTGCTGTAGTAACCTGTTGTATTGCACTTCATTTATTTTTCAACTTCCCTAGATTTCCACAGGTACTTAAAAATTCATCATTTAATTTAGAAAGTTTAGGCCCTAATCCAGCAAAGCACTTAAGCACAGGAATAGCCCCTCTACACTCATTATTTATGTTAGTGCTTTGCAAGAATGGGATTTTAATTCCCACATGAAACAGATGAAGACTCTCTGTTCATTTAAAAGGGATACATTTGTTGCAGGATGCTTTTAATTCAACTTTTATGCACTTTTTGAAAGAAAGATCATAGCAAACTATAAAATCTGAGGCAGAGGCACCCAGTATTATCTATAGGAGTCCCCAGCTAAGAAAGACAACAACTGGATTTTTGTCCAGTTCTTCCCAGCCTGGCAAATGCATTTCAGACAGTTTTCTTTAAATGAAAAAACTCCCTCTCAGAGCAGAGGGCAGGTACCGGGCTTGGACTAGACTGGCTGGGCAGCCTGTTTCAAAGTGATGCCCACCGGTGCTTGAGGACCACAACCACAGCACCACGTTTGTCCTCTCCCTCTGCAATGGCAGACCTTGGGTCCCTCATGCTGCACCCACCCAAGAGCCACCCCACCAGCACAGGGTGCGAGGACGAGCTGGGGAGAAGCTAAGGGACAATGCCAGCTGCCTTCAACTAATTTAGGCACACAACAGTAACCTCCTGCTTGCAGAAAAGCAGGTACATCAACCAGACTCGGGCTTGCTCAGCTTGTCCCATGGATGGCAGGACTGACTGCTCCTGGCAGAGCAGGTGAAAAGCTTCTTGCTGGGGGAAATCAGCCAGCAGGCATCATGTACAGCATAGGCCTGGCTGCGATTTTATTTAAATTGTTTAAAACGCCTGATTAGTAGTTCTAATCATTCGTTAACATAAACACATCATTTTTAAGGCTTGCTGATATCTTATGGAAAACTATGTTCTTGAAGACAAGTTCTCTCTCTGCAGGGCAGTTGAGATTTTCTGTTTCTTTCCATCTGTTTTTAATTCTGGGGACATCTGCCATGAAATAAAACCTTTGCTGATTTAGGATTTTCAGCTGTTCCAGCTACTTGAAGTCCTTACCTTCAATTGCCATCCATTACAAAGAAATAATGATGCCACTGACACCCAACATCACAAAAATTAATTTCTTCCACATATTTCCCGTTGGGGGACAACACAGACCCCATGCAGTTTAGATCAGACCAGAGCTGTCCCAGAGCCTGTGCAGCACCCACGTCCTCCTGGGTACAGCAAGGCAACTGCCCTGCTGCCCTGCATCACTGATGGGGCTGCCTGGGCTGCCCTTCTGCCACGGCTGCTTTTGCTCCTGCAGTTCAGACGAGCGATCAGCAGCAAGGGCATAGGGGATCGTAAACAAAAAGAAACTGATTTATTGTAAATACGGTGAGGGAGAAAAACCTGACTTTTTATGTCACCCTTATTAAAGCTGGCAAAGAGCTACACCCACATTACACAGGGTGGTTAAAGCAATCAGGGAATTTGTCAGTAATTTACATGAGGAAAACACTTCTGCCAGCTCTCTCACATAAAATTCCCATCTGTTAAATCCTGAGGTCAGGAGATGCCGTTAGAAGTCGAGAGCTGTGTTTTCTGACACAGGAGATGCAAAGCGCTCTCACAGCTCTGCCTCTCGCCAGGAGCCACGTCCTGCCGCTGGGGAAGCTCTGCAAGGAGCACCCAGCCCTTCCCACCACCAAGTTGCTCTGGGCTGCTGCTGGGCAGCGGGGTACATGTTGCCTGCACAAGCACCCCGTGCCTGCTCTTCTCCCAGTGCCTGAGCTCACACCAGGGCCTGGTCCCCGTCATTGTCTGCATCCCCTTCTCTCTCCTGAGTGTTACTGGTGCTTTGCCCTTGCACACTGACCTACCCCAAGTATCCTGAAAATCCCCATGGAGCTACAGAGAGAAGGCATTCACACCCCCTCAGGCTGATCCTTTTGGACTCTGCCTCCATCCCCTCCACCCTGCCCGTTACCCTCATCATTATCATCATCCTCCACAGTGGAAAGAAAAGCCCCGGGAATCTGGAGGAAGACTGGAGAGAAAAAGTGAAATGCAAGTGGACAGAAGGGCACTCCTGGCTAAGGCAATGGAGAACCACACAGGAACAGCCCACGCCTTTGCAAAAGCACAGCCCTTCCACTGCAGGCAAAGTCAGGAAGAGCAAGGCTGAACCCCCGTGCAGCTGCTGGCTGTGCAAGCTACAAGCGCCTGGCAAAGCCTTGTATGAGTGTTGCACCAAGCGTTTTTAAGATCAAAAAAAACGTTTGTATCATTCACTGGCTCTGGAGCTATTTGCAATCTTTCAGCCATTTTGAACAGTATATCCCCTGACGACATAAACTTTATTATTTAATGTGAATTGGAGCACTTCACAGGACCACTTATGGTGCAACCTGTAAATACAGTGCCATCCTCAGTCTAGTGAGCCCTGCCAAGGACCAGGGCATACCAGCTCAGGTAATAGTCACATTTGGCAATGTATAAATTCTTTTTTTCAAAGTAGCTCAGGTATCTATGTATGGCACTCACTGTGGCATTTACACTCACGTGGTCCCTCTTTAATTAAAAACACTATCATAATTACATACACCAAAATAAGCGGAATAAACCCCCTTATCATAAACCAAGTAACTGTGAAATAAGTTGTAAACATGTATTTGCATCCAAGACACCAAGAGCAAATACAATTATTATAATAAGAAAATTTTCTTGTGTACTTTAGCAACGTGATCCTTGCTCACCTTTCAACAGGGTCTCTCAACATGATGATGAGTTTGGCATTCGGCTGGAAGGCATGGATAAAATCCTGGATTAAGAAGGGAGGTTCTCCTTCAGTACTGTTGTCATAAAAGAAAATCCAAGCGTTGTTGTCCCACATTGTCGAGGCACTGGCCTCCCCTGGAAATCAAAAGCATCTCTGCTAGTAACTCATTTCATTCTTTGTATTGGAGTGGGAATTGGCTGAATTACGAACTGGTGTAGGCTGATTAAAATTGACTCTATTAATTTCAACAAACCTTGGTTCCTGCAAATCGATCTGGCCAATGTGCCCCAGAGCCAAAGCAATCATGCCGCCTTGAACCTTTGTGAATGCAGGGATGGTTGAGGCAGTTTTTATGTAATTGCACCCAAAATATTGCTGTCCACTAACCACACTGCTTCCTGTTAGTGGTTGACACATGCAAATTTGACTTGGGCT
Source organism: Microhierax caerulescens (assembly GCA_035590215.1). Lineage (NCBI taxonomy): Eukaryota > Metazoa > Chordata > Aves > Falconiformes > Falconidae > Microhierax > Microhierax caerulescens. Next base: position 49,150,837 of record JAVJGJ010000062.1, read on the forward strand.
GCAGCAGACTGCTTAAGGTTTTGGCACCCCATCCACAGGAACTCGCTGCTGCTGAAGACCTGCTGTGCTCTCCGTAGCACCCCAAAGGTCCGTTCTAATGCTCCCGATTGTCAGAGAAGTAACTTGCTAACAAATTGTATGATTTGACACAAACTAAAGAAAAAAGTGGAAACCACCGCTCCAGCAGATCAATATTATTTAGAACACAAAGAGGAGACATTGGTGAGCACATGGGAAATATTAAAAAAAAAATATGCACTAACCAGCTGAATTGTGCCACTGCAGTTTGAAATAACCCTTTCAGAGAATTATCCATTACCAGAGATTTTTTTATATAACTACAATTATTCATGTAGCTTAAGTTAAATATAACTATTCACTATTAGACAAAAGGTCTGTAGAATAAATAACACATTGGGTTAAATGCCAGATTCTGATACCCTTACTTGCTGAAGCAGCTTACTCTCAATGGAATGCTACAGGGAGATACACAATCAGTAACATCTCTGTGAGAAAAAGGTATGTGATACTTCAGCTGCTAAATAAGTTATCTGATATGACGTTTTGAACTGTGTAATCTTCCCTGTCTTTTAAAGTAATACTGGCATTTATGTGGCACACTGCTGTTTAATAAAACATAGACAGAAACTTTTGGGAAACTTCCACTCTTTGTCTAATGAGAGCTAATTCTTGTTAATTAGATTTTTCAAATCAAAAGGAATGAGATGAAAAAATAATAATGTAGGTTTACAGACTTGCACATGATTTCCCTCTTTTTATTTTTTTCCCTCTCCTGGGAATGTCTAATAAAGATTTTAAAAGATGGCCAAAACACAACATGAAAAAGGTACTGGCTCCAAACTTCAGATTAACATAATGTTAAAAACATTAATAAAGTCTGGGAGTTGTTAGAAAACACATTAATCTTTTGTCATGTTCATTTTGCCTCTTCTCAGAGGAGGAGATCAGGTCCATTGGCTAAAGCTGGGTGTCCACAACGGCTCTTATTTTTCATTTTAAATTAATTAGCCAAAGCACTGCCTAATCATCGGTGGGCTTTGACTTGTCAATTAAAACTCAATTAGCCCAGCTCCCACGCTGGGTGAAGCAGAAACACAAAAGACTAAATATAGGACAAGAGCTGAGAGAGCCGTACCATGAAACCACCACGCAGCTATTCCTGCGCTACCAGAAGGTGGTACAATGCAGGTGGGCACGAGCATTTCCATCCGCGGACGGGCAGAATGGTGCGTGCCAGGGACCACAGCGACCTCGGAAAGGCGCTGCTACATCTCCATTACAGGCACGGCTAGGCTTAATGGCTCCCTCCAAAATGTTAGCCTAAATCATGCCAAAGACTGAAGTTTATGACCTCACCAAGCCATCTAGTCCTTTCTAGAATAGATTTTCTGCTCTTCTTTCATACTTCTCTCCCCTAGAGACCTCTGGGCATATTCTACTGGATTTCTTCCAATTAGAGCATACATAGCGACCAAACCTAAGAACATCTGCTTGCACGTGTGCTATCTGAACTAAATGAAACCAGTGCATTTACACAAAAATGGGCAGATTCTCCTAACATCACAGACCCGACCGCTCCACAGAAATTGCTTCAGCTGCATCAGCTGCCACCACCACAGATCTGCAGGCAACACAAGGGATGAGCACAGGCACACGACCGAATCATGCTAAAGCATTAACAGGGACTCAGGGTGCTGCTCTAAGGCACTCAGTCTGGGATAGCCTGGGTTCAACAAGGCAAATCTTCCCAAAACAACATGACTGTCAAGAATTAAGGGGGGAAGGGTGGGGGGTGGGGGGCAGGATTTAAAAAAAATCATCATTCTGGTCTCTGCAGACTCTTATAATTTTAATTTCCTGAGGCAGCCAAAAATACTCCTCACAGTTTGACAGTGTTCCTTTCTGTTTCATAATACAGATTTAATATCTGGAAAGAGAACAAGCCATACTAAACCTGAGATAAATTAATCACTGCTATAGTAATTATGTAAAATTACTGCAGTGCAACCAAAAATATATTGTTTTTTCTTATGGACTGAAAGAACGTATGAATTACTAAATTGCCTGAAGAATGGATATATAACCTGTTTATTCAATCATGAATGAATTAACATCATACTGTGTTTTCACAAGACATTCCTCTGAATTTATCGTATTAATGATCACAAATAAACAAGTCCGGCTCAGAATGCCTCAGGCTAGATCAGTGCTGTCCTCTTTGGTTCATCTCTAAGCAGATGGATTTTATGGGAAAATGCAATTTTTATCACCTAAGTACAATAACCACAGAAGCCTAACTTTTCAAAATAACGTACATGATGAACTACTGAAACGTTTATAGTTCTAATTCACTTTTTTTTCTAGTCATCCGATATAAGAAAATGGAGGATTCTAAGCAAACCTGATATTCATACAGATTCATTTTCAACTAGCTAGCCTTGTTTTGTTTTATACCAAGGTCATAAAAGACTGACTTAATAAGTATAATCATTCAGGACTTTTCCCGTAAACTTAATAAGAAAAGTGAACAGATCCTTAATGAAACAAGAAATGAGACTACAGGAAAAAGAAACACAAAGTGAACTCTAGAAAAAGCTGTAAAAGGAGGTAAGTAATCAAAGATGTACATTGCCAATTAGATTAGTGAATTTAATTAGTATAAGCATTTCACCCACAAAAGGACAGGAGATATTATCGTAAGCAGGAGGAAAATCTGCAGATGTCCTTGATGGCAACATTTAAGACCCCATCTTGCAAATTTTGCTCAGTGTTGAATATTTAATAAGGCGAATGACCAACAGACTTAAATGGAAGCTGAGGAATGTGACTACAGCCAACTCTCTGGTTTAAACAATGTAAGACATGGCCACTATTTTATCAAGCTAACAATAGGTTAAACTTTTTTGGTTAGAATGAGACTCCAAAAAATTATTTTTAGGGTAGGCAGCAAAAACCTCGTCTCTATTTTGTGCAGAATACTGACTTCGGGCCTACTTGAAGTCTCTTTCCAACTGGCTCTTGCACAACTAGTTCTGTTGTGGAATGTGTCTAGTTTCCTTGGGAAACTTTGAGGTGACAGAGTAAGACTGGTAAAACTCTCTGCCCCTCAGTTTTCTAGTTTTAGCAGGCAGCAAAAGCAGAATTTAGAAACCCCTGCTGCTGTTCCTCATGGGCACTGCAAATGGATGGCACCACGGACCACAGTGGACGAGCGCAGTGGACTGAGCACTGTGCATCACAGAAAGCAATCCAAGGATCCCTCTCTAGAGCCCAGTCCTAACCATGGACTGCCACAAGGTACAGTACAACAGCATTTCTAAACCATCTTTAATGCTAATCAGGTAATTTAGTATCAACTGAAACTGTAAGATTATCTCCAAATAGTGTCCTGTACTGTGCCTCTGGGTTCCATGCCTGAAAAGAAATACTGTGCAGGAGAGTTTCAACTTGACTCTGTATATTCCTGCTCTTGAAACTTCTATTGTCGTTGCTGTTAATGAAGCATCTCAGGGGGTTAATAATTTTTATTTCAGCCCACCATACACTACATAGGCATGATGACACAAAAAATAGTGGTCCTTCTTCCTACATATATCTTATGTTGCATCTTGAGAAGAGAGAGACACTTGGAGCTATCATTGTCATCAAAACTGTCCCCAGTCAGGTACAGGATCTCTACAGCACTTATTCTATGTCATCATACCTGAATGAGTGCGTTATCCCAGACACATTGCTACAGCATTTGACCCTGAAGTTACAATCCCGTCACTACAGGCAAACCCCTCATAGCAGACTCAGTGTTTGAAGGAGTCACCAAAGTCATTCTCCTTTTTTTCTTTTTTTTTTAAGATTTCGTTAAATCCTAATGTTCATCAGACATCCATCACTTGCTCGGGCATTTTCTAAAGATCATCACAACTTTTTAACAAAGCAAGTAACCACCCTCCAGGAAAAGAGAAGAACTTCTGCACTATCCATGAACACTAGAGAAAACCAATGTCACGGGCTCCGTGCTGGGAACCGTTCACATGTGGGAAAATGCCCCTCTCATGCCTCAGCTACCAGTGTTGCCCACCTGGAGCTACAGGGACATATTTCAGAGGCTATATTTTCCCTACCAATTACGATGTTGTTCATCTGGCCACGCTCTTTTGCTGCTTCACTCTGCAGCACACCCTGGATCTGATGTGCCGCTAAGTCAAACAGATCAAGGTAATCTTCCACTGGGTAACGATCATGAAATCCATCCCTCAGACGAATGATTCCTACAAACAGTGAAAAAAGAGAAGTTAAAAAAAAAAAAAAAAAAAGGAAAAAAAAATACAATGGCAGAGCAAAATGAACTGACCGCTGGTGTAAACCAAGACAGCTTCATTGACATGGCTGGCACTGAGCCAGCCAACATCAGCACAAAATTAGACTGATGAAGTGTAACACTCAGATAAAAGTGCCAATAACAAAGTAGCTGAGATTCAAGATACTATACAATCCAGCCATAAATCCACAGCAATAGGAAATATCTTAAGTGTTCTGTTTTATAGTTCCTGCATGAATAGCTTGCATTTATTTTCTTCTAAATTTAGCTTTTGGAATGAATAGAAAAGACCAGATTCTGCTTTCATTTGCACCAATATAAATCAAAGTAATATTGGACTCCCACTAGATTTACTGTATTGAGACTGAGAACAGGCTCTGATGCCAAATACGCAAATCAACATAACTTACCAAAATCAGAAAACTGGGAAATCATTCATGTATTTGTCTTTCACAAGTATGAAAACAAAGCTCCATGGTAGTATCTTATTTTAATCCCCTCTTTCCCTACACCCCAGGGTCTGTTTCAGTATCACCTTCTCACTGCATTTCTCAGCATCTTGAGTCACATTCATGATTTTTATGCTCCTTCTCCCACTCTTCTTTCCAAATCTGGTCTCACTTCTCCATTTTCTACACGTGCTCCCCACACCTGTCTGAATTCTTGTTTCTTTCTTTCTATGCCACAAAAACAGTTTCTCAAGTGGGCAGTGGTCAAGGACAGCCTTGGGAAGGCAACAGAGTAGGAGCAAAGCTAAGAGTATAGAGCAAAGCTTCTCAGCTGCCCCTTTCTTGTTCCTGCAAGGCCAATAATTATCAATTATGTGAGAGGAAAGCTCAGCAAGGGAGTTCTTTTGTCCATTCCCTCTGATTTTCCCCTCTAGGAAAGTGGGATTTAATGAGGGTAGAAGAAAGTTCAGCAGTATATTTTGACATGGTTTTTTTGGGGGTGGGTTTTTTTTTGGGGTGGGGGGAAAGCACAAGCATGGTGCTACAGGCTGCCTTGGTTTGTTGCCACCCCACTCACGAGAATAGAAATTGTGGCTAAGAGCCAGGAAAGAGAGACAGTCAAACTGAGACAAAGTCCTGTAGAGCATCAACCACCCCAGCAGAATGGGAAAGTGGTGATTTGTGAAATGGGACCTCCCCAGGAGGGCTGTTTAGCTTCAAATGAAATTAGTCAGTCTCATAAAAATTCACTGAATTAGAGGATGCCATAGAACTAAGAGAATTTCTTGTCTAGATAAGTGTTACAAACTAAACCAAGTTAATAGCTAGGAGCATAGCAGACATATCCACTAGCGGACTTATAAAGGCAGCTGTCTTGGTTTCACTTGTTCGTCTATTTGTCACATTGTCCTTTTTTTCTCTCTCTTCTTTTTTTTAATAGTAACCATTAGCTAATGAACTGTTGAGGTGAAGTGAAAGGGCTGAGCCACCAGGAGCAAACTTAATCTTTCATTCTCAATGGCAGTCAGCTTGAGACAATCAGAAAGTCATCGCTACAGATCTCCCTCCCATGAGTTCCCAAGTGCCGCAATCTTTCCTCATTCTTCAGCTTTACAAAGTAGCTTTAAAAAATTTAATTATGCAAAGAATGTTCTCTTCAAGGATCTGCACTTGATCCCCAGTGGCTGACCAAAAGAACATGCAAGTGGAGGGTTTGCAAATGCCAGCACAGAGATAGGAATTCATCCTTGTTCTCAAATTATTTCTTACACTCCTCTGACTATTTGGTAGGTCCACTTCTGAGCTTTAGCGAGTTCAGTCTTGCTTTAATAAGGACGGGTGCACCACCTACTCAAACATTAATTCCAAATTTATTTTATTTATGTTTCATTTATTTATTGATCTATTTGTGTTGAAGCTAATGTAGATGTTGAGAACTATTAAGTCTAAAGGATTTTTTTTTTAGCTTAACACATCAGTTCAGTTCAGCCTTCCCTGCCAGCACCCTCGTGGAAAACAAAAATCTTCCACAGAGGGTCCCTGTAGCTACACACCCAGGGACAAGCAGCACAGTATTCACACTGGAAGGTGTCCACGTCTAAAATCCCTTTTCTTCACTGATCTGACTTTTCACCTTCAGGTCAGGAAGTAATCCTTAGCATTTGTCTTCAGCCAGCCACTGACTGTGATGGATGAATGCCTTCTCAGGGGGCTTCAGGGGGCACCACCATGCTTCTCTAGTTTGACCTTTTTGACTCCTCCATCCACACTGGTACCTCCAGTGTCTCCTAAACTCGACTGAATTATCATAAAAGCGAAACTGTATTTTCATCACACCGCTTTAACTCTTTGTTTATAACAAACATGTAGAAAACATCTAAAATACTTATTTTAGCCACTTCCTTATGGCATTTTCAGGGGAAAAAAATACCAGCTCTAGGAACACAGCAAGATCATGAAATCCTGGCTCTGGGTCTGAGCCTTCGTCCTCACTGAGCCGCGAGGAACAAAGCCCCATCTGCAGGAGCTCAGAGGTTCCTCTGGGCCCCAGGGCATGAGGAAAGGAGATGGAAGTGGCAACACCACGTGCAGGAGAAATAAAGAATTTAAAGTACGACCCCAAAATTAAGAACTGAAGCAGCACCGCAGGTGTCCCACTCAGAAAGTGTCTTTCCTTGCCTTTAGCCACAGGAGATCATTAGAAGAGGTAGTTTCCCATTTCAAGGAAGCTTAGAAAAGCACCAAGGGAAAGTAGTGATGCAAAGTCATTATCAAATGATCTACCCCACAGAGCTAGGTTTTCCCCTGTTCCAAAGGCAGCGTCTGCAGTAAAGCAAAAGCAAATGAGAAACAGAAGCAAAGACGTCACCGTAAAATAGCCGCTATCTTCCTCCTGAAATTAGTAATATCACTGAAAAGCCTGTGATCTGTGATACCAAAGTCACATAAAGTGAGGGCATACCAGTACTTAACAGCTAGACCCAATGGTGGGAAAACCCAGAGCCTGGGTGGAGCACAGCGAGCATTACGTGCATCAGCATTTAGAGGAAGGCACTAAGCACACAGCAGACAGGAAGCAAAAGTCTGTCTTCTCTGCCTCATCTACTCTCTAACCACAAGTCTGACCTTCCTTGGCACCCAGGGAAGACACAACAGGAAGAACATAAACACCTCAGATAGATAAAATGATGTGCTCAGCCCCACCACCCTCAGACACCCTTTGAAGGTGCAGCCACAAGTGAGGGGGTGCATTTCTCTCCAGCAGGCCATAACCTCAACTTATCAAGTCTGCCTTCAGAGCCCAAGGGTCACTTCATGAAATATTGATGTCACCCAGGAAAATAACATCAAAACTATGTGCAGGTTCCTCAGTGTGAGAGCTTTCTCCTGCAGAGCATCTCTACTGTTCAGTGCCTTACTAGAGCTGCAACACTAACAAAGCTCCTACCACAAAGCAGACTTGTATTTATTGAACCATAAGAACCAAAGCCACGTTGAAACTCACGTTTCAAACACGGACCCATTATTTATTCATGTAGGAAAGGCTTTACAGAATTTTGCAATGCAAAACTGTCACTGCTATTCTTTAAATCTCCCATCACAACCTAATAGTTCCTCTTCCTGCTCTTACAAATTCACAGGGTTGGTTTTATCTAGTGTTTTTATTTCTTTACTAGATTTTCCAAACCACTGCAAATAAATGAGATGTGCATCATCTTGAAAAGTTTAACCCAAAACACCATTAAACAAAAGCAGGCTGAAACCTACTGAGCATCCATCACCTGGATTTTTCAAAACTGAACTCCAGCAGTTTCAAGATAAGCCAATATGGAGAAAATCCATAAACTTCATCCCAAATGTATGCAAGAAATGTCAAAGTTTAACAAAGACAACTTGCCTGGATACCCAAGGACACGTTTACTCACCAAACCGTTTTCTTGTCCACCAGTGTGGCTCTTTGATTGCTGAGAACCGAACGTCGGGGTGCAGCCTGAGCCGGTCATACAAGTCCGTCGTCCCACACTTGGGCTGGCCAATGATGTAGAAATGGGGGAGGCAGCGCAGGCGGTAGTGTTTGTCCTTGTAATGGTACAAGTGGTTCCAAAATACCTTCCTGAGGTAATCAAATATGGTCCGAAAGCGCCTTGAATACAGTGCATAGGAGTTTGTTGCATAAGGATCTGTGGTGGTGTTTCCTCTGTACTCTTCATACCAACATGGGTTCTTGCTATTTGGAAGGAATTTGTTAGGAATTACTGAAAACATCTGCAACATAAAGAACAACAATTTCAGTCAAGGCAGCAAAAAATTCACAGTTGTACTATTCTAACTTAGCACAGTAAAGAGAATATGATAGAAACACTACGTGGACATTTTTAACCCTCATTTTTTTTTTAACCACAAAGTTGACCTAACTTATTTCTTCTGATGACACCGGAACCAAATCCTGTAGAAACAGTTGGACTGGGAGGAGAGGACATTTAGAAGTTCTTTGATTTTAAGGCCAGAAAGGACCTCAATAATACTCGACCCCCCCTGCAGCCCCAGAAATTAATTTTTGAAGTCTAACATGGAATATTCAAATCAACTTCAAGGTTTTAACTCTGAAATACAAGGTTTGCAATGACCAGATTTTCAGAAAGACACACTGGTAACCAGTTATTAGAAAGGCTCTTCTCTTATTTATCATGTAAAGTGAGTGGCAAATTAACTCGGAATTATTTTGCAGGAGACAAGGTAAAAATTCAATGAGATTGTACAGCTATTGGAGGACTGCCTGATTTTTTTGTTTCAGGTGTCAAGACCATTTATGTAACCCATCCATTCTGCCCATGACTCAGGACATAATCTACAACATCACCTGTTCAGCTGGTGTAAATCAGGAGGCTCCAGATGGTGTAAATCACTATATGAACACTTCAGCAGCTCCACTTATTTTATCTCAGTAAAGGATTGACTCAAAAGTCTTAAAATAAGCAGGTATATAGCAGTTTAAGATACAGTTCAATTCATACTTACATGTGGCTCTTGTTTCCTCAGCTCTTCTAAATCAGGGCGCTGTCTTGTCATAAACTCTATCTTTGAAGTAATAGTGTCAATAATTAATTTAATGCTTGGATAATCCTTTACGTATGAAATATTCATTTTAGAAGGCTGATAATGGTCTTTCATGTCACTAAGGCTTTCATTGTCCATTAAGCTTGGGTTGCTTGTAAAAGCTCCGTAATGGAAGGGAGATGGTATTAACAACAGGCCGTGCTTGGCTCCAGTCAGTATGTAGGATGCCATCACTAGAGTCATTATAATCAACCCAAACATTAAGCTGCATAGCTTCCCCTTCCTCAAGCAGAAAAATCCATTCCAGCTTTCACTGTGATCAGTCCTTACTTCCAAAACTGCAAGCAACTTCATCTGCTTGCTATCCGTGTACAAAGGGATCTTATTTTCTCCTTTGCAAACAGGACACTTCTGGTTATTATGATTAGATCCACAGCATGTGAAACACTGTCTGTGCAAGTCATCTGGTAATAAATGTATGCAACAATTAATGCAATACCTCATATTACTGCTGTTAAACTCCTGTATTCATGAGCCAAGCACAGCCATAAAAATATTTCTGAAGCATACGAGTCATCTTCTCTAAGTCTGAAATTATTTAATTCCTTGAGTGATTCTGCAATTGCTCAGCAATGCCAAAGGACAGGTTCAAGCCAGAATAGGTAAAAGCACTCAAAAAAGCTACATATGTCACATAAAGGAAAAACAAACAAACAAACAAAAAAACAACAAAACAAACACACAAAAATAGATGTACTGTGGATGTGGCTTTCAAGAATTTGGCTTGATAAAAAGAATGTGGCAAAGTAAGACTCAGCTACATGACTGGCTCAAGTTTTTCCCATTGAACAAAATGAGGAGGAAGAAAAATTGTTACGTAGCGTGAAAATATGCAAAGAATAAAAATAACTCATTATCCTCTGATTTACGCTGGAATAGGCAGATATGGGTAGAAATTTTGAGGTGTTCTTAAAACAAGTGGGTTCCAAACCAGACTGCTGCTACTGGAAGCTTCATCTTCCCAGAGATGGTTTCAAAGATTTGCATTGTAAAACCTAAAGAAATAATAAAATAAAATAAATATATAGATAGATAGACGCACACAGAACAGCAGTGGGAATATCTACACCCACCTCCATTCAAAGCTATAGGAAAGCACAGTCTCCTGCAAGTAACTTCACAAGCCAATTTGAAAGCTGTCTTCCATTTGCCAAGTGTATTAATTACAGCGCTCACAGTGTTAAGCCCAGGAAATGTTTGTCTTCAAGTTCACGGCGAGCTGCCCTTTCTGTTCATCACCCACCTGCTCACATCAGTGAACAGGTGCCACGACAGGTAACACAGCACGACTTGCCCCAGCTGCTCGATAACCTTCTAGCAGATCTTAATCTGCTCTTTATGTGCAGGAGCATCTACCTGTACATGGGGACCTTAAATTAACTGTCCTGAAGAGGGGTAGGACCCTACTTAAGAGAACAAGGCAGGGAGAAGGTAACAGTCTCCTTTCAAGCATACAAGATAAAAAGCCAAACAAAATACCCAAAAGCCATTAAGTAAAACGTTCAGCAAATTGAAGGGATTAAATAATAGACAGGAGTAAAGACTCAGGACAAGATCTCTGGTTTCTGGACCAAATGACTCTGGGATGATGGCAGCCACCTGCAAGGCACTGCAAAGTCACCAAGATACCTTCAAGCACCACTCGCCAAATGTTTTGAAAACACAGTACTCACTAAAAATGCCAAGATGTATTACGTAAATAAAATTGTTCTGGTTTCAGATGGGACCGAGTTAGTTTTCTTCCTAGTAGCTGCTGCAGTGTTGTGTTTAGGATGAGAATAATTTTGATAACACAGTGATGGTTTGGTTGGTGCTGAGCAGGGCTTATACCAAGCCAAGGATGTTTCAGCTTCCCAGGCCCTGCCAGCACAAGGGCTGGGGGGGCACAAGAAGCTGGGAGGGGGCACAGCCAGGGCAGGTGACCTGAACTGGCCCATGGGGTAGTCCATACCATAGTATGTCATGCTCAGCATATAAACTGGGAGGAGCTGGCTGGTGGAGAGGGATGGCTGCTGGGGTACCAGCTGAGCATTGGTCAGCAGGTGGTGAGCTACTGTACTGTGCATCACTTGTTTGGGTTTTTCTTGAGTTTTATTTCTTGTTCTCTTTTTATTATTTCCCTTTCCATTACAAGTATTAGTATTACATTTTACCTTATTTCAACTATTAAACTGTTGTTATCCCAATCCACTTTTTTTTTTTTTTTTTTTTTCCCCCCCAAGTCTCTTCCTCATCCCACTGGGGGAGCAGGGAGGGAGGGAACAGCTGCGTGGTTCCTAGTTGCTGGCTGGGGTTAAACCACAACAGGAACGTACCATCAGGGCTGCAACTTCAAGGCAAGACTCTGGATCCAGCAAATGCCCTTAATGGTCTGCACTTTGGTACCAGAGAGGCCATGCCGAAAACGCAGGAGCAGGTGTCCCCTTGGTACAAGGCAGGCAGGGACTTGAGAGAGACCGTGAAGGTCTGCCACGTCCACACAGACCAGGGGCTGAGGCACCCTGCGGCACAGGGTATGTGCCATTCCCCTTTAAACACCTCCACACTGCAGCTGCTTACAGCCAAAAAGCAACCACAGCTGTTTAAAGTATTTATGTCAAGCTTTCGTCTTGGTTTGAGCGTGTCCATGCTTGGCTTTCCAGGCAGCATTCAGAGCAGAGACACTTAAAGTCACAAACAAGTCATCAGCTTAAGGATGGCCTTAATTAAAGCATATTTATGCATGGTTCCTCTAGAATTTCTGTTTCCATGGTTTATTAAATATCCTACTGGCATTACCCACATTTTTAAGCTCAAAATCAACTCTTTGTTTGGAGAAGCCAGATTATCAAATACAAAACTTCACAGATAATATACCTTCTTCTATATACCAGAAAATAATTTTATTTTCTAGAGTTACTTTTCAGGGGGAACTAAACCCAGGAAATATTTTAAAACAAATCTTGAAAAGTCACAAGCAAAATGATAAACTGGCATAGGATGACAAAGGAAAGGAAAAGATGGGGAAAACCTAAGGAATAGTAGTAGTACATGGCTCTGACAAGCAAACTCTATTTTCCCTTTTGTCACCTGATAAAGACAAAGCCCCTGGGAACAAAGATACCTCAAGGCTCCAGTGCTGTGATGCTCCTTGTCCATCCCGCTGTGGACACACAGTGACCTAGTTCCCCCCTCCACCCCTCTGTTTCCTCAGCATCCCCCAGGACCTGGTGTGCCACAAGGCACTTTTCAACTGTTCCACAGACAATCCCAGTACTAACCTGAGCCGTGGCCCTGAAGGTTGGGTACAAACAGTTTTAGCCATACCGTGACCGAGAGGATCGGTATTGCCTGTGGAGAGCAGGGAGGGGACTGCCCCTCCTGCGCGAGGCCGACGGAGGGCAGACAGACGGACGGCAGGCGTAAAAAGTAACACAACTACAGACAGCAGCAGCAGTTGAAGGAATTGGAAGAATTCAGGAGCACAACAGCTTTACCCAAAGAGAAGGGTATCTTTTGCCCAGAAGCCTATGGATGATGAAATGCTAATTGATTAATAATATTTTTTCAGAGGCAGTTAAGCTCTGTTATAATTAACTGCACCAGTCCAGAGAACCAGTTCATTGCTTTGTGGGATTTCTGAAGATCCAACATTCACTTGTACTACTCAAATGAAAATACATTTTCCAAGTCACCTTAATCAAAATATGAAATAGATATTTGAGAATTCACACTTAGAAAACATTAGTGTACTATCACAGTAATAAAAAAATAAATAAATCTGCACCACTATAATTCTTATATAGGTAAAGTTCTCCTAGTTCAAACACATGTCAGTAGCCATGTACAAACTTTTTTCTCATTATCTTTTGCCACTGGCTCCTTCCTCTGGACCCACAGTACTTGTTCCTTCTCTACATTCATCTTTCCTTTCAAGGCTCAGAAATGCTTTTGCTCTGCATTGTTTCCAAACACTTTTCTTTCTTCCCCATCCTAGAGCGCAATTCATTCCCCCAAAAAACATCGAACCTGGCTCATCCTTTTGACACGTCTCTCCTCTGCAGAAGCCTTCCTGCCTGCCTGTGTCCCTTGGCTTCTGAGAAAGAACACTTACACGTTTTTGAAACACATATTTGGCTAACGTCCAAGGCACCAACAATGACAATAATTTCTCATGACTACACAATGGATACACAAAGGGCCCTCTGATTACCCCTACAACACACCAAATCACAGAAGTATAATCATTAGTAATTATGAGCCCAAGAATTTGGTTATTTTGCTTTTAGCTCTTTCAACATTATCTTAATTCTTCAGGAACACTGCTGTCATTCTAGGTAGTAAGTTCTGGTTTACTCCCACAAGAGTGTCCAGATCAAATGGGTAGTCACTTCAGATCCTGCATTAATCATTGTTATTCTAGCTGCATTTTTTTATGAGACAAAGTGCTTTTGTAAAATTCTCTCTATTCTTGATGTTCCTCCCACCTAACACTGTCACATATTGGAGGCTTTCTGCTATCAGAGCAAGCGGGCTGTGCCTCAAGGACTCAAGAACAATTATTTAGAAAAATACTGAACAAAAGTATTTGTAAAATCCCTTCCCACAAAAAAAAAAAAAAAAAAAAAAAGGTTCATTTCCTTAATGATTTATTCTACAACTCAGATGAGGCAGACAGAAATTTTAGCATAATCATTACTGACTATATTTAAACCGAAGGGAAATAAATCAGTGTAAGACCTTTCAATGAAATTATTCTTTAAAACTTCTCTAAAGAAATGGACCTGTGATGATTTTGACAGAAGTTTGCACAACTATAGAAAGACTAAATCAGATTCATATGTGTAATGCCAAACCCGGAAAATTTATGCTTTCTTAAACATAAAATATCACCCCCCTGCCCCCTCAGTGAATGTCCAAATGAGAGAGCTATGGAAAGGAGCCAAGAGCTCATCGGTTGTCCAACCACCACGGATGTTCACCACGGATGTTCGTAACGGCTGGAGAGAAGGAGAACGAGAAAGGGGAGTCCTAACAAGAAGTGAAATGTTTCCACTTTGCAAGTAAAATTTCAGGCAGCCATAAGACACCTGAGCAAAGATTTTCAAAGAGGAAGCAAAGCAGAACAGAGGTAGTTAAAAAAAAAAAGCCAAAATACTGTAGAAAAAGAGACGATGAAGATGAGGGCCTCATAACAAATGATAAGAAATGGGAGGTGAAAAAAGCACCTCTTAAAACAGATGCACAACGAAGAGACTACAGGTTACAGCGGTAGCTATAAAAAGATGTGGTAACCACAAGGTACTCTGCAGCATCACTTAAATTTATCACCTGCTACATGCTTGGTTTTGTGTAATTCTTCCACCCTGAAGTACTCCACTTTGACACCCAGCGAGTACCTTGTTAATCCCCCCGACCGCTGCTCTCCAGCTCCGTGCTTTTTATTTTCAGAGGGACCAGTCACTATGTGCTGTCTATTTAGGGGGAAAAAAAAAAATCCAATTTATTTTCCAGTCCTCTTCTAACAGGGATCTGAAACTTGCTCAATGATAGTGACTGAACAGATTTACCTGAGATAGTCTTGCAAAATCAATTCAAGACTTCTGTATCCGACATTAATTGTAATTATTTTTTTTAAAAGAGCCGTCAGAGATACATTGATGAATACAGAATGCAGGGTCTTAGAAAAACCACATAAGCTTTTCTGTCTTATCTTATGTCCATTTACATGTTAATAAAATGGACTGGAATTGACTGAATCCTCCCCAGGTGCAGACACTTCTCATTAAACTGTTACAAACATTATAAAATCCAGGAAAAACAATGTTAACTACATCTTTAACAGCTGAGAAAAACGCTTTATTGGGAAGCTGATACAAGGGGGAAAGGAAAAAAAAAAAAAAACATGCTTAGGCTACAGTAAAACTGATGTGAAATGAAAACATGAAAGGGCAGCGAAGCTGGTAGAGTAAAACCTTCATAAAATTTTCATAGCAGTAAAAAGCAATGTTTAGTAGCAGTGCAGCGTAACCACGTAATTCTTCTTCCACTCCTCCACCTCCCATTGCAACGTGGCCCGTGGCAGCTGGGCCCAGCGCTCTCCCTGTACAGCAGCAATTCTTCATCCCAGACAGGATAAGCTTATGACCTCTGGACATAAAAAACCTGCAAAATTTTACCATTATGGATACTTTTTAGCTATCAAGCTTACTGGAAATTATACAAATTGAACCAGACTACAGGCTGCACAATGATTTTGCGCCCAAACGTGGTCTCTCCAGAACAAGAAAAAGGATTTGTACAAATGTTAGTGAAGTATTTGTACGATGTGAGGAAGTTCATCCTGTTGGTAGGCAGGTTGTACCGCTTCAATAAATAAACAGTACAAGTAATAAAAACATGACCAAAAGAAAAAAAAAAAAAATGAGGTCAGGAAAGGAATAATCATAGATTTTCTCTGTCCTGCTTATCGTGTACATTTGTCTCAAGTTAACAGTTTTGGAAAAGAAACTTTGCCTGAACTCACATCTATTTACCTCAGAGAAATCAACAAGCTGCCAGAAAGAAGCTCTGTCAATAAAATGAGAATCATGCATCACTGATCTCTGCAACCTCCTTGCAAAACAAGAAAAGAAAATAAAAATAAAAACAAAACCCAAACCAAAAGCAATTGCAATGGTTTAGAAAAGCCACAAGATTCATCACAAAGCTCAGCAGCCTCCTGCAGACTGAAGTTATGTAAAGCTCCAAAATTTGCTTAAAAAACTAATTTACAAGAAAAATAATCAAAGCAACTCCCAATAAATTATATAAAACTACTAAAAATATCTTTTTTTTAAGGCAATCACTTGAAGAACAGTTACATTTTAAAAGCTAGATTCTGTGGTCATAACCCATGATTATACATTCAACCTGTTGAACAACTGCTGAACACTTGTTCGAGTTTAAAGTATTCTTTAAAGAACCCAGTTCTAGAGCCTTTTAAAGCCAAAGAAAACCTCCTGAATCACCACCGAGTCAGCAATCTCGCCTCAATAACAACTGTGGCTTATTCCATAACCCAGCTGGTTTCTTTCTCAAGATCTAATCCAAACACGCTCTGCTCCTTCCTCATCAAAGAAAACGTGAGAACGGAGCAAATGATAGCATTTGCAAAAAAAAAAATAAAAAAAAAAAATCAGCAAACTCCCCTAAAATCAGTGTAATGGTAGTTGCTTCAATCAAATGAGGACTCGCTTTTATTATCTGTTCTGCAATGCTCAGGAGATAGTTACAGAGCTTGAATCACTGGTGCATTAGGGCATAAACACTGCCTGAATAAACAGGTCATTGCAAGCAAGGGAAGAAGGGGGACAGGAGGAGCAGGAAGGGGAGCAGGAGGCTGTCCCGGGTCAGCTACCGTATGGTCATGCCTTCCCCAGAAACCTGGTATCGCGTCTGAAGCCTTGTGCAGGTTCTCGAAATTACCGCGGTCCCGCTTCTGGCGCTCCTAACGTGGCACACCCACACCTTCCTATGCGTTTTTGTTGGATTTGCCTTGAAAATATGAAAATAATAATAAAACTCGATATTACCCATTTTTATTTAAACTGGTTTTCAGCAGAAAGAATATCACTAAAAGATTTCTATGACTTCTGTCTTGCTTTTTCTATTTCACCTGATTTAAACCAGTCTAGAGTTAGACCTATCATTTATTTTTGGGCCACTTGCAGAAGAAAAGGTCCAGACAGAGAAACAGAACAGAACCAAAGCCAGCCAACCTCTGTCCTACTGACAAACCTCAAACTATATCATGGTCTTCCAATGAGATCTAATATAGCATACAGGTTTAGAAGATAACGGACTGGTTCCTCCAACCTAAGGCAGGGACGAGATCTCGCCAGCAGCTCCTCTGCAGTAACACCTGCCCCAGATCCACTCTAGGTCATTTTCCAAAAGCAAGAGTTGTGCTGAAGGTTTTGTGGGAGCTGAAGAGAAGTGCAGGGATCTGGGGCATCAGCACTGTAATGGCTTCTCCAGAAAGGCAGGTCCAAAAGCCCTGGAAGAAAGCACCACTGCCAGCTGCCCAACCTGTGGCACCATGTGCCCCAAGCACCACGAAGCCCTCACCCTGCATCAGGGTAGAGCTCCCATCAACATAATGACGTCCTTCTCCTTGTACAAACATGGGGCCAAATTACGTTCTCATGTTTTTATAAGGATGCTCAGTGTAAAATTTGGCTAACAGTACACACACCGGCTTCTCGACTCTCGATCAAAACTTGCTGCCTACGAGCTGCAACACCTCCAGCAATTCATCTTTTCACTTCACTTAGTTTCTATTCATCTCACATAGCATCTTGCTACAGAATCAGTGACAGATTTATATTGAATATGAAAAAATTGCACACTGTGGAAAAACTTTGCCTTTACATAAATTACTCCAGTCCACATCTTTTCACAGAAAAGCCCTTTTAAGCCACTTTCAGAAATCATCATGCATGGTTGAGGTTTCATATCTTTTCTCTTCTTTTAGTTCTCATAGTAACTGCGAGCGACCTCCCAATATATCCTACACAGTCCTTGAGGTCATCTCAAGAAAACGGAGATAAACCAACGCATCCATCCCATGGGGCTCACAGACTCGTCTCCCCAAAATCTGGAACCAGATTAAAAAGTTCTGGTGGCCAGAATGCAACCAGAAATCATGCCTAGTTAAGAAAAAACACTCACCCCCTCTTCAAAATGATCAAGTCACTAACAGCCAGAACAGACATAAAATACTGATGCTAATGGCAGTTAACTTTTACCCCTTGCTAAGAAAAAAAGTATATTTTCTTAAATCTCCAAAAAGACACCCAAGGTCCAAATAAAATAAACACAGAGATACAGAAAGTTAAATAACTTATTCAGTGATTTAATAGCACTGAGAATTCTTCAGGCTGAATTTGCCTTATTGATTTTCTTCTGTAGAAAACAGAAAATAACAAAAGAACTCGCAGTAATGGTAAAGGGATCACCTGAAATACAACTTTAGGTGCAGAGTGGACGTGAGAAGACTGGTTTTGCCACAAATGTTTTTATTACATTTTTAATAAGATCAAGCAGCCATTGAAGTTTCATTCCCAACACAGGGTATCCCATTACTTTACAATAATAGAAAGTCTTACGTGCATACTGTCTCAAGGAATAAATCACACTATCATTCCACAAATCAGCCAAATCCCTGCTGTAAGTACTAATGCAAGAGGGACACACGAAGCACGAGGGCTGGATCTCTTACGAAGCTCTTCCACTCCAGATTCCACTCTTCCTGGATTTGTTTGATAATTTTATCAAACAAATCCAGGGGAGTTGGGGGTTGGCAGGTGGGAAAAAATATTGTATCTAAATACAGCTCCCATACGCCCTGCAGCCAGGCTGTTATCAAAAACACCTACTTCAGAGGCAAATAATTGGACTGGTATCGACAGAGTTCGCTTATCAAACACCAGCTAATTTTTGTTATGCATTTCGTTCTGACAACTTGCCTGTCCTGTTTTATTTTCAGGCTGCCACGTCTGCTTCATTGTTCGAGTCTCTGGACAGATATTGCTGTAATTTACTCAAATAGCCTTTCTGGAGCAACTTGCTCAATAGAGATACGGGTTTTCCCTTCATGCAAAGCTTGGTTAGGTGAGGACAGTATGCTCATTTTCAACACCTTATCTGAGCAGAAGGAAATTGCTCTGGACAGCCAATTTCTCTGTGTCAGCTACAACGTGAGGATTGAGTGACTGCCTCAGCTTTAGGCATCCGCCATGCACGCCTCTCAGGTTAGGTGAGATGAACACCAAAGCCTCGCCGTGCTAAAGAAAAATAAATCTTCCCAGTCAGAGTGCCAGCTGACTTACTCGAGGAGGAGAGGGAGAGCTAGCGCAGCACAGTTGCATTTGCAGGAGGAGATCTTTCAGTGCTGAAGAGCTATTTTAAGCCCAGGTCTTTGTTTCTTGCATTGAGTACTGGTCCCCGAACCAGCACGTGGGAGAAAAATGTTCGGAGAGTTATTTCCAATGGTCCTGCCAAGCATTTTCAGCCTCAGTATGCTGCAAAATAGTGGCCATTCACAGTTATGTTACTCTGATTACCATCTTGTTCTTTTTACACATTTGATTTTGCTTGATTTTAGCAGCTACTACCTCAGGTTCGTTTGGAGTGAGAAACATATTCTTTCTACCATCTGAAATCTAATACTTTCTGCCACTTTGCAAATGGTATACAGTATAAATTGCCAAGTCTTGTGGGTTGTGAGAGATCAGCTGCTAATTTAAGGCTGCTTTTGGGGGATGAATAACAATCTATAGAATAAATAGAATATGCATAATGCAATGCCTTCAGTGCCTGTTTATCTCATGGCATGGTAAAATATTTTTGCATACAATAATGCAGCCAAATGGTATCTACTAGGATTCATTTGATATACCTTCACACTTCATAAATAAGCAGTCTTTCTGAAGCGGATGGGTCTATGTGATATTTAACATGGCTTAAAACACAATATTGTTGTTACAATTCTAGAGAACGTATATGCTAACAGCTGCTCATTTGATTTTTAGCAACTGAGAAGGGATTTTCCTCCACCTCCAAACTGAATTTTCTCCATAAACTTTACTATCTTAACACAGTCAACTGATTTTTTTTGTTGTTGTTATGAGTCATATATGGTACCTTCTCTATGAGACATACATTAAAATGGATGGAAAAACATATCTCATCTGTACCTAAGTACCATGTAAGTGTTTTTTCATGAATAAGGCATTTAATCTTTCATCTAGTGCTGAGTGGGTGAAAGGAAACATACACAGCTGCATCCTGAAAAGACAAACCCAGTATTAGAGTCTGTCATTGAAGTTTCTTGTAAATTCAAACAAAAATTAGTCAACAAAAACTATTCATCAGCCAAATCACAACTGTGACTTTGTTTCAATACTTAAAAAAAAAAAAAAAAAAGTGTTCCAAGAGCTTGGTAATAACTTATAAATGTTCAACAACTTTAATTCTTTAAGCAACAACACAGCAGATAAATCTTGGCCCGTTAACCAAGAAAGCACTCACTTGTTCCAAAGTGAAGTAGACTCAAATGCCAAATGGAAAACCCAAAAAGCTCTAGGTACTCTCATGAAATTGTTAATTAGTTATCTCTGTAAGAGTAACCCAGTATCACCAGATAAAATTCCTGCATGTAACTTCTGGCTACAGTTTATTAAGCAAACCCTTTCCAACATAATATTTTATACTGCTTTCAGCATCTGAGGAAAATGTTTATTTTGCATAAGTCAAGCAACATTTACTTCTAAAGTCTTCTACTGCTACTTGTGTTTCATCAGAGGTTTAGACTCCATCCTTCTTCTGTATCACATGCTCTTTAGCTACACTAAAGTGCAACAATTTTTACTAACCAGCTTACAAGATACCATCATTCTGAAGATGTTTCTGCATGGTATACTCTGTTTTGCTAACAATATATATCTTTATAGGCAGGGCACACACAATGTGGAACTTAATGCCATCTGATAATGGATTAAACACTCATTAGTGCCCTCTCGTATCATTAGACCATCACAGCTAAAGCGCAGCACTTCTATCACAAACTTCAAAGAAATCCAAATAACTTCTTTTGCTGATTTCCAGTGTTATCAGGACAACCTGTTGCATTCTTTCACCAGCCTCTCAAAAATATCCCAGCTCCCGATACAATTTTCTTAACATGGTAAACATTAGCCCAGTAACCTTGCAACTTCTCAAAGACCCCCGTTTACAACAATAATTTAAAAAAAAAAAATAGGGAAAAAAAGCCATGCTATGTTTGGGACCCAGTAAGTAAACACTGTAATATCCAGAACAATAATAAGATAAACTGGTTCCCCAGCCACTGAGTCACCAACTCCCTTTACTTGACTGTGTGTTCCTGCAGGTTTTGCCCACGTTTGGCTTCAGTGTACTCATTTTCCACTTGGAAAGAACACAACCACAAATACCTTTTCATGCTTTATGCTGCACTTAGCTGGGCTGCAGATTGTAAACAAACAAGATAAAAATCTGAAAACTTTCTTCACTGAATTTCCAGGAAAAGAAACCAGGAAAAATAAACCAAACCAAAATCAAAACCCAACTCTGCATAATGATGACTGTACCAAGAAAAATTTGGCATGCACCCTTCACACCCTGCCTTTTCTGCAACATTTTCTGCAACATAAAGGCAACATTTAGCCCAGCAAACTAGATGGTCTTTATTTGTGGCACAGAATCCGAGGCAAGCTAAGAGACTTTTTTTCCAATTGAGATGTTAATTACTTCTGTTGTAGGGAGACTGTCTCACACCAACCCTCCACTCTTATTCTGCGTAAACTGGAGAGGGGTCAAAATTCACTTGTTAAGGCCTTGCGTTGAGAAATTTTTATTTATATATATATATATATATATATATATAAACATCCTTGATGGAGCTCCCAGATGTAACAACCAACTAATTCACACAGTGGTCCTTACAGATCCCCACCTGAACACCACCTGGCTGTTATACAGGGATGCCCGGGGCCAGGATGCTCCTCTCGCTTGCTCTGTAGGACAGACCATCTCCCGCGATGGCCCAGGGGACACAGTATTAAGGAAAAAGGGAGAACAGCTGTTCTCAGATGCTCTGCTCCAGCCAGTTCTCACTCTGATGAAAGATGTCTGTGTCTTTGGGGGCAGCAGGGCACAACTCAAAAGCAAACAGCGAGAGTTTTGTTTTCAAACAGCAGTGCTTGTTGACATCCTTGGTTTTAACCAAATACAGGACATAGAGTTGCCATAGGACATAGCAGCTGAAATCGGATCGACACCAGTTCTGGAGCTCAAGTTCCACTTCTTGAAACAAACCATTTACTGAAGCAATTCACAGAAGAAATGTGAAGTGACACAAATTCCATCAACTGCGGTTGGCAGCCAGCTTTTCAAGAACAGATGCATGACTGTTAATGGTAACCCAGAAAGCTTAGTTTCTAATGCAGAAAAAACTGAGATAGCAGAGAACACTAGCACCTCCAGAATACACCCCACAAAATAATTTGCAAGGACTTATAAACTCCAACTTTAGCAGAATTAACATATCTAACCAAAAACCATCTCCAGCAAAAACTCCTCCCAAGTTTTGGAAGCATTTCCATGTGTTACATTTCTCTGTTGCCAACAGCGTTTACCTTGAGTCAAACGCATGAATCTTTGATTTCAAGGGATTAACGTAATAACTTGGTTCAGGCTGTTAATGCATCCAAAGCTTTCAGACATGCATCAAGATGCTTGTCTTTCACCGTCTTTCACCATTAACAACCAAAGATGGCATCAAAAGCATGCAGATGCCTTTGGAGGGGACATTTTTTTTATGTGAAAGAAACTAGAAATTCCTTAATATATGTCTGCACCAGGGACTAGACTGCAATAAAAGCTTGCTAGGGTGTCTTAGGATGGAAGAGATGGCTTTTAAGCCCATTTATGGTTTCTAAACACTAGTGTATAATGTAAATTACAGCAAATAACACCACCAAGGAAAACCCCTAAAACTCTATCAAATAAGTGACAACACAAGCATTCTAGGAAAGCGGGGTTCACTTCTCAAAAGTGAGACCCAACCACTACAAAACAATGAGAAATCAAATGTGTCCATTATCTGCAGGTAACAGTATAAAAATACGCTGTATTTGTCAGCAGAAGAGCTCAGTCCAGGTGATGCATCAAACTGCAACTCCAGAGGCAACGGCTCTTTTAGTGCCTCAGATCCAGGGAAATGTGAAAAATGGGTCTGTACTGACCTGCTCTATCCATAACGCCATCGAGTTGCAC
>JAVJGJ010000062.1:49174066-49186503 GCA_035590215.1 Microhierax caerulescens
CTGTATGGTTTCAGAAACAAGGTGCTATAGGAGCTGGCGCGCACTCGGTTCCCTCTGACACTTTCCACCCTCAAGAAGGTTTTAACAAAACACAGAGGTTGCCACAAGAAGCCGTTATCAATCATTGTCTTCTACAAAGATCACTTGATGCCCACATCTAAAGACAGCAACATGCAATAAAGTGCCACAAAATGCCCCGTCTTCCATCAAAGTGTCAGGCAGGAGACGAGAGAGCAGCCGGCAGGAGCAGCTCCAGACACCGCAACCCCTCCGTCCTGCGTTACGTCCTCTACAGCCAAGGTCCCAGGAGAGCAAAGCTGCCTCCACCCCACCGGCTCTGGTTTGTCCTGGCTCCAGCAGAAACAGCTCCAACACCAATCCAGCAGCCCTGTCACCCAGACGCAAAAGCCTCTGGGCCATGAGGCCATCAACCAAATTGGGTCTTTCAGTTGGGTTTCTTAATCATGAAGTGCTGCAGTGCTCTCCCCATGAAAGCCCTCCACCCTTTGGCCACGTAATTGTTCTACGAGTTCATCTCTTTGCTTAGGCATTCAAAGGGGAGTTGGCATCTTGGTTGTGACCATCCCCATCTGCATCTCCCGTGTCCTTCAGCAGAGGAGGTCCCGCTTTGCACAGCTGGAGCAGAACCTTGAGCCAGGCAGATCCAACAGGGGAAGGTGCCCAGGGATCAGCTCTCTGGCCCAGATGGACAAACTTTTCCTAGTGGACAAAAAATGAAACCTACTATATGAATAACGGAGTCCTGCTGCTTTTATAGCAGTTACTTCATCAGGATGTGGAGAAATTAGGCGTGCTAGAAGATCATTCATCCTAGGTATGCAAGAGAAATGATAGTCTCACCACTGACCATTTGATTTAACGTACAATTTCCTTGCATGTTCAAATCCTGGAAAACATCTTCAGCATCCAAAACATTTAAAACCAAACTAAGTGACTTCAGAAGTTCAGAATAATCTAAACCAGGAAAATTTCAGATCTCATCAAGTGAAAAAATAAATTAAATGCTGATAATATACCTCATTTTCTTTATTGCTTGGCTCAGTGTTATAAATTAGACTTTGATAATAGTAGCAAATCAGAGTAAAACCTTACAACACATGTTTTTTCTTCCTTTATGTCTGAAAACTTTGAAATTATTCTTACTTTTCCTCCTAAAGGTACAGGGCTAAGCTACGCCAACAAAACTAATCTGGAACAGGCAAAATGGTATTCTCCAAACATGAATATTTAAAAACAATGTATGCATTATTTCATTAATGTTTTTACATAGAAGCTTCTGTCCAACCTGAAAAATTATTTAAACGAGTAAAGGCAGCAGTTTCACTGCAAACATTCATGCCATACACAGCAGACTCGCGGGGATGCTAGAGTGCACTCAAATCTCAGCGTTTGGTTAATGTCCATGTGTATCCGACCCTTGGGGCAAAACCAGTATTTGCTTTCTTGGAGTAACTCCCAATGGCAGATGTCAGAGTGCTTTTCAAAGGTGCTTTTCAATTTGTGGATGACAAAATGACAGAGTACTGACATGCGTTACCTATACTACCATATGGCATAAAATGGTAGAAGTCCAAAAAAAAATCTAGTTCTCCTAACTCACCATGCAGAATCCCATTACATGGGGATTGAGGGACTTTGAACAAAACGCAGATATGCATTGTACACGACAGAAAGTCACCGCCAATCCAATTTCTAAATAAATCGTCTAAGGCAGAAAGCATGGAATCTGAATTTCCCCCAGTAACCATATTAAAACAGAGCCAATTTCAGTCTTTCCATAAGCTCAAAAGGCAGGGAAGGTAATTTCCCTAACCTTCCCAAGCTGCACTCACGCTCCCCATCCCAGAGCCAGGCTGGGACCCCACTGCACGATGACAGCAGTGAGCACTTTGGAGGGGCCAAAATTGGCAGGTGGCATTTTCGGGAGCAATGGTGCAAGACCTGCAGCTAGGAAGTGAAACCCTTAGTCTCAAGCAACTCTTAAGAACTGGAGCCCTCAATAATTGGTTTCATATCTGCTAAAACACTAATTAGTTGCATTTAGAAGTCAACATTATTTCTGTTAGTTAAGGAGTGCTTTGCTCACCTCTGGGTTTGCTCAAGCATAGAAGAAAATGGGGGGGGGGGGGGTAGTCTGTGCCATATACTCTGCCTCGAGTTAGTGAATGCCACGCTAGAGCACATTTTTCGACACAGGTGAAAAATGAAGGTAGCTAGTCTTTCAAAACAGCTGCTCCTGAGGACTCAAAAGGAAAATAATTTGGAGAGCAATCCTCGCATCATTCATTTGGAGCAATGGATTGACATACTCCAACTGTCATGAGATCCACACAGTGAGTACAACTCCATCTCAAACTGAAATCTGAAGTAGAAGACACATTTAAAACATGAAAACAAATTACAATACTACCACTGGGGACAAAAACCCAAACATTTATCATTATCCTTTAGGAAATCACTCAATTTTCAGCTGCTCTGCTTCAAGTCCAGAAAATTAAATTTCCCCTTTCTAATGGTGCTGCCTTTGAGCACAGACCAAAAAATAAATGAGCAAGAGGCTTATGTGACCCGAGAGCAGAAAGAAGCTCTGCACCTGTCAATATAGCATCTCTAATAATGAGAGGAAAAAAAAAAAACCACCATTACCCAGATCACGAGCCCTGTGCTCACTCTCACTGGTGAGCAATCCATCATCTCATCCCGCTCACTGATACTGTTCACACTCACTGGGGTGGGTACCAAGTGGTCCTTTTCCACTTTAAGAGATACATCACCATTTATGTTTATTTACCCTTTTCTCCAAAGCCTTTAAACTCTGCAGATCAATTGCATCGTTCTGTAAGCGGATGCTGTTCTCTAATTTTAGAAGTGGTCCTGCCCCTGTCTGCACACACTTCCACCTTGCTTTCAGTCCCGTGCGACTTTAAGACTCATCTCACTGCTTTTGACTTGGCTGAAGAGGAACATATATGCCACTGGTTCAAGTGTCTTTAACAATAGTATAATTCATAACAACAGAACTGTCCTTTCCATAACAGGTACTTTCATCCTATTGAAAATCTAGTAAGCCTATTAATTATTTTCTTCAAGACTCAATTTCAAAATGTCACTGCTGACATTTAAGGCTCATAAAAAATGCAAGCCTATCTTATCTGTGAGAAATGAGTTTATACAATCTATTTTAAGCTGAAAATATTTATCAAGGAAGACAGTTGCCCATTATGAATACAAACAGAAACAAAGCCACTTTACAGCAAGTTGCTTTTTTTCTTTAATCTTTTACATACCAAGGGCACATTTCTCCCAAGCACAGCGGTGCCCAAAATAAGTGACATCTGGTGGCTATACGCTGTAATATAATAAGGCAACTCATTTCAAAGCTGTTAACCAATTCAATTTTTAAGTTTACTACTTCTTTGTAAAGCTTTCTAGATGTTTTATTTATTTTGACACAGATACTTCTGAGACTTCTAGGCATCAAAGTCCCTATGCATGGTGACAACTGCTGTAATCTAATTAAAGTGGGATTGTCATATTCACATCAGGCAAAACATGACTCAAAAAAAGGAATCAACAAAACAGCACCAGGATTTAGCTGGGGGACATCAGAGAGAATCGTACAAAGCCAGACCGTAAGAAAAGGCTGCACAGACTTTTGCAAAGGAAATCCTTCAAGTCCTCAAAGTAATTAATATCAGCCCAGGTTTCTCCAAATTGTTTTTCATTAGGGTTTAATTGAACAAAAAAGAAACAGCTGCAATTTTGATTCTGAGCTTAGTGGCATCCTGGTGACTTACACTTATACAAACCTGAAGCAGCCTTTCCACTTTTCATCCCTTGTTGCTCCTCAGCAATGGTCACATCTAATCCAGCCAAGCCTGCTGCACCTAAAGCTGCACTCCGGACATAAAGCGAGCACAGCTCCCCTTCTAACTCCTACAGCCCAGGAATAAAGCTCTCTTGTAGAAAGCAATAAGCCTCTCTTGGATAATTAATATATATATACTGTCAGTCAGATACAGTTAAAATTACAAAATTGCTAGCGCTGCAATTTCAAGGCTTGTAACACCAATTTCTTCAGTAATAAGTATTTATGGGAAAAAAATCTCTAAGCACTAACAGAAATGAGATTAAATATAAACAGACTCTAAATATTTATCAGCAGAGGAAGTCCAAAAATATCCCTGCAAAACTAAAGCGGATGGCAAGCTAAATCCAGAGCCACTGAGCGTTCTTCGAAGGATGTGCCAGGAGGAACTTCATTTTCAGTTTGACATCGCTAAATCAAATTAATTCCTTCCTCCTATTCAAATGCTACCTAAAAATTCTTGATGCCAAAAGGACAAAGCTAAAAATGTCCCTCAAACCATGCCTGAATGCTGCACTTGGGGCAAAAGCCTGCCCAGACACCTACCCACACAATGCAGTCGTGCAATACTTTAAATACTAAAGAGGCAGACTTTGGGGCTTTCCATCACTTTTAAGACCTGAAAGTCCTTACCAGGAATGTTCACCTCCACGGTCAGCTTCCCTTAGCGCAGAAAGGAGCACACGTCTGCAGTATCTCAATAAAAGGGGATCTCTGGGATAACACAACTACCGATAGATTATTTCAAAGAGAAATATTATTTCCTTTTCCCGTACCCTCATCCCCACCAGACACGATCTTCAGCTTAAGGCTTCCTGGCTGAACCAAAGAACAGATGCACAGAAAAGTGCAGCTGAATGACTTCAGCTCCAGTCACTCATCGAGAAGAAAACTTTTTAAGATCCCATTTCATTTATTTTATTTTTTTAAAATCCTGGCATGCTGAAGTCAGCAGGAAGACGTTTCATTGACTTTAATGAAGCCAGAGGTTCATCCTGAGAATTGCTGTTTGGAATGAACACAGCATTTATATTATCTCATTTCAAACCCGCAATTTTTCTGTTCAATGCAACTTAATGATATTTGCTATTTCAGATTTACTTGTTATCTTTAAAAATACACAAAGAAGGTTATTAAAATGCTGCAGCGTAAAATTTTTAGTGATTATGGCTGGGATATTCTTATTTCATTAACAGGCAAGTATTTTTTTAATGCACAAAAATACATTGTCATAAAGTTTCAGTTCATCTTCTATTATGGAAAAGCCTTAGCATCTAGGAATTGTAATAGTCCAACAAAAATTACTGTTGATATTTACATGCTTACCTGCGTTTTCACAGCACATTTCTTAGTGGCTTTTTTTTAATCTTTCATTACCCAATGTGCTAGTGCAGCAAGATAAAAAACTGAAAAACAGGATACGTTACTACACCCACTTAATGGGTACCATTAAAAGAAAAAGCTATCGAAACTCAGCTGAAGCTTTTTATGCATTCCCCTGTATTACACCACACTGAGTTATTGCAGCATTGTAACTATGATCCCAAACTACAAGAATACTCCATTTTTAAAGCTTTACATGGAAATAAGCAGCAGGTGATTAGAAACCATCTAAGAAAGATGTTACCCAAAGAATTACTGGAATCTGTTTTTTTTAAAAGAGAAATATAGTAGTGACTTAAGCTAAAAGCTACTTGCTGTCCAGTACCAAAGCATTATAGCACTGGTTTTCCAGCCTTACTGCTACTGCCGCACACTTTGTTGAGCAGAGGACTCTGACCTTCTCCAAAACAACTGGAAAACATTTTCAGTGCCCACAGTTTGGACGAGCCAGATTCTGGTCCCCATTACACCACTGAAAACCAAGAGCTGATTTACTCTCCATCTACCCTAATGCAAGAGAAATCCACTTGGGATTTCCATGGATACCAATATATATTCTATTTTACTACGCTGTGTGTTTTTAATAATGCTGATCTCCTTAGCAATGTTCAAATATCCTCTCTGCAGAGTTAAACACTTCAATATTCAAAATAGCCTGATGTCAGACAAATGAATTTTTCCTCTTTCCTGTAATGAGAGGTTCCACTGTTCCCTTCTGTTCACCTCTCACATCTCATCTCTTGTTGAAACTGTTTTTAAAGCTGGTATAAATAGCTTTGCAAAGTAATTCTAATACTAAATGTCAAAAGCTATAGTGCTTTCATTCTGATTTATCCTTATCTGTTCCTCAGGCAAGTTAATCCTCAACCTGAGATACTGTTTTCATAGCTCTATAATTTATGAAATTTTTCATCTAAATTATTTACTTTATGAATGGCTCCAACGAGTTGCTCAGGGCATAAAGCTGTAATACTCAATGCTGAAGTGCTCAAGAACACACTTTTGTCTTTCTAAACGAAGAGACCGCCACTGCACCTCGTGCTGTAATGGCTGTTGGTAGCCTTTAATGCACAGGAGTGGGTTTATCCAGGCTTTTTTGCTGACCTCTGCACATAGATGCAGATACAACCCAGACACCACAGTGTTGTCCCAGGTCAGAGCTCCAGGGAGCCACAAAACAAGCAGAGAGTCCCTGATCCTGAGCACAACCTCCCGGGGTGAACCCACGCTCCGCCGGGGAGCTGGACGGGCACCAGCTCTGCGCAGGCTCAAAACCCCTGCACATGGGACCTGCTGCTCTTCCACCTCAATGAAGCGACCTCCCAAATCCCTTCCAGAAACAGCCCCAGGAACCTTCCTCAGGCTTCAGGATTCAACCCAGGAGGCCAAGCTGTACAGCAGCCATCCTGCAAATGCACTGACCACGGACTGAAGAGAGGAGGAGCATGACCACCAGCCTAACGTGGTGAAATAGATTTAGGAAAAGCTGGGCTTTCAGAGTGCTCCTTGAAAATCCTAGAAATTTCAGGTTCATTATCCATTTAAATTATTTAACATTAACGATATCTATTGAACATTATCTTTTTAATAGCTGCGCAGCTCAGCCAGAAGACAAATACCTCAACCAACAAGTAGCCAAAATCCAACAAGTAGCCAAAATCAAAGAGGCTGGAAAGGAATATTAGATAAGGCATCTGATGGACTTGATAATAAGTGTCAGTTTTAAGACCTGTTAAAAGAATTTTCAGAAGGTGAAGCTCCAATGTCAAGAGCTGACCCTGCAGGCAAACCCATCTCATTTCATAATATATACAGCTAATAATCTATTAAACTATCCTTCTCCGTTTCCTCCCATTTCTAGCTTTATACAGTCAAACCTCCCGGCTGCACCAGTCAGAGTCCTTCTTCTCTGGGCTAACAAATTACAGCACTCACAGGCCATTTACATCTTAACTTAGGTGCAGCTAAGTGAAACCCAGGTTCTTACATTTCCTTCAAATCAGGTGCAAAATCTTCCAGAATCCTGATTTCAATTACCTTTTTTTTTTTTCCTGAGGTCTCCCCTATTTGTTGTTCTCTCCCTACTATTTTGCTTCCAGATCCAAAGCACTTTAAAGTGCTTTTTTTCCCCACGCTGCCCCAAGGCATGAACCCCAACTAGCATATAAGAAGACCACGATCTTCAGTCGTCTGAAACCATCCAATATTGCAAACTCACATCTAATGTGCCGCCCACTTTCAACACCACCGGCCACCAGGTTTCTTCCACGCCCAAAGTACACATATTATAGATAAACCTTTATTATTTTCCCTATGCATCTTACAGAAGCTCACATTTTTTTCAAAACCGGTTTTATCTTTTTTTCTCCGTACATCTTTGAACCTTCCATTTTGCCTTCACTCTTTTTGTTTGATCTCACAGTTCTTCCCAGTTAAAACTCACCTGTAACACAAAGACTCGTTATTTGAAAGAAATGTCCTTCCCTATAGTCCATGCAATACTGAGAAGCTACCAGGTCTAACTTAAACTTGGTATATTTAAGCCATACACCAATATATGCAAAAAAACTAATAATACAAAAGTATTTTTCAATCTCATCAGTTTTTCTGACTTTATGGTAAGATAGCAGGGCACATTCAACCACACCAAACATCAAGCGTTTTTTTACAGGAAAAATATCTCCTCGTTAAACATATTTTTCCCTACTGGAAGGTGTGAAGCAAATGAAAAAAATGTCAGGGTTAGTATTTTAGTATTTAGGTACGGATCTGCACCTTGTACAGTGAGGAACCTACCTTAGATACAGAGTTGGCATAACCCCCCCACACACTTATTCATAAAATGGTGTGCACATTTGGTGAGTCCAAATGATGGCACATGAAGTTTTAGAATAGAAAGTGTGTATTTAGTAGCGCCGGGCATATAAAAGACTAAAGGCGTTTTCACCTCCCTACCTCCATCACCACATTTCTCCGCAGGACTGCGCTCCTGTCAGACGAGCCCCATCACACCAAAGGCAGGCACCTTGGCAGCGAAGCGCCTTTCACCACCCATAACGCTGCCGGGGCCATAACGGCTTCCTCCAAATCCCGGGAAGAAGGTCGGCTGCACTAGGAGCTCCAAAAACGTTTCCAGAGCTGGGTTAGCTTATGTGTGCCACCTCAGTTCTGGCAGGTGTGTAAGGAAACCAGCAGGCTTGCCACTTCAGAGGTTTGGAAACCGTGTTCCAGCCAGTTCCAGCTCTTGGGGGAGTTTTAAGAAGCTGGATCTGTGAATAAGAAGAGGCAGGGCAATGGGCTGGGGTGAAGAGTCCATGGCCTCTGGTGTGCTGCCACAGAAGTAGAGCGTTGGGACAGAGCCTGCCACAGACCTAGTCACCTTCCCCATCACACCCGGTCACCACCACAGCTGCCTTGTCATTGCCACCAGCCACCAGTACTCAACTGGGCATCATTTTTCTTCCCGTTTCTTCTCACAAGGTATCACGCCCATCACCCAGTTGTCTCTTCTTACAGAGGATGCCACCTTCCTTCAAACTAGCGCGTACAACCCACGTTCGACAGCTGCTGGAAACCAGGTGTCACATAAATCCATAAATATTCCATGGAAAAGCTACATTAACTGCTTGCCCCTGAAGTGCTGTTTCGGGGCATGTCAGGCACAGCTGTGCAATCAAAGGATTACAGCGCTCCCATTGCAACGCGCCTGCCGCACGCAGCTCGGCGGGAGCTCGCCTGTCTCCCTCGCGTGTAAAAAAACCAACGCGAGTAACCAGGACAGAGCTGTAATCGTGTCTTTCAGCCTGGGAAACACAAATAAAAAGGTCATGGGGACAAACAGCCGGTGCGACTGTACGACACGCTTTCTGTTAGCTATATGGACAGCCCTACACATTTTTAAGGGAACGAGTCAACAATGCTATACATAGCTAGTCAGTAGTAGTGAAACTGCAGTGTAAGTGGGGACATCAGCGTAACTCTGGCAGCTTTGAGATAAGAACTTGTAGAAGCTTACAGATCCTTTCCCCTTGCGTGAATAGCTGCATTTAGACTCCAAATCCAGCAACACACTTTGTCAGTAAGAAAAACAGTGCACTTCACTAAAAAACATAAATAAATAAGAAATACTAATTTGTGGGGGAAAGCAGTGCAGAAAAAAAATGCACACTTATTGGAAATCTACCTTGTCTCTTCACAGCACTTTGGATTCTTCCAGCTGAGCAACATAACTCCAGCCAAGGAGTGAAGTGGGAATTCAGAGTTATCTCTCACTGTGCAAGGTACGGAGGAAAACAGGTGGGTTAAGGGTGGAATTGCAGCCTGAAGACAGCAATTAAGGAGCCT
The DNA here is from genome assembly GCA_035590215.1 of Microhierax caerulescens. Taxonomy (NCBI): domain Eukaryota; kingdom Metazoa; phylum Chordata; class Aves; order Falconiformes; family Falconidae; genus Microhierax; species Microhierax caerulescens. The sequence continues at coordinate 49,183,683 of JAVJGJ010000062.1, forward strand.
GGTTCAAACCAGGGCACAGCTCCTGCAAACTTGATGAGACATTGGAAACAGCGATTCACATCACCCAAGTCAAGCATCCAGGGTAGCACTGGATGATTCAGCAGCACATTTCCTTGGTGATTCTGGTTGTGGGATATACAGCCTTTAAGGACACAGTAACTGCAAAAGTAACTAAGATTTAGGAGGGAGAGGAAGCATACTGGCAGCTGCTTAAGTCATGGTTTTCTTCATCCGAATGATGTATCAATAGGAAAAGAGAAACGCAGCTGCATGTTCTAACTGTCTAAATCGATATGTCATTCAGGCGAGATCAGAATGCTTCTGCTAGCTTACCTCTAGAGAAAGTTTATCGGAACGAAATGGTAACACAATGCTGAGTTACAGCTTCTTAGGATTTTGCTCCCATGAACACATGAGACTCAGCATAGGAAAAGTAGTTAATAGTAAGAAGGAATCCCTTCCCAGTCCACAGAGGAATTTGGTAAGAAATCCGTATTGGGGGGTGGAGGGATTGCAGTATACTGCCTAGCAATGCCTCACGAACTTCGGAAGAGTTTGCTGTCGTCCACCTAACAACTTGATCTGAAATATAAACCAATACTTTGAGAGACACTTTAGTGTTGAGACACAGCCCATCTTTAAAAACATGTGCAATAACACTGACATCACCTGGGCTACGAACATAACCTTCGCCCACCGAAACTCCTGGTTCTCACAGAGCTCCTGCCACAGGTTGCTTAAAATAACGTCAAAATATAAGCAGGATCTTATTTGCACCTCTGTGACTATGCCTACATAATCCTGTCCTTCCTAATGTTGCTAGTGGCTTACATAACTTCATCTTTCAATTTAACCAGATGAAATCATTAAAATACGAGATTCTGCCTCAACCTTCTCATTTATACTATTGTCAGATCCCTAGTTTTAGTCTAGCAACAAAGGCAAAATCCATTACTGTCTTCCATTGCATTAATGGCATGGCATGTACATCTCCACTGTTTCATCATATTCCTGTTACAAACCACCATATAAAATGCTCTAAAGTAGAGATTAGTCCTCCTGTTACAAAACCTGAACCATAAAACTATTTTGTTATTGATTTCAGAACTGCATGGTGACTGCACTTACAGACACAGGATCTAAGGGCCATTTAAGAAAAAAAAAAAAAAAAAAAAAAAAAAAAATAAGGTAATTTAACTACTAAATCTTTGTACAAGTAGTTTCCTCTTTTCTGCATTCAAATTGATTTTCTTTCTTTTGGCGTGTGAAGAGCCAGATGAATCCTTTGACTCAATGCCCGAGAGTGAAATGGCACCAGCAGCAGCAGAGAAGCTCTCAGGGCAAGAGACGTGTGACCACATTTTAATCATTGACAAAAAGAAAAAGCTTCAGGACTATTCCATTAGTATTTACTGTTTATAAGGGAGTGTGTGTATATATATGTGTGTGCGTGTATGTGTGTGTGTATGTGTCTGTATATAAAATACATATATCAATGCATGTAAATAGCATAGATATAAATACATATGTATAGTTCATATCTATATGTTATGACCCCTTATTGATGGAAATTTCCCTTTTTGCCAGAGATCAAGTAGTGCCCAGTTGGCATCAAGTGCAGTGCTGTTCAATTAAGTGTTTGTTTACACAAAGGAGTGCATACGATTTTCAGCTAAACCTTAAAAATATTTACCCTTCATGAACAGTTCCAGCAAACTCTGAGATTTAATCTGTAATCTGCTCAGCTGACTACTCTGCTTTTTTTAGTCACAAGATACAAAAGGCACGCGTTTGTTCTACAGGATATTATCACGATTTTTGGTCTGGTTAACAAACAAATCAAGAAGTGAAAGCAGTCGTCTGTCATATGCAAGCAAATTGATAGCGATGAGAACTTTAGGCCATAGAACTATTTAATAATAAGAAAAAGATAAAACCAAACAAATAAATTTCTGCATCTGAAAGTTTGGTAGGTGTTAAGATGCACCGTCCAAGAAATACTATCTATTAACCCACAAATCTACCTGTGCCTCAAAGTCAATTCACTGCAGAGTAGGGCTGTAGTGTTACAATGAAGCAGCACAAGGAAAAAAAAGAAAAAAAAAAAAAAAAAAAACCAACCAGCAAACAAACAAATCCCCCAAAAAAGCAAAACCATCCACGACACCACCAAAGTTCAGCTGGCGGGTTGTTGCTTAACCGACTCTAACCATAATAACCCGGCACTGAACCCTGACTGCATTCCCAGCAAAAGCATGCTACCGGGCTATTTTTAACAGCCAACAGCTTGCATGGAAGAAATATCCCTTTTTCCTTAAAATTCTGCATCGCTGAATGGCAACATCCATCCACGGCTTAATTCCAAGTAGGATGCGCTGCCGGCATGAGATGGCCCCTCCAGTGAAAGGCGCTTCCCGAGCGCCAGCCCACCCCAGCAGCAGCGCAAGGAGCCGGTGCGCCCCGGCAGGCGGCGGGGACCAGCCCAGCACCGGGCGCGGTGACAGCGAGTGGCTTTATCCCTGTCACCATCCCGCCGCCCCCACCCCCCCCCACCTTCCTGGGGCGCCAGCCGGCTCGGGGGCACGTGGGGAAAAGTGTGTGTGTGTGTGTGTGCCCCCGCTCACCCCGCCGCCAAGCATCGGGGGATGCTGCACCCGGGGGATGCTGCACCCGAGGGATGCTGCACCCGAGGGATGCTGCACCCGGGGGATGCTGCACCCCGGGGGATGCTGCACCCGGGGGCGCCCCGAGGTGCCCCAGCCCCGCCCCCGGAGATGGGGGACCACGCTCCGGCACCCCCTTTTTCTGAGGATGGCACAGC
>JAVJGJ010000062.1:49189551-49236568 GCA_035590215.1 Microhierax caerulescens
CTGCGAGGAGCAAATGCATGGGCCGAGTTCACCATGGGAGCTGCCCAGGTTAGCAGGTTCGGGATTCCCACCTCATGCAGCCAAGCAAAGGGGCAGCCGGAGCTGGAAGCAAATAATTTACTGGGTGGGGACCTCTAAATTCACCAGGGAGTTTCCATGCAGTAAGTTTGAAAAACCACAAGGTGATATGTACGTTGTACTTACCAGGTTTTGGACTCAACACTGCTGTGCTGCTGAGCCAGCAGCAGAGCAAAGCCCCGTTTCCCGCAGCCGTTCAATCCTGGCGGATTCACGGTTGCTTTCTAACACAGGCTGGGGTTCGGGTGTGCAACCGTGGCACCCCAACACCCGTGGAGACTATTTCAGCTCTTCTCCCAGCTCTGGGGCCGAGCTCTGAGCTGTGAGTTGGCGCTATGAGAAAATTGCAGAAAGATTTACTACTCTGAGTTGCCTGTTCTCCCATTAAAACATCGGTACAATTCTCACTGGAATTAATGGAATGTGTATATTTTGAAGAAATGCATTTCCACTTTTATTTTCCCTGTGGTATCCTGGCAACAGACACGTTCCTAAAATACAGATTACTTATTTCATACCTTATACATCCTTCAGCTTTCGGTAAAGGGTCTACCAGCCTTCAAATACTCAGAATGTTTTTTTTCTCTTTTCCCAGCTAGGATCATGAACTATTCTTCTTGCCATGCACATCCCTGGAGTGCGTCTGGGAGTTTAAGTGAAGACTATGCCTTTTTTTCTAGAATAGGCAAAAATTAATACTGAAACGTGATTAGATGAATGTGTCAGAACTTGTTTCCCCACAAATGGTCTGTAAGATTTGAGTGATGTGTGTCGAGAGCCAGTTTTCTTTTGCCTAACGCCACCCTTTTATTCCCAGTTGTATGTCCTTCAGCACACTAAGGAATTCCTTTTTATTTGTGATATTTATGCCCTGCAAGTACTTGTTGAAGGGTATTGTTTCCCTCTTAGTCATCATTTAGCCAAGCGATACATATTAAGTTCTCTAATCTTCAGTCATAAGTCAGTCTCTTCAGACCCTTAATCATTTTTATTGGTCTTCTATGAATTTCTTCCAATTTGTCTGCATCTCTCCGGCAATGAGGTACCCAGAATTTAATGCCTTATTTTAGGTGTAATCTCCCTGCAGCAATACAAAAGATGTTACCTCCTGCTACTTTTATCTACCACTGATTTAACGAGATGCTGGAGTCATGAAGTAGCCGGGAATCAATTAAAATAGATTTTAAATGGTTCAGTGCTCAGAATTACCATAATGCTTTTGTGGCACCGTATGCAACGAGGAGCCTTGAAGCCAGGGTTGAAGCCTGCTGCTTTTGGAAATACATGTGTGTGACTTCTAGGGCAGGCAAAGCTTTTAAACCCGCTGCACGCGCAGCCCTGTGATTCTCTAACTGAACATGAGCGAGGAGTTACGATTTAGAAGACAAACGGAGAGGGGTTCAAATTGGCACCAGAAATAGCTCGCGCGTGCTGACGGCCTGAGGGTTTCACACTGATCCTCCTGTAGCTCTTAGATACGTGACACTAACCCGGGGCTTGTCACAGCAAGGGTAAAAAAAAAAAAAAGAGTGTTTCTATAAGCGATAATATATAAATATTTCAAGTACCAAGGCTGGTTTGTTAATATTGAGTTTGTGGGATGAGTGCTCACAACATGGACTTGCCGTTTGATGCAATAGTAATTCCTGTATGAACAGCAAACGCTGTGCTTGCACGAGGGGACCCAGGGGGGACCCTCAGCATCCCTCACACCTGATGAGAAGTTACTAGCTGGCCAGTATTAGGGCAGGGAGTGCCCAAATCTGGAGCCCAGAGATGCGGTCCCAGCCTGCTGTGCCTTTGCACGCTCTGTTCTAGCCCGGACGGTACGCGGTTCAGGGAACAGCATGGTCAGTGACTGCTCCCATAGGTATGATGTGAGGTCAATGCATGAGGTCAGCCTGCCGGGCCTGAGGTTTTACTTGTACAGAGGTGGCTGTGCCGTGTTTCTTTCCTTCAGGACCAGAAGATGGTCCCTGACCCTGTACAGCTGCAAAGAGATGCACTTCCAAGCATGCTTATGCTACATCAGCCTTCGTTTTAGGTATACAATTAATGTAATTTAACTTGGTAGATGTTAGATGAAAACTATCAAGATAGATCAACTGTCTTTACCTTGAAAGTTATGAAAACCATTATTACAAAGATAAATCACATACCTCCTTGCTGACATAATGATAAATGTTTTCTCCAAGTGTTATTCTTTCTGCTAATTTCAGAAAAATGAACATTCCTTTTTTCTGTCTCCTTTTTTTTTTTTTTTTTTTTGAGGGGGGGCTAACTGAGGCTTTGTTACATAGTCATTTCGATCTGCAATCATTCTTCCAGCACCTGAAATGACAGAGCTGATAAACACTTTCTTATACTGTAATTTTTAATGACTGCCAGTGTTGCCACAGAATTTTGGCTTTAGGAAAAATACCAGAGATGGTAGAAAACAGAGAGAGAAAATTTAGTCTCCACCATACCAGCTGAAGAAATAGCACTGGAGGGATGGATTTCATACATACATTATCTATTCTTTTTTTTTTTTTTTTCCTGATCATTTTCTACACATATAGTTAAAACGCTGCCACACTCAAATCTGTAAAGACTCTCTGAGTTTCTCTTCGTGCTGGTTGCTTCCTCTTGCCCAGTGCCTAAAAGCGGAAACATAACAGCAGAGCTTCTGCACACTGGTAATATCTTGCTGAATCAGGCACTTTGGTGCAAAGCCAATTCCTGTGACTCCTGTGGTCTCGCATGAGAAATTACTTCTGTTGAATAAGCGTTGACCATTTAATATACGGTGCTCATGACTCACCATATATATTCAAGAGCACTGTGAGATGTTTCGATACTGTCTCTGTATTTTTACAACCTGAACGTATTCCTGGGAGATTTATTCAGCTTTGCATTCTTTTTCACATGGATGGTTCCAGGGGGGTTATGGGGGAGTGAAGAGGGAGCCTAACCATTGAGGGCAGCTCCCTTAAATTTAGCACAGTCCTGTCCTTTCCAGTTCACCCGCCTGCAAAATGGGAATAATAATAAGAATTTAAGGGAGAGCATTCACATGTCTAGCTTGAGACCTCTAATGTTAGTGTCTCCAGAGGCTCAGCAGAGAGAAAGAGCTTCTAATTCACATGCTTTGTATGAGCTTCTAATGGAGCCTGCTTCTCCCTGCTGGCCGTAAGGGAGACCAAGTTCTCAGCTCAAGCACCCCTATATCAGGCACTTCAGTAACAGGCCAAAAGCCGGACACTGTGAGCATCCTCTTTCGTGGTCATCCCACAACCATCTCCATGCTCTGTGGAGCTGTGGAGCAATATCTGATTAACTCAGCGGTTTTCCACGTACGCAGAGAGGAGCGGGTTGCGAGAGTGAAAGAATTAGTATTTCAACAGCACTTTACATGGATTAAGCATAATGAAAATTATATTAATTATCAATATGGTCAGTCATTATTATTCATTAGTGGTTAGAGCAAACTACTGAGACTCAAGATTTTTGCACTTTAGTCCCAGGATTGCAACTGTGTGATATTGAACAAGTCGCTTCGCTTCCCTTGTCCTCATTCTTCCTGTCATTAGAATATCTGCCTCATTCTGAAGTGTGATGTGAACCTTAATTAGGCTTGAAAAGAGCTTTGAGAACTTCTGGTGAAAAGTGAAATATTAATGTCAGGGATTAGTATAGAGCAGATGAGACAGAGCGATGGTCTCAACCCTATTCAAATCACTCAGACTGGTGCCGTGGAGCACTTCAACGGCTTGTGAATTCTACCCAGAAATACTGAGGGCAGAGAAGCACACTGAGCCAGTTCTCCTCAAAGTGACAGCCAAGAAGCACCACTGGGGAGGTCAGATTTGGAAAACCCATCTCTCCACTGCTTTCCTTCCAGTTGCACAGGCAAACTGCCCATCAGTACGCACAAATTGATATTTAGGCATCTAAATATCCGCCCCTGGACACAAAATTGCAATTTGTGAGTGTGTGTCACATAGAAGGACTGGCACAGAAATCAATCTTTATTTCAGAAACTAGTCTCTTCGGTGTTTTTTAGCCTTTGTGTTGCTTATATATGAATTAGATCCCTATTAGAGATGAGCCTCATGTCCCAGAAACTAATGTGCTTTGCTCAAGAACCAAGACTTTCTGCATTTCATCATCATTCTGTTTGTTAATGATTCGGCTTTCCTGGCAATGATGAGAAAAGTTTATTTCCCTGGAGTATTTCTGGATGGTAAAATTACCATGTTAGTTGTGGGCAATTGATGCCGTATTAACTCGCCAAGGCTATATTGCCACATTTAATCACAGAGTTTGGAAGCCTGGCCACCTTTCTTCACACCTCTGGTTGCCGTGATACCCTTGGTCTGTTATTAATTTATTCAATTTGCTTTTATGCTTAACAGTGGCTGCCAGCTTCTGACTGCTTGAAAGTGTAACAGCAAGATAAAATTAAAAAAATGACAGTGACATAAACACTACTGAGAGGTCTTAGTCTGCATTTTAAGGACTGGTGTAAGTCAGAGTGGTGGAGAGAGACAGGTTAGCAAAGCCAATGCGGAGAGGTGAATGTGCGTGCTGGAATCTACATATTCCTGTAAAGCACATCTACATTTCACTTATACCCAGTGCTAGTAACACTGCCATAATGTTGCGGGAAAAAAGGCTCTGTTGATAGTGATGTCAAGCTCTTGCACAGTTCCTTAAGTTCTCCAAGGGTCATTGACTGAGTTACTACACATTCCCACAGTGATACGGCCACATTTTCTTACTTACAACTACCACCATTCTTTACATCTCCCAGTCAGAATCAGCAAAATACATTACTCTAGGCTGTCACGTGCAATAAATTCTTCATTTCAAATGTCTTGTAACTTCTGTTTGCTAGTAGTCTCCATCCCATTGTAAAGTCCAGCTAGCCTACCCAAACTGGAAAGCCAAACCTGAATAACTGAGATGAGATGAGTTACATGCCCACACATACACACTTTTTGTCGGGACGTCGCTGTGTTTTGGGCAATGTAGCAGTGTCAGCTCACGCAGGTTCTCTCTGAATTTGGCCACCTCCTCCCCTCCTCCAAAAGGCTGCACTCAAGAAAGTTCTATTAATGCAATGTCAGGCTTGAGATATGCCATCTGCTAAACCAGGAGACCCTGAAGTTAAATTCCCTAGCAGAACCAATGCTTGGCTGCTCCACTGTTGCCATCTGTAGTTTTTCACATCACTGTCTATTCTGTTACATGTGTGCCATAGTGTGTCAAAATGTTCACAAACTATAAAAGCAAATGAGCAATGCGACAGGGTTCGGCGCAGTAAAGACAGTAACTTGAAAATGATCAGATTCTGTAGGCTTAAAAATCTCAGGGCTTAACTTTCTGTAAACCTTTGGGTTTTCAATTTAAGATCTCTACGCTTAGTATTCGAAATCTTGCAACATCCTTATTCCCTCCGCACATTCAGCAGACTGGTGTACCTCTTGTGTTAGACTAACAAAGTACCATACGTTTGAGAGGTCTTTGTTTAGAATAGATTATTCCCTCTGTTGTAGAATGTGTGACTACTGGTATCAATTGCTCCTGGAGGAGTTTTTAGGTCAGCACAGATACTACGTGCTGTAGTAAAATCATGCCAAAAGCTTTGGGCTCAGTTTCATGTGCTTCCCATCTCAAATTCAGCTTACATATGAACAAAGAAAAATGCTTGGGAAATATACAGGGATGCAAAAATCCCCATATTTGATCATTTACTTGGAGGTGACTCTTTTTTTAAAACAGAGTCACACAGTATTAGAGGGAGCAAACTTCTGTGTGGTTGATATTTATTAAATGAGTTCTGACATGCATTTGCTTCCACAAACTTTTCTTCGTTGGTGGGCTGCAATTTCAGCATTTTGTTCACTTGTCCAGGATTTCCAGTGGTTTATACCAAGGAGAGAGAGGCCTCTGGAAATGTTTGATGCGTCTCCTGCAGTAGTGGAGATCAAATGTAGAGATTGTTCCCAGCCAGCCCAGCGTTCCTTGGCCGTGCCAGCCCAATGGCTCTTGCCTCACCCCGACGGGCTGGAGATGTGCAGGAGGTCTGATGCACCTTGAGCCCCCTGCACTGACCATGTGCTTGCAGGTCACCCACATTTGCACCTTCCTGGAAGCTCGCAGCTCCCGGGTGTGGGACTGTCCTGGGATGTGACTCTGGTTTTGCTTCATTTTACCATGCAGGAGCAAAATCCCATGCTAGCACAGTCAGCCCTGTCAAATCGACATGAGGTTGGCCTGGCATGTCCTGGCTGCAGCTAAGGCTGCTACAAGCTCAGCTGGTGTACAAACCATAGGGAAAAACGATGTAAAAGGAAAGCTCTTTGGATGAGAGAATGCCGAACTGCCTAGAAGGGCTGCTGTAACACCATTGCTTTTTTTCTCTTCTGGATCCAAAAAAGAAATGTCAGTCTGACCCATATGCTGGAATCCATGCAGAACCCCAAAAGACCTATATACACGCTGGAAGACAAGTGCCCATATGGCGTCTTCATTCATTCATTGCAGTGCTGGTAGGCAGCAGAAATACCGCAGGGAAGAATTGGGGCTGAGAAGATATTTTTAATAAAACAGACTGCAGTGATCTATTACGGGAATAATCACTGAGCCTTTTTCACAAATATCTAAATTTCTATCTCATATACTTTCCCTTCCAGTTCTGGCAGAGAAAAAGCAGAAAAGAAAGCTTTCTTGTACTATAAAACACGGAGAAAATTTCCCAGTTTCCAGTATTCTACTGTATCAAGGTTACCGTTAACTTCATTAATATTCATTTTCATTTACACTACTGCAAAGTCATTAATGTGATAAGAATGTTATTATCTTTATAACAATAAGTATTTATTAAAAGCATGTACAGTGAAAATTGGTAATATGATGAAGTATTGCAAAGTAGAATGCAATGAATCCCTTAGGAAGAATAATAAAGATTTTTAGCTCTCTTTATTCCTCCCAACAACTTCACAGTATAAAAAAAAAGCAAGATAACAAGGCAGGCTTGAAGTCACTTATCAGAATTTGCAAGTACTCTGAGTGTTTATCCTCAGTGAAAGCTGGAGGGATCCATTTCTAGAAAATTATTATTGTCTGCCCTTTTAGCAAGAAGCTGTCTTGCTGGTTTTGTTTAATTAAACCGCCACTGTCAATTACTGCCTGCAAATAACATAAAAGTATTGAATGGTGAACTTGGGAAGGCACTCGGCAGTCACCAGGGCGCTGGGAGCTCCCTTTGCACTCCCTGCCCATTTATCAAAGGGGGGAGGTCTGGTGAGAGATAAAATTCCTCATTTCTGTCCATTCACCGCTTCCTTCGAGGAAATAAAAATGATCCATAATTGATGTGGCACCATTGATCAAAACATCAACATTTCCATCCCAAGTTGCAATATTTGCTTCAGTCCCACGTGCTCCGTGTTTGTCAAGCCTTTCCTGTTGTCCCAGCCAGGGCTTCCTCCCAGGGGGGCTGGAGCAGGATGCTCTGCTCCACTCTGTGTCCCGCTCAGCCCCTTGGAGCACTGCCCTGGCCAAATCGGGTGCTCCTTTTCCCCTCGCTACTGGTGCATCCCTCCATTTCCCATTCTGTAATCAAGGTTTTATTCCTGCACTATTTTTTTATTATTTATTTATTTCCCACCCACCCCCTTCCCCGGAGAAGAAGCGGTTAGTTTTATGCTCCGCTATTTACCCAGGCTCTAGGGCCAAGCAGTACGTGAAGGTAGAGCAGTCCCAGAGCACAGGAAAACAAAGAGCCGTCCTTTCCGCCCGTACGCTGTGTTCCCTGCAGCTCGGCTGGAGACTTCCTTCGGCAACAAGAAGTCTCACCACCGGGCTGCAGCTGAGTCTGGCAAGTGCTGCTGCGTGAAAAATGACAATCTTTTTTTTTTTTTTTTTTTTTTTTTTAAACTGGTCACCAGCTGAGCAACGGCTCCTGGAACTTTTCTGCTGTTGGAGAGTTGAATAGTTGACCTCTGATAAACTTTCTGGGCCAACAACCTCATACTCGCTGCCACTGCCCTGTAGGTGAGGACTGCAGCGTGGTTGCTGGCTGCCCCAGAAGTCCTCTCCTTTATTAAAGTCTTCCCTTTTTCATCCCAATGCTAGCCCCAAAAAAGCCGTGTGAGGACAAGTGTTAGCGACATATATGGTCTTAATTGAATTGGATGTAACCTCTGACCAAGGTAATTGAATTCTCAGGAAGATGCAACCAGAGAAGTTTCACCGTCAAGTTGTCTTCCTTTTTGGAGTGTAATTTTGCTGTAGGAAAACTCCTCTTTTCAGTGGCATTGAAGGCATTGTTCCCTTTCCCTTGGCCACCCATAAAAAGATCGTTCCCCATCAGCTTTGGATGTTGAGGATAGTTGAATCTGGGGTAAGATTTTCCATGATGTATGTGGGCTGTACGGTCAAGATAGGATGTACCTGGACTCCACGCTTTATTTTCAAGGTGTACAGAGATAGGAAATACCATTACAGCTGAGTTTAATGTTAATAAGGTTCAGTTTCCCTCCTGCCTGTTTGTTCCACCACAGTTCACTGATTTTATTTGTGGGTAGATTGGACCAATGTTCAAGTATTTACTTTAATACCTGCTCATCCCATGTACCCATAAATCTTTAATGTCGGTAATTTTTGTAATGCTCTCATCACAGGAGGAACTCCAACGTCCTGACCCCCTCTTTCCCAGAGGTGTGCTGTTGTCCCGAGGCATTCCCATGCTCTCTCAGGGTTTGTGGCTGTCCCCCAGCTCTGTTCCCCCTGCCCGAGGCAGCCCCTGCAGAAACTGCTGCAGTTTCATTTGCTTCTTTTTAGCAAAGAAGCCTTCTGTTGCAGCAAAGGCAAGCCACGGGAGCCTGGGCTTGCAAAAACATCTAGATAAAGTGTGGGCTCATGGGAGCTCCTGTGCTCACAGAGGTGACGGTCCCCACCACGGGCATCGGGTGCCGCATGTCACACCCTCCTTCCAGGTTGCTGCCCTGCGCTTGCAGAGAAACGTAGCACCTGTGCTCGCTCACACGTCTGCCCTGGCAGATGGAGAGGGCTGGGTATCCTGGCCTGGGCAGTCTTGTGAGGATGTAGAGCAGGAGGAGAAGGGGCAGCAAACACTGCTCAGGCTGCACTTGGAGGGGGGACACGGCACCGGGACAGCCAGCCCAAGGGGGGGACTCTGTCCTTTGAAACCACGACTTCCAGCAGTTACAGCACCGCTATCGATGCCATTCTCACGTGTACCTTGGGAGCATTGCTCCGCTAAATATTTTCTGAAGTGTGCTAGCTTTACATTTAAGGTTCTGAGCAGCTTTGCCTATTTCAGGCACTAAGCTGAATTTATATCAAACGTGAACGCGATAAAACGTAGAGGTGAAAGAACCACAGCTAAAGTGATGCATTCATTTTATGTCCCAGATGCCTTCACTTTTTCCTTACTGCTTGAATCCTCTCTTCTCTCCTTATTGCAGATTTAGCTTTGATCCATCCTGGCAGAATCAACAATCTTTTGCAAAAGTTCTTTTCACTCTGAGCCCCTTTTGTGACAACAACTAAAACAGTACTGAAGGAAGATTTGGATTGTATTTACGAGTAACTAGACAATTGATTTCACAGCCCAGGTAATGAAAAATACACTGAAATGAATGTGATTTTAAATTTGACCAGGAGGAGGGCATCGGGATGAAGCCAAGCACAGGTCAGCGCGGAGTGTCATTCTGCGGGGACTCCAGCCACCCCCGAAAACCAAGTTGCGGTGTTTGTTTGGCATAAATTCAGCTTCTTCAACTCACCGTGGACCTGGTTTACTCCAGGGAACATTTTCAGCCTTTTTAATGCACCTTACTCCCATCACCTACACGCTGTGGAGAGGCAGCAGCGCATTCTGCCTCGCACGGGATGATTCCTGTCTTGAACACTTCCTTTCCTACCCCTCGTTCACCAAAATCCAGCTTTCATCCCCCTTTTCTGACCGAGGGCTTTCCGCCGGGGAGGGCGGGAGAGGACTCGCAACAGGTCCTTCTCTGAACTCCTGTTGTTCTGTGGTGAGGAAAATGCGCCTGTTTCTGGCACAGGGTCCTTGTATCCCACCGTCAGCTGCTCAGACCTCTTCTCGTCTCCGCTGGGACTTGGCTCGGCACAGCAATCATGAGGCAGGTTGCTCTGAAGGGAGACGGTGATGCCTGTCTGCCAGTGTGCTGGGAATTTTTTCTTCCTTTTTCTACTCTAAAGCATTCTTCCTTCCCCAGCCTGCCCTTAAGAATCTAATTAGTGGCCTAATTACCACCCCATACTATGCCCTAGCTGACCTTTGCTGGCTCGTGTTCTCAGCCCGCCTTCCCTTGTCAATATGATTTTGTGTTGTAGGTCTGCAAGGTCTGCGCTGCTTCCTCCGTGCATCGCGCCGTCACTGCGCTCCACTCAGTCCTTATTTTTATTCCATACACCAACAAAATTGAACTCCGAAAGGTCTGTAAATTTTCAACCTCGAGAGGCTCTTCATTAAGTAACAAATAACTCTCTGCACCTACTCGGTATTACCCTGCCGTGCCTTCCTCCCCGCTCAGCCCGCTGTGACAGTTCCACGCAGCTGACGGAGCTGCTGCTTGCCAAATAACTGCACCTTACATCGTGTTTTCTCATCCTCTGACTTCAATATAAAGGCAACAGCAACACTTTTATCCTTGTTGCATTCCATTCAAAGACTCGCGCTATCTCACCGCTGTTATCAGATGTCAGCAAGCAGTGTTTCAGGGGACCAAGGTCCCCGTACTGTCCTACAGGAATAGCTTTTCATGGCTTCAAGAGCACTGCTGTTGCTAATGGCATTTCCACACAAAGAGGTGCTGTCCAAAATAATGAGCGACGTTTAATACATCAGCGCCGTGTTCCTGACACTGTCTCACCAGGACGCCGGGTAGCCAGGGTGACTCTACAGCCCAGCTGCCCCGGGTCTGAGGAGCAGTTTGAGCTCCAGCTCCTTTGCAGATCCTACCTGCCCTTGGGGCAAGTGGTATCACAGCTCTCTGAAAGGTGCGTTATTAATTTTCCAGGCACAGTGCATCTAAAACCAAACCACCGCCCTGAGAAGTATGCCATAAAACAAATATTTCTTTCCTGCTGAAATGCATTATTGAAGCCTCTACCCTATAAATCCCGAGTAGATAACCCTCTCCGTGGCACCTTGTAAAATAAGCAATTTTCTGCTACCAAGGAAACAAATTCTTTTTCTCAATCCTATCTAAACTCCACCAACATGGTGACAGACACAACATTGCATCTGAGTTTGTTTTTGACAGTCTCATACATTTCTAACACTGTCAGCAAAAATAAATATATGAAGCTTTTCACTTTAAAGAGCTCTGGAGCAAAAAGGACTTTCTGGGACCTGCTTCACCCTTGCCTATACCGGACTTTATGCCCTAACATTTCCCACTATTTCCACCACTGCTTCATTGCGAGGGTGAGATAGAATTTAAGTGCCAAGATCAAATCCAGCCCAAGTGCCTTTTGACCAGAGGGAGTGAGGCTGGAATTAGAAAGGTAGATATCACAGATTCCCACAAGTATGCCTCTTCGCCCCTAGCACACGTCAGGATGAAGCTCACCATGCATCATGCCCCCCAGGCACTGCTGGTGCAGAAAGAAGGAACATCTGCCTGCTGCATCCAACAGCCTGACCTTGCACGGGGTATCATGACACAAGGGCTTTAGATACTAGCACCTTGAACAGTATTCTTGGAAAATTCTCTGAAAATGTGGTTAGTGCCTGAGAAAAGCAAGCTGCAGGGCGCAGCCTCACCTGTGCATACCCTGCCCATCGTGGCCCCCGCTAAGAGACGTGGAGCAGGACCTGGACAAGACCAGTTTTGCAGCAGCAGGGGGTTTGAGGTGACATAGCAGTTTTGACTACATTTTCTAGTTTCCTAGTGAAACTGTCAATGGTTTGTTTCAGTAAGGCGTTAGCTTCATTTTTTCTATGGTTTGGGTTTTGTGGTTTGTTGGGGTTTTATTTTAATATAACTCTACAATACTGTTTCTTGTTGATTATTTTATCAGCAAATGTTAACGTTTTATTCCAGTTTGGAATTTAAAAAAAAAAAATTGAGAAATTCCAGCATTTGCCTACAGAACGGAAGTATTTTCTAAATAGCTCTGATCAGCTACCAAGACATCTGAAAATAATGTCCTGTTTTCATCCATTATGAGCCTATGCAGGTATACAAATTTATTTCTCTGCATGAGAAGTCTGTGGGATCACTCATTTCAGAAAGCTATGTAATGTCTCTCTCCAGTGTTCATTTCTAGAGCAATCAGGAGAGTTAACTTAGCAGTTTATTGTTGTTTTTCTGTTCTTCGATGCACAGAGTGTACATGCCCTGTACTGATCAGCTACCAGCAAAGGATTCGGTATCAACAACCATCAGGGTCCACATGTGACCACAGATTTTCAATACAGATATTTCCTTTTTCTTTTAAAGCTGAAGTTAAATTCAAGAAATCTTTATCTACATTATCATGTATTCAGGGATCAGCTGGAAGCCAAAATAAATTTGTTTCATACTATGGGTGAAAAAATGGCTTGTTCTCCCAGCTCAGCAAAGACAGATCACTCAGCATAAATCCCTCCTATTAAAGCCCTTGCTTCTTACTACCAGTACAGAATTCCCAATGAGAAGAAAACATATTTTCCTTTTCCTCCTCATTCTCGCAGTTTACAGGTGTAGCCTAAGCATTTGAAAGTCTTTCTATTTCAATATTCAAAAAGCAAAGCTTAAGTGGGTAGATATTGCAGCAGGTTCATGTAGCGGTGAAAAGAGCTGGACTAAAACTGCTCTGCAAAATTATACTGGAATACTGGGGCAAATTCACAGTCACCTCCAAGTCCAGCCTGCCCATGAGAGAGCTGCATAAGTATTTGAGTAAAATCTTCAGGGAGCTGATGTACTTACTGACAAGGGTGATACCAAGAAGCTTATCATATATCTATCCAAGGAATATCTTCAGTCTGAAAAAAATATATGAGGGACTGCAACCTCACATGGGGATGGCGAGGATGCCGTTTTGTTTGACTAGTGAGAGCAAGAAAGCGAAGTATGCCAGGTCTCAGAACTGACTTCTCTTCAGTGTTGCTTTTTCTCTGATAAAACTTGTAAGCTGCTTTCCTTCTGTCTGAGGAAGAAACTCAGAGCTGCGTCCGTGAGAAAGGACCCACAGTGTCACTCAGTCCTGCCACGAAAACCAATTAAAATTCCTTCATAGGGAAACTGACTTTGGGTTGGTTTTTCTTTTCAGCCTGCTATTATAAATAATAGCAAGGAAAAACCAAGTTTTTAATTTGTGCAAACGCTTTGACAAAGTCATGCTCCGTCTTTGTGTAAATATTGCTCCTGTAACCCTGCCAAGGAAAGGCCTTGAGTGTCTGCAGCCAAAAAACCCAGACCTGCTCCTATGTGAGCCCATGAGCCCTGCGTATAATTCCTGCTTGTGGCTGGTATTCCAGCTCTTCAAAAACTGCCTACGAGCCCATCCTGCCCGGGAATCCAGGCTGCCATTCCCTGCCTGCTGCGTAGCATCACAGGGGCAGCCGTGGCAAGATTTGCAAGGAAAAATACTTTTGTTAGACCAACGACAAAGCTGGAGAGAAAGGGCGAATTTTCAAATAAGCAATTCCTTTCTGAACGTTTGGACTTGCGTGCCTGGGTGCTTATCTGTTCTTTTACAGTAATCCAATAAGAGATAAACTTTCTCCCCCTGAAAGCCATTACCTCACTTAAACCCTAGACAATCACGGCTAAAATACCATGGCTAACTACAAAGATGATGGCAGAGACAAGGAGGAGGGAATTTGCTTAACTAGAGACAATAACTTTATACAGAATGAACAGAAATGTAATAGCTCTATTGCATAACCTGGCTGTATTCCTCATTTCAGCTTCTCCAGTGGGTTGCAGCCTGCATTGAAGTGGGGAAGGGAGAGAAACTCCAGGCAAATTCCAGCTGGAGGTGGTATCTGTAGGATGTGTCTCAGCTCTGAAGTTTCCGTTGAATCTCTAGCTCCCATATCTCATTTGATAGCAAACCCGAACTGTCAGGCACAAGGCTTTTCCCAGTGCCTCTGGAAACCAGGGGTTCAATTAATTTTGGCGAAAAGTGATGTGAAAATCAACAGAAATAACGTGGTTTTGAAAAACACAGGCTGAAGCTTGAAAACCTGCAGGCATTTTGTGATTCTGCCATTTCATAACCCATGAGCTTGCAGATTTGGAGATAAAGTTACAGATGGAGTTGAATTTTAAAATCCCATAGGATGAGCTCCTTGATTTTGATGAGGTGTCCAGACTAGACTTCTCATTCCAGGATAGGACTTGCTTCCATTCCAATCTAAAATTCAGTAAAGCCACACATGGGGTGAGCCTACTATTTTCCTGGGTAGGAGAATCACCTCTTCTTGTGTACAAGCAAGCTAAGGAGAAACCTCCAATAAAGTATGAAAATCTTCTAAATTCTGCTCCTGAGTCTACGCTGCCAGCATGACTTGGACCATTCTCCAGCAAATCATGGATGGTTTTGTACAGAAGATGTGTGTGAGTGGTTTATTACTCTTATAGATATCTGCAGGTGAATTTGTGATCATAAAATTTTGCACATAGAAATCTTCTGAACATGCTTTTTGGTGCCAAGGAAGGTAAATGCTGGGGAGCACTATCTGCCAAGGAATTTGTAGCTCTTCTGTTATAGCCAGTGCTTTTAGTAGATCTGTTAAATAAGTCAGTAGACATTCCAATAAGCAGACCTGGCACTACAGCATCTTCCTGCATAGAAAAGTCTGTGGGCACATAATGATGTGGGTTTTTTTTCCAAATCTCTGTTGTTGTCCAGGAACAGGAAAAAAAAATCTAGTTATGGTTCACTGTAACACTATATGTAAACCTGGATTTATTTACAAATTCTGGTAGTCAAAACTACACCAGGCAGAGAGGGAGATCTATTTGTAATGGAAATCCACAGGAAATCTGAACTTAAAAGATAAAATCTTGTTTTAAAAGGCAAGGTGTGGTGGTAAAAATGCCCAATTATTTCTTTGTTTTCATATGCAACCTGGTCTCACTCATGAGTTCTGTGATATCCCCAAGAATAACTTCCCAAGTGCCAAGAAGATGGAAGATTTCCTTGCTATTGTCCTTTCACTGGTTTTCCATAGCAGTTATCATTTTCTGCAGAAGCAGGAGAGCAAGCACAGGTCTCCATCCCACAATCACTTCCACCATTCACGTGTACAACTTTCTCTTATCAATTGTAGCCCAGGGAAATGAGAGAACTAAAATGCTCAGGTTAAGTAAGCTGTGGTGACAAGCCCTGAGTGTGGGCAAGGCCTTAGCTCCAAGTTATCAGTTGACCTTACCATGACCAATCAATTGAAATAGTTAAATTATTCTGGTTTTTAAGGTCAGGAAACGGTGAAACAGTGAAACTCTTGCAGGAAAGCATATTTTACATAATGCTGCTCTCAGCCCTGAACCAAAAACACTGAGAATAGCCTGGAGGAGATCATCGTCTTTCATCCAGTTCCAAGAGAGTCTGGAAACACTCACATTTAAATTTGTTAACGATCCTTTAACCTTTTCTCTCTTTTTTTTTTTTTTTTTCTTTCCCCTCATCTACTGTGGTCTGTCCATATGTGCCTCCTTCCTGTTTATTAGTTTATTTTCTTTTAATAAAAGTAGGGGAGATGGCTACGATACCTTCCCCTGGCCTCAGCCTCTTTATGACGGGCTCGCTGCACCCACCTCTGTGAGCGCCGCTATCCCTTCTCCTGCTGACATGGCCACCTGCTAGATGGTTTCTCAATAGGTACGAGATCCTGGCGTCATGCTTACTGCTTGTACCTGCTGCCCCACGAGCAGGATCCCAACTTTGCCTCCTCTTCCCTCATGCAGCCTGACCCAGTCCTCAGACAGGGCTTTTATTCCCTCAGAAAAAAAAAGAAAAAAATTACAAACCCCACACAACTGCAGCTCCCATGCTGTCACTTTGGCTGCGCATCTCTGCACTTCCAGCTGTCCGGCCAACATCTTCCTTAACCTCTCCGCTTTGATTTGCCCATCTCTCTGAAAGCCACAGAGATGGTTTTCCTCTCTCTTGTTTTTGCAGCATCACAACAGTGGGAAGTTGTGCAGTTTTATAGCTTGGAAGGTTTCTTGCCCTGCAGGGCTGCTCAGCTAAAAGGGAAATCAATGGTAGGGTCGAAAAAGGTACGCACGTGTGGAACACCGTCTCTGCAAAATGAAGGGGTATCTGCCGCACCTGTGGGTCACGCGGCTAACCCAGGAGAGGGGAAAGTTATCACTTCAGAGTGCTTTCCAAGGGATAAAAAGTATTTTAATACAAGCAATACACTCTTGACGCTTGTATGGTATTTGCTGTCTCCAAATATTTAATTTTAATAAAAAAGTGCTTAATCCTCTTAATGAACCCATTACACGCTGAGTCCCTTGGTTCACAATCAGTAAACCAGAAGAAAGTGAAGAGTAAAATCTGGTTTTGTCCTTTCTTGTGCTCCTGGTGAGTGAGGAGGGTACAGCAGCCACCAAGGAACGAGGAACGGCCAGGCTGGCTCAGCGGCTCTCACCCACCTCCACCTCCTGCACAGCAAACAAGCTGCCAAACAATACGAAAATGGAATAAATTCTGCTTTTCTTTCTCTAGTACGCATGCTTCGCCAGACTACCAGAAGTAAAAAGTCATTAAAAGCGGCAGAGTATTTGAGTGCTGAGTTGTCACGGGATGTAGAAGAGGCACTTCACTTTTGAGACAGAGATGCCATCTCTTCCATCACCCCTGCTCTTCGTTAAGCATGCTGACGTTGTTGTTCTTGTTAATGCATTCTAATTCCACTCTTAATGTTTTTGCACACTCATGCATAACCGGGGACATTGCCCTGAAGAACTATTCGCTGGGAAAGGGTGCAAGAAGCCAAGCCAGCAATGGGAGGAGGAGCACGGTTTTTCTTGTAGCATCAAGTAAACAGTAATAATGCCACATACCGTGTAATTACCACCGCTCCCTCTTTGTGCTCGTTGTGTCTGCGGGCTGGGTTCATTCGGCAGGGAGAAGAAGGAGAGGGGAGAAGGGGGGAAGGAGAGGGCAATACCTGCTCCAGCAGCTGCCCATTCCCCCCACTGGTGGGATGCCCACGAGCTGGCTGCACCTGACGAGACAGCAGAAACTCGGGGGGGGGGGGCAGCAGGTTCAGAGAGCTGTGGGGCTGGACTTGGAATGGGATGGGAACATTGGAATGGGATGGGAACATTCACCCTATTTTGTTACCTCTTGCCATGGGAGCAGTCCAGGGTGAGCGGCCGTCAAGCCCCCGGGGCGAGTGCTCGGCCATGCCGTGAGGGGCACCAAGAGCCAACTGTGCTTCCATCGTGCCAGAGCAACATTCCCAGGAGGAGGCCAGCTCTTGCACAGAAGACACAGCGGTTTGATATCGCGCTGGAGCAAGGAAGTGCTTTTACAGAGGATCATTGCCATTGCGACTGATGTCAGATGTTAGAAGGAAAGCAGCTTGTGTGTCCCCCAAACAGGCGCTGGAAGGTCGCCCCCAGGTCAGCACAGGCTCCTTTGCAAGGGAGCAAAATGCACCATATGCAGGTCTATCTCTAATTAGAGACCTGCAGTTTCCTACATATGTATTCTTAAAACATCTGTAAGCATAATTACAGTACACCAGTTAAGCAGCTTAATATGAGGCAGGCGTTCTTTTTCACCGGGAGATTGCCTTTAACGATGCAGCGTACAGTAGAGTTTGCAGATAAGGCCAGAAGTGCAACCTAATTATCTCTCTGCTAGCAGCTACTGTACTTAAACTTACATTTCCATAGCTGTATGCCAAGCTTTTTGTTTTCTTTCACAATGACTCCCATCCCTCTTAATGCTTAATTCTCCACGCACTTTAAAAATTAAGGATACAGCCCCCAGCTTGGGCTCCAGCTATTCAATTAACCGCAAAGAATGCTCTGGAGCTCGGTGCCATCTCCAATGCCTTCCCTCTTCGTTGCTTTGACGTGTGCCGATAGCACTCTTCCGTTAGCTGAGAGTATATTTAGTATCTGTTTTGCAGGAATTATTCTACTTTTGCCAAAACACCGGCCGTGGTGTCTGTAGTGTGGCAGAGGGTGTTCAGAAGGAGCGTTCGGCTTTCTCCGAGACTTTCAGTGAGGCAGTGCCGTGGGGAACTATTTGATGCCTGAGACATTGTTCTCACTTGGGGGATTTTTCAAAAAGAGATTAAGGAATCAAATTAATCTGAGCTGTTTCCCAGGGACTTTTTATTTTTAACTGGTTTTACTGTTCTCTTTCCTGTTTGCCTGAAGTGTCACCCCATCTCATTTGAGATGTTTGCACATTCATGAGGAAATTGTTGCTTCATAGCACTGGTCTGGGGCACCTTTACAATCTAGGACCTAAAGCTGGGGACCACCTGGGGATCATTTTGGGGGGAAAGGAACCAAAGATAGGTCCTTTCTCAAGACAGGAGTCCAGTTTTCACCCCAAATAAAAAGACTGGAAAGATCTATTGGATAAACTGGGTGATCCCATGGGGGTGGGAGGCTCTGGAGTTTCTGCCTTTGCTGGAGAAGGCACTGCAAGGCTTGCAAGTAAAAAGCAGAACTGTGAAGGTTTCTACCATCACACAAAGTCTCTGGCTTTTTGCTTTTTTCTTTCTAGCATGGTAAACAGACGGAACGAGAAAAGCAGCTGACTAAAGGAACTGGCTTAAGAAGAAAACGTTTTATGAAGAAACTGTTGTCTTCCAGGAAGAGGTCAAAGCTAGGCTGGAGAAGAACATACAGAGCCACTTAATAGTCAGAGATGCTAGATGTTGATATGATTGAGAGTGGAGAGAAAGCAATCAAGAAATCAGTGCTTGCAAAAACCCAACGGAAATACCCAGAGAGGTTAGAAGGAGAGGAGGCAGTGGGGCGGAGGATCAAGGGTGTTCACATTTTGTGTGGCTCCCTCCCTCCTGTTTGCTTGCGAGGCGGTGAGTGTGGTGAGTCCTGGGGGAACAAAACACGGGTATTGCTGCTTACCAAACAGACGAGCACCTTGCAGACCCCAGCAGCTCCCTCCGCCCAGGCAGCACAGGAGCTTCGGTTTGATTAGAATTTGTAGATTTTTTTGTCTCTTATGATAACAACCTTCAGTAAGAGATAAACCCCTGCGTAACTGCTAAGCTTCCTGGAAGGAGTCATCTCTTGCGTGTGCCTTCCTGTGTCACGGCCGAATGCTCATCATTGCCGACACCAGTTGCACAATCCCAGCCCACGGAAAAGCAGTGCATTTCCAGCTGGTTTACCCCTGCCACGAATGTGACCTGTGAGAACTGACTGATCATGCAACTTCCATCCTCCCACTGACTCATGGACCTCCTCCCCCATCTCCGATGAGCAGACCAAACCACCGGCTATGTTTGGAACAAGGGTTGCACTAGCACCTTCTCCATCAAGCAAAGACATGGTCAGAGAGGGATGTGGGAAAGCTCCCAAAGACCTCCCTGCAGATCTCTAACTGCAGCTGCAGAGCCCATGGAGGAAGGCACAAGGGACCACGGGGATATCAGCACTGCTGCTCTTCTAGTTTGTAATACACACAATGCCCTGATGGGCCAGATTTTGTCCTTAGTGAATCCTTATGGTCACATCCAGGACTATCCCATAGCATCAAAAGTTGGGAGCATGAGAAACGGGATGGACAGCCCTGGTGCCAGGTGTCCAACCTCTCCAACCCCTCCTGATGCTGAGGAGGAGCTGCCACGGCACTTTACACCTCCACCCCTGGCAAAGGGGATGATCTTCCCAATGTCAGGTGACGAGCATTTATCCAAGACTTTAGGTTTCAGCTTATTTTAGAGTCAATGGGGAGCAAAGGATGGCACAAGTGGCCCCAGGGAAGTTCTTCTCTACAGACTCTAAGGAGACCTTAGAGTGAGTTTCAATACAGATAACTAAATTTTAAGATGTGTGTTGCTCTCACACCACATGCCTTGAGTGTGACCTGTTGTGTTTGCTTTGTCCTCACCCAAAGCCTGAGAATATACACTGGGGATTAATTTCTCCCCTGGAGTTCTGAGCATCAGAACTGCATCCTAGTAGTCATACTGGTAATCTTTTTGCACAGTCTTACGAAAAGTAAACATGAAATATTTTACTGAAAGATTTGGGCTGTCAGAAATGACACTCATCTGCGTCTGATGGTGAGCCGTATTTCAGTGTGTTCTGCTGAATAACAGAATAGAAATAGGTTATGTTTTTGTGCTAATCAAATTAAGAGGCATTTTCATCCAATTATTTTTTTTGCCTGTAAGACCAGTGAAAGCTAGAAAAACATACATTTGTCTAAATAACTCTAGTTACATTTTGTGTGGATTCTGTTTGGAAGTAGATGGTTATGAAGGCAAGTCTTAGCAAGTATTTTAAAAGACTATAATAAATGCTGTATAAATAAGACGTGTCTGATGTCTTGCTGTATTCCTGCAGGATGTGAATTCTGTTGTGGTTCAGACTAAAGGAAAATAGAATTTTGCAAAAGAAGCTAATATGTCTTCTTCCTCTCATACTATAATTGGAGGCAGAAGCTAATTTAAAAGCAGCTTTACTTTTTAATAATTAATTTAATTTAATATTAATTTATTAATTCATTAAACATGAATTTTCTCTGAAAATATTTCTCTGTGTCAATCGGCTACGCTACACCTATGGGTCCAGTTCCTGCTCCCAGGAAAGAAGTTTAGCAGTTTCAGCACAGGTCTGGGCTTCAAGTGGTCTGGATCTGCTTCTGTACCTACTTTTGCCATACTGTGTGACCTTAGATAAGTCAGTCTCTGAAACTCAGGCATTGACCTTGAATAATGAAGATAATTCTCTCCTAACTCACAGGGAAGTTACAAGCTTTAACCAAGCAGGGTGAGGAGATACCAGTTTCAAGAACAGTGAAGAAATACCAACAAAATAACAAGTTCCATTTTTAAGTCCAGCAAAATTCAGTATTGACCTCAATATCTAAGAAATGCAGAAGGGAAACTTTTGTTTGCAAAAGCAGAGAAACACATACACATCAGTGGACAATGTCCTTTCAGCATTATGAAATGCTGACTGTCTTTTTAAGGATCCAAAGAGAACATCCTTTGCAGATGTTTTTTGTTCCATGAATCACACTTTTAAAGGCTTATTCAGTATTGAAAAGCAACTTGGTTCTACTTGCATAGTTTCATTCAGCTATATGTGAAGAAAGAATTAGCATCCATCAATCTTTCTCAGCTCTCTTTGATCTGGGAGCTGTAGCGATCCGGAGGGTGTGCCACCTACATCCTGCTGTCATAGGAGCAATGCGTGGTTTTGCTGGGGATCTGTGGTTTTCATCATTAGACAAGATAATATTAACAAATTAAAGATGATTAAGGCTAAGGCTATTGCCCTTTTGCCCATCCTCGTTGATATCACCTAACGAAACACCCACTCTTTGGGTTGAGCGACATGGTGGCTGCACAGTGACCAGCCAAATGAAAACAGCACCAGGATGCTGGTACAAAATTTAAAAGAAAAAATTTTTGTCACTCACTAAGCAGGAGAAGCCGGTGGGCATTGGAGCAAGGGTGGGCCCCAGTGAGGGTGGGCACGGTGTGGAAGGCAAAGGCATGCAGCAGGAATGAGGAGACGGTGTGGTCCGACATCTCTGCAGCCAGCCAGGCAGTGAGGGAGGGAGCAAAAGCTCAATAATTCGAGCTCATCTGAGCACTGGGGGCAATTCGCTAACGAAGAGCCTCCAGGCCACAGGTAAGACGCTTGGCTCTGACGGACTGCCACGGAGAAGAGGTGCTGACCGTGATGAGATGGAGCAGCACACTGAAAAGAAGACCCTGGGTGCAGTGAACAGCCATGAGAAAGACTGCGGTGGCTGCCAGGAAGCCCCGAGCAAGGGATGAGAGGGATGGGAGCAAGAGGGACGAGGCACTGCAAACACGCAAAAAGTCAAACAGCACCATGGCGTACCAGGAGCAACTAAATTTAGATTTGGGTCAGTTTTGGGAATGAGCTGACCCTCAGATGGACCTTGCTAGCATGTTCAGGGAAATCTAGGTATGCATGTCTTACAAAAGGGAAGCCGGAGAAAAAGAATAAGTTGGGAACAATCGAATAATTTGGGAACAATCGCTTGAGGACTGATCTGTCTAGGGTAATTGCAGCTGCAGGAGGTTTATAGCTTATTGTGTGACAGTTTATTACAAAAATCCTTCTAGGTAACTTTGACCATATGTGGAAATTGCTCAGTAGGATATTTTAGTGGGGGGGGACACACGGAAATTATTATGAATTGCATCTGAATTACAAATGTTATTAGACAGGAAATCTTATCACAATATGTGATATTGCAGTGAACCATTGGATTATGTTACCCCAGTCAATGATTCCAGCTGGGAAGCGATTAATACCGCTCGCAGACATGGAGATTAGCTCCATGGGCTGGCCAGAGGGTGAGCTCAGATACCAGCTGCCACTGGGTAGCACATAACTGGCTCTCCCAGTAGTCGGTTAGATAATACGATAAAGATTTCTGAACATGGTAAACTCTTTCCTTTTGGCAGAGTTACAGTCATACCTCTTCCTGACCAGTCCGGAGAGATTTTATTCGTGACCACACGTTTCACATTAAGTATTGGAAGTTATTGGATTACAGCACTGCAATATGAAAGGGTCAGCCACAGAGCGGACTGCGAGCAACTCTGGGTTTGCTGTAGGTCTGCATGAGGATGGATAATCAGATAATTGCTCTGTGTGCTGGTTTTCTACTGATTTCTGTTCTAGTAGCTCAAAGATATCTGTGTAGTTTAGAGCAATATTCTAGAGCTCTTGAGAAAGCACTTAAATAAGCCCTTTCTTTAAAGTGCACGTAATATTTCCATGCAATTTTCCTTTGGGTCTGAAATGTTCTGTGGCTGCAGAGGTTTTCCTGGAAAGCTAAAGGGGAAAGTAAATTTAATCTGTTTCTTGGTTACCTTCTTGGTTTCTTGGTTACCTGTTTCATTTTCTGTGGCATTGGGATTTTCCAATAGTCTAGAATCTTAATTAGCTTCTTCTCTTGCAATTACCTTTTTTCGTTCCCAATTCTCCTACAATCTTTCCAGTTGCTTCCTAAGAACTAGGGTTGAGGTCCACAAAAAAAAAAAAAAAAACCACAACCAAAAAAATCCCAAAATCAAATGGAGAAGATTGTTACCTGGAGTAACTCATGGTATCACTGCTGACTTCCTTCCAGTCCAGTGTTGAAATAAAATGAAAAATACTGACAATTCAGCTGAAAAAATGCAAGCATCCTGATTTTTCCATATGTTTTCTTTCAAATTCATTGATGGGCAGGGGTGGCCTGTGCACTTCCCCCCCCCACCAAATTATTGTTATTAGAGAAACAGATCAAAAGGACAGGATTTTTCTATTTTTATATTTGTTTGCAGTAATAGTTCATCATATACTCCAATGGCCTTTCTGCTGTAGATGGGACACATTCTACAGAGGCTAAAACTCATTAATTTTTGACTTAACTGTGCTTTTTATCCTGCTAGTTTTCACAAGCTATTTGTTCCTTTCCGAGATAGCTTCCTCCCATGAAGCAGATTATTTTTTTTAACCTCAGAAATTAAACTCCAGTTCCAACTATAGACAGTTTTATTTCATATGCTAAATTGTCACAATCAAAGGCAGAATCTCTGCAGAACAGGTCTGGAAACATCTGGCTTTTTTCTTTCAACTTTTGAGTCTAATTATCTCAGTGCAGATTGTGATTGCTCAGTATGAAATCAAGCTGCCCAGCCACAGCAGTCTTGGAGAGTCTGGGGTTTGGGTGGGTTTTTGGTGGGGTTTGTTTGTTTTTTTTTCCTCCCCCTTTGTAACTATTTTCCCCACAGCCTTAAATCATGCTGAAATGGAAACAGTAAAAAAATATGTACCCAGAGAGCAGTCCACATGTGCTGGCACTTGGAAACACCACCACAGGAATTTTCTTGCTGTGTATTACAAGAACCGGCCGCTTTGTGCAGAAACCAGGGACGGCGGAGGTCTCGGGCGTTGGAACAGCGACGGAAATGCTGTGCTCGGTGCGGGGGGACACTGCCCTCGAGCCAGTGTGCGTGGGCAAGGGACGGGTATCGACCCAGGGAGGTGAACATCCCTGGGCTGATACAGAAAGTGGCAGCTGAGGGCTGATGCCGTAAAGGTCTGCCCAGCGTGATGGAGAATTTCTCATCTGCTGCATCCATGGTGGCTGGCGGGGGGGAGCTTGGAAAGATCAGGTCTGATTCCCTGCTTGCTGCCTTTGAGTGCATCACCCATGTCTGGATGTGTAAAGCAGTGGCCACAGATCTCACAAAAGAGATCTCAGTCTCTCTGTGATTCACTCCCTGTCCATAAAATGAGGGCAAGGAGTTACCTGACAATAAATATATTAAAAGTCTGTCACACTGAGGTAGCACAGTTAGAAAAACTATGGATAGAAAGTGAAGTAGAAAAGGAAATAGAAACAAATTTCATTATTAAATGGGGGGGAGGATGACATGGCCTCCAGATGAATCTCCTGCCATCTCCATCAGGGGAGCATTACTCCTCTTTGGCTGTCTGCTTTGAGGACAGATGCTCTGCTTGGCAGCGTTGCCCCCAGAAAATTCAAAGAGAATGGATTGAAAATGTGTCAGCTTTGGAGACACCAGTCACCTTTTTTCCCCCCGCTCCCTTTTCCCCCAAAAGGAGCAGAAGTGCTGAAGGAAGAGAGACTGTTCCTTTTTCATGTACACAGTCCCATCTGCTCCAGCTTCAGACCCACGCCCCAGCCTCCCCTCCCTGGCTCACCTCGCTCTCTGCCAGGTAGTGTCTAACACATCCACCCACCCCGAGGAAGAGAGAAGGGAAAACAACAACAATGAATCACAATGAACCAACCGATCTTTCCATACAGCTTGGAAAACTCCAAGGAGACACTGCTGTTCTTTCTGTTTTCAAACAGAAGCGCAGACGTGAAGGTGAGGACCAGGGGAGAGTGAAGGCTCAGAAGATGGGAAGGAAATCCTGAGGGAGGAATGGATGTGCTCCCTGCGCACAATCCAAATGATGTGGTAGATGGAGGGTCAGACAGGGCGTGCATTTCCCAACTTCAGCAAGGTTTTCAGGAATAAGTGCATCTCTCAGGCAGAGGCACATGCCAGTGACACTCATTATTCTAGTCAACAAACACCTGACATTTTTCTGCACTACCTGATTTATATACCCTGGGAACCAGAAAAGGCTTCCTGCCATGGAAATAAAATAAAATAAAAAAAATCTAATAAAGAATGAAGTTAGTTGAAAAGCCAGCTTCCTTTGTAAATGACAGATGGTGCTTGGGTGTAAAGGGTGAGGGGAGTCATCCATTAGTGCCGCTACTTAATGCTGCATTCTTTGTTTTAATTATGCAAATGCACCCAGACACCACAGCATAGATGCTGGCTTACCAGGGAAAGTATTCTATCTTCACTATTTTACTAATGTTCACCATTGCTCTTTAAGATATTAAAAAGCCCGAGTCAGAAGCACTTTGTAGGAATGCAGACATAAGCATAATGAGAGAGCAGGGCCCCGGTGGGACCTGGCATATCAAGGCATCGTGCTGCAAATACATGGGATTTGCACGTCTGCTTTACTGTTGATAGATGAGGCCAGAGCACATAGACATAAACTTTTTTTAATCCCATGTGCAGTTTAAGGAAGTCACTAGCAGCGTTATGTGATGTCATCCATACCTTCTGAGTGACTCTGGAGAGTCTTTAGTGTTTTTACTAAACCCAGAGTATTTTGGGGGCCCCTCCGGAGCCGCTAAGGCAAGGTCAGATCGCTTTGCCACAGCTCCACACGTTGAGATGCGCAGTTCCCAGGTGCTGTGCACACAACTTGCGAGCAGGACTCAAAGCTCCTTTATCCCTTCCTCTCCCCAATGTAGCCCCCCCAACCTCCACATGCATCCTCTCATTTGTTCAGGCTCAAATATGCTTCCCTTGGGCTTACATCAAAGCCCTACCATCACAGGTGGAATATCCACGGCTCCCCTGCTAGCCCTATGTGAGCTGCTGCCTGGGGAGCTCACCACAGCTCTGCTTGTGATTTTGGGAAGAGGAGATCCCATCGCCTGTGTGGCTTAACATGGCTAGGTTTGGCATTTTCGTTTAAGCTATGCAATTACGGGACGCCCCACGATACTTTGGGTAAGAGGTCTGGGATTTCCCTTTCAACGAACTTTCAAGTCGACTTTAAAGACAAGTTAATTAATCACATTTTAAATCAGAGGCTGTCTTCAGCAGGTCTCGGACACAAAATGACTGTGTCCACATGTCCCTTTTTTACTCTGCTTTGCCGATCAAATCCTGCTTTCTCCACCAAAGCCACCTGTGGCTTCACTGGCAGATGCTGCAAGTGGAGGTCAGCTCAGAGGGCTGCTGGTAGAAGGGAGAAGGCTTTAGCGGGAAGACCATAACTGCTTTTTCTTCATCTTTGAATACTTTCCACCCTGTCATCACGTGGAGGACTTGCACACTTTTTGTTGTGATTTTACCTGCCCAACTCTGCATTACTACCAGTCTGTAGACACCTGCACCCACTGGCTGGAAGCACACCCAACATACCCAAGGTCAGCAGCTTGCTGAAGTTTGTGACCTTCTGGGGAGGCTGAGTGCTGTGACACCAGTTCCCAGGAGCCAAAGTTGTGCAGAAGGGAGAATCAAACAGGAGGCGAAGGGATCCGCAGTGGTGTTACTAAAAGAGCAAGCCCCAACGCAAATGCCCTTCTCACCTTACTCAGGTCACCTTTGTGAAAACTGTCTTACAGTGTATTTTGAAAGACAAGTTGTAGCATGGTTGCACAGAGGAATTAATACTAAATGAGGTTAATGTGGCATATGCTAAATACAGGGGAAGACACGTTTGGTTGCTGGTGGGCTACAGGGATTTTGAAACAGTGGATCCCTCAAAGGTCCACGCCTTGCCAAGGATCATTCCTTGGCACAAGGCACAGCAAATGGTACCATTTACAGATCATTAGTTTGTTGTGACTTGTGCAACAGACCGTTCTTCCATCATATTCTGACTTTCTGCACTGTTCAACATTGCTGGTGGTGTCTCCACCCCACACTTCTGAGGCTCTGATCCACCTCTCCCCTCACAGAATTCAGTCCCAGGGTAACTGAATGGAGGTGAGAAACCCACATCTGCAGAGGGCAAGGATGAGAAGGAAAATAAGGATGAGGGGAGCTCATCTCCCAGCTGCAGGTTTGCATGAGCCCCAGCGCCCATGGTGCTCCAAGCAGTGGTGGGAAGAGCAGAGATGTAGCAAGTGGTCCAGCCCTGGCCAAGTCTCATCTCTCTGCCAACAGCTGCTGCTTCACAGGCAAGAGACAAGCTCCCAGGGGAATTTAGCCCTCAGGACTCTGGGCTGGCTCCACATTTGCTTTCCCATGGTATGTTCCCCATGCCAAGCACCACAGCCATCAGCACTCTGCTGTGCCTGTTTATATTGCCAAGCTGAGAGGAGGCTCAAGAGTAACAGACAGGAGGACCTATGGTATTTCAAAACACTTCAATGTCAATCGCAAATGATATTTAATGAGGGTCCTGCTGTGAAACAATTTCCAGAGATGGGTGTCTTAAGTTACAGGACACTCAATGTTTGAGTATAGGCTTCTAACAGAAGGACTTGAATCAATAAAAGAAACCACTTCACTACTCACCGTATAAAAATACAAATACCAATTAGCCCATGAGTAAGCCCTTGAAATCCTATGTGAATTAATTATTTAAGATCCTCTTATTGCCTCCTCCTTTCATAATTTCAGCCACTTACAAGACTAATTTCATGAAGTCTTCATCACTATTGTCACAGGGTTTCTGCTTAGCAAGTCGAGGAATGCTGTCTCACTGGGTGTCCCTTACCGCTGCCTGATTTTCCACAACCAGCCAGGGAGGGTGGTGTAAGTGGCACTGCTCTGTCCCAGCTGTGGGAAGAGCGGACGGCAAAACCAGCGGAGAGTTTCATGTCCTGCAGCAGAAGCCGGTGGCTAAACCAACTCAGCTGCTCAGGTATCACAGACAAAACCAGGAGATTAAAGGCCAAGAAGAATATAATTATTTTCTGTAAAAATCATCTGGGAGGCACCACAAGAATTATCTGAGGGGAAGGGTAGCACAAGAGCAAACATAGGAAGGTAGGTCGGTCGCTCCTGAATACATTTAAGCATGGAATTAGAAGGTCTCTAATCACTGAACTTTAGAATTTTAGAATTTTTGAAATTTTAGAAACCCTCCATTAAATACAGCAGTGGAAGAAGGAACCTAAACTGTTTCAAGATGGATCTTGGCAGCTTTCTGCATGGGATTTGGTAACAGAAGAGAAGGAAGCCTCAAGTTAGAAATTAAAGGCTTTGAAAGACAATTTTCCCCACAGGGAGTTAAAAAGAGATTTGTTGAGTAGGGATGAATTTTGATTGAACCATATTAAGGCTATTAATTAATTCTGTTCTTCTGACCACCGGTTGCTTGAAAGACCACAAGCACTTTTTGACTGGGAGGGGTTTGCTTGCTTTCTTCCAGATCAGCAGAGACTGGTCACACTTTGAGCTGGGATATTTGGAGAGGTGTGATGCCACCCTACTCGCATTAAGAAATATTCTCAGATTGCAGATAGTGCAGATGGTTGAAGCTACACAGCCATCAGACCTCAGGAAGGAGCATCCCTTCAGCCACACCTGGGAGGGAACGAGGGAGGGAGGGAGCAAGCAAGGTCCATGCTGAATTTGAAATGCACATCTCACCCGACAACTTCTCAGCTATTGCAGTCACCCTGGAACACTCCTATTGGCCTTGCCCTCTTCCTTTGGTATGTTGGCATTTTAGTGGCTTTAAATTTCTTTGTACTCATCATAATTATTTTTTTCATAGGGCTTTAAAAAGCTCATAGAAAGTGTAATTCCCACTTCCTCTACATTCCGCTGTAGGTGAAAAAGCTTGCAGCAGACTAGCCACTGCAAGACAATTTTTGTAAATTATGCCAGTTTTATGATGCATCTGATGTAAAAGAGTCATTTTCATTAGGCATCCACGAATTTTACTATTACACTGATCTTGCAAGAAACAAACAGCGTTTGCAGGACCTTAGAATTTTAATTATCTTGCTCTATAGTCAAGACTATCCTAAGTCAGAACAAATCTGAGGAGAAGATACAAAGAAACATCACATTATTAAAAAACTCAACCAAACAACCAGAAAAAAAGCTTCTTTACCCATTATTTGCTCTTTTTTCTTTGGAGCTATTAATCTCTGCAGAGCTGTACAACCATGCTAATAAGTTTCTGGGAGAGGACTTGCCAAATCTGAAATGAATTCCCGGGCTCAGATAATGAAAAAGGCTGAAGGATCATTGGCTTATTAAAAAAAAAAAAAAAAAAAAAACAAAAACAAACCACCCCAACAACAACAAAAAAAATCCAAAAAACACTTTTTAAAAAAGCTGCTTAGAATAATTTGGTTTTAAAAAAGCCACAGAGCAGTCAGACCTGCCCTCAATGAGGTTATACTGAAGACCATTTATAGAATTTCCATAAGACTTTGTACGGGTTACTAAAATTTCATTGCAGGGGAGTAACTGCTCCTTTCAGCTCCCAGCCTTCTTAACAATGTCAGGTTAGTAAACTTTTGGAAAGAACGGGCTTTCACTTATTTTTACAGTTTGCACTCTTCAAGCTTGACTTTCAAGATGAAATCATAGCGTAAATTACAAACTGCATACATAAAGCTCACAGCTCACTGACATCACTGAAACTTCGTATTTTTCTGAGATAAAACATAATGAGAACACTTACTATTTTCTAGGATCTTAGATTGCCTACGGTTTGTTTGTAATTGAATTAAATCGTACCTTGCTGCAAGCAAAACAGTATAAGCATTTGAATGTGGGACAGAAGGCTGTCGGTGCTAGCAGGTCGACGTTTGAGAGTAGGAGCATAGCACAGATATCCTGCCATTGAAAAATCTGTTGAATGTCTGTTTTAAAAACCCAGTATAGAAAGACTTGACTTTGAGGTGTGCCAAAGGAATAACAAAAACACGAAAATTGATAAAAAAGTTTGCCTCTCATCTTC
Source organism: Microhierax caerulescens (assembly GCA_035590215.1). Classification (NCBI taxonomy): domain Eukaryota; kingdom Metazoa; phylum Chordata; class Aves; order Falconiformes; family Falconidae; genus Microhierax; species Microhierax caerulescens. The sequence goes on from JAVJGJ010000062.1 coordinate 49,219,851, forward strand.
AACGTGCGTAATTGGTGATTTTGCATTCCCCTGCTCTAATCTGTATTTACGCCGTTTACGACGAAGGGCTCCTTCGTGTACTCTTAATGCCAATTTCAATCTGTTAATGCAATTCATACAACTACTTTATTGCTTTTATTTCTGGGCCATCTGAAGGCCAGTGATTCGAACACTTTAGGATTTATACATGTCTTCCTAGAAGACTTCAGAGATGAGATTTTTTGATAAAAGATAGCTTAGTTGTCGTTTCCACTTCTAATAAAACAATTTCTGCTTTCAAAGTACATTTTCATTTTCACAACAGAGGCTTAGTTTGGCTCTTGAATTTTGAATACAACATGTTAGAAACCCTGTGTTTTCATAATACCAGTTTAAAAAAAACCCACACATTTTAAACACTTTTCAGCAACCAAGTGTGAAAAGTTGAAGGAATCTGTTAACATATTGATTGCTTTGAGCACTGCTTTAAATTAGCTTTCTGTTCCTCTCCATATGGTTTTCCATTAAATTTAAATAAATTAAAGTTCAATTATCTGGAAGAGAGGTACAGAGTCCTCCTCACGTTGCCGGATGAATTACCACTCAAGCTTTGCTGTCAGGAATTCATCAGGATGTCTGCCTTTGGGTATTGTGGACCTAATGCTTTCTCTTTTAGACAAGATTTCCACACAGGTGCCAAGCGCACTTTCAGGAATAGCCCTGCGATTGGAAATTATTTTCTTTCTGCACTATTATGAGAGTCATGCCTGTAAAAGAAAAAGAAAAAAAAAAATAACAACAAATGAAAACCAACAGAAGTTCATCATCTGGAGAGGCTCCGCATTGACACACACAACAGTTTTCAGTCTGCAGAGATGCAGCAGACATAAACAGGAGGATATGCCACAGATGGCGTCTTTCATTCTGAGAAAAAAATAAATAAAAAAAAAAACCTTAGCTTGTATCTGCCCGTTAGATGCTCAGCATGCAGAAGAGGGGGAAGGAGAAGGGCAAAGAGCATCCTCAGTATTCGCAGAATTGGGTCTAAACCAGCCCATTCCCATCCAGTCTAAGTTTGGGGTATAGGCAGAGAAAGTGTTTTACAAGAGCTTTGGAAGAATATTTGGAGGATGCAGAGGGATATCCTCTTTCAAAACACAGTTTGTCATCTATGTGACCCCCGTCCTTGCATGTCCTTCCAGCTCCAGCCAGTAGCACAGCAGCCTGGCACCAGCCAGCTGATGGGAAGTGTGAGGAGCTGTTTGATCTCTTGAAGAAAGATAGAAACATCGTTCCGAGATCTGTTCCTCTCATTCTCTTTTTCTCTCTTCCTTATCCAGGAAAGCATAAAACATATCTGTCTCACAACTTCTGTCAGCAGCAGAGATGCTCCCAGAAGGCAAAATCTCATTATGGTCTCTGCCTCAAAAGTCTCATTTGCCTCAGAAGGAAAATGCAGCTGTGAAAGCATTATCAGAAGCAAGAATAACTGAATGGAAGTGTGACCTGTGAGAAAAACGCTGCCTCGAGGAGCGGGGAGGCCAGCCCTGTTTGCAGGAGAGGACACCCGTGGTGGTGCTGAGCCCCGAGGCCAGGGTGGTGGGCTGCTGGGGCCAGCGGGGCACACAGGCTCCTTGCTGGGATGGAGCTGGGCCATGCTGCCTGCTGGGAACAATGGGAAGGGGCAAGCTAGAAGGATTTAGCTGTCTTTTGAAATGATTAGAGAGCCACAAAAATAGTACAGCAAAACAGGGCCGGCAGTAATTTTCACATAGTGGTTATCTCTGTAGAATAGCTCTGTGGCTATATAAAAAAATGCAGAAAACTGAATTAGGGAACACACACTGGTGTGTGTATGCAGTGTTGGGAGTGAGGCATGCTCTCCCTGTATAGATACTGTAGATATAGATATGTCTATATTGTGTACATCTGGCATACCACTTCATTTTTAAAAAATCATAGCGTATCAAGCCTTTGTATGAATGCATAGGGACATTTTTGAGGGTGTGCGGAGGTGCAGGCTGCACCCTGCACTGCTGTGAAGTATCCCTTTCCCTCTGCCTAAAACAGGACTTTCAGCCTTAAAAGTCTGTGCCCTGCTATAAAAATCCGCATACCTCCACCTCCTTGAGACTCACCTCCAGTGGCCCCAGACTGGTTGTTCCTTTCACTGAACGTGCTATTCATCCCCAGCAGCAACTAAACAGTTTTATTATGTGAAAATGCATTAAATGACTGAATCATTTGTTTTCGAACAACTTGCTGTGCAATCGCTCATTTGACAAGAACCCTTGGTGCCTTGCAATTTGCTCTGCACACGTGGCAGCTCCGAAGGAGCCTTTAGCAGATGGGGGTCAATGAACAAAACACCCCTTTTAGCAAGCCTTGGCATATTCACCCCCAAACAAACCACGGAGTTTATTGTCTATTGTGTCAGGGTTCTGTATTTGTGTAAGAGGGAAATTATTCATAGTAATGGGTCTATCATTGATAGTCTCCATTTTTAAAATTCCCAGAGTATGCATTTATTTTAAGAGATAAGACAATTAAAGAGGTTTAAACTGGCTTTTATAGGACTATTAAATTTCCCAATAGGGCCGTAAAAATTAATAAAATCAACTGCTGTTATTGTACTAAAATATAAACAGACCTAGCATTAAGGGCTGGGCTTTTTTTCCCAAGGTTTTGTTACTGCTGCTGTTTCTTATCAACAGGTACAAATGGGTTTTGTTCCCCAGGATCAGTGTCTCTCGCAGGAACAGAGTTGAATTCCAGGTGCACTCGGCTCCCTCCAAAGCCCAGCAAGGACAGGCATGGGGTGTGGGGCAGGAGGAAACACTGAAGCCACGATACCAAGAACTCAGTGCTGCCGTCGGCGTGCATTGATCAGTCAGGCCACAAGTCAAGATAAATGACACTCATCTTGGCTAACGTACAGCACTGCCACTTCTGCTCATCACAGCTACACAGATTTATTGTGAAGGTGATGTGCCCGGCTGGGATCCATGAGGCGAAAGAATCTCTCTTTGGCTGGGTTCAGTGCTGTTCCCAAATATCTGTATTTGCTGCTTTTCCCGCACCACGTAGCTCTGTTTAAACTGGGTGTGTGGCTGTGTGAAGATGGATGCTGGTTTTCTTGTGTACTCCTGAAAATGAAATTTTCCATTCCTGTAATACAGTGCTAAAGGTCTAACTCAGTCTTACAAAAGCAGCTTGAAGGTAGAAGCTGTCTAAATCATGCATTGCAAATTCTCTGTTACATTGGGGGGTGTGTGTGTGTGTGTGTGTGTGTGCCAGAAATCCTTTCAGGTTACCTCACTCAAGCTGCTTTAATCACTTTAAATCGCTTCAAATGGCTGTTATCAGTCATTTCATTTCCCTTGGTAAGGGTTTCTTCCCCTGAAACCTTACTGCTTTCTGCTACTGAGATGTTTCCAACCTGTACTTGGAACAGAACTTATTCCCTCCAGTATAATTTTCATTTTAACCTTTCCTCAATGGTCTAGAAATAATAGATTGCTAAAATTACTTTAATAGATTGGAAATTTAAACCTGCTAGAGATAACCACCTAGATGATGTTGCAATTCAATGATAAGGCAAAGAATAACAAATCTTAAAGGTTACTGAACTAAGACTTATGTTTTAAGGCTACTGAAATACCGGGTAGTTTTTATGGCTCTGCAATTAAATAACATCACCTGGTGTTACGGTTCCACGTGCTGCTCAAAACCCTTCCACTCTGAAATTGCTTTCTTTGATGGTACTCTAAGGGCAGTAATTACTGATAGAGGAAAACAAATATTTTCAATATTGCCCTGTGAACTTCCCAATGCTTAAAGCAGTCTGATGCTCTAACCTTCTGGGCACTGGAGGAGTCAGGGCTTTCAGTCAAAATCTTCAAGCTAATTATGTGTCTTCATCATTTGGAGCTGGGAATGTAAACCATGGCAACCTGGTGAAAAATTCTTGCAGCTTTGGTAACAACCAGAAAAATCTTTGTGAAATGGTGGAATTAATGGGGTTTTTTTCTTGCCTCTGTAGTACTCTGTAGGATGGTTTCTTTTAGAATATTTTCTAGAGAATTGCTGTTTTTAATTCGTAACACCCCATGTGGCCAAGCCCCACCCCTGCTGTCTATGGCAGGGTCTTAGCAAGCTGATAGATTTTGTCTAACTGAGATGAAATCTAAAAATTATCCCATGATCTTCTTTTTACAGTGGCCTATGCATAACTACGTAGATGCAATTCATATAAAAAGGGGGTGAATTTGGGCATTAGCCTTTACACGACAAGCAAGGCTGTGAACTAGGAGCGGACAAGCCCAGAGGCAGAAAGGTGGCGGGCAGCGGTGCCCGTGCTGGGGACGGCACTGAGCCACTCACCCCATCACAGCTCCAGCCTCACGCAGCACTGGACCAGGACGGCTTCTCACTTTACGCCTGAAAACTGACAGGATTAGAGGTCAAGAGAGGCACTTTTAGGGGGGACATTTCAACCACACTTTTTAAGCGGAGGTTTATCACCGATTTATGTGTGCGCATCCCCCAGATACCTGGAGCTAACAACTTCTTTTTGACCACCTGCAGAGCCCCTTGCCCTGCTCCCTGGATGTATTGGTTGTCCCAAAAGATCCACTTCTGGTTGAGTCCAAGATGTTAATTCTGCCACACAGAAAAGCTTTGAAGGTCTTGTCTATATGTTATATAGTTTCTTCTTAGCCCCTTGCAGAAAGCTTCACAGTAAACAGAGCATATGACTCCAGAAAGGTGACAAAAAGCATTCTCTGTCAACATTTTTAGCATCTAAAATTGCTGCACCCCATTTTGAAAATGAGCTGTGGGCTGTGATAAAGGTTTTACCTTCTACCCTGTGCCTAGGGCTATGTGACACCCACAGCTCTGCAACTCGCCAACACCGCAACCATCCTCATGGCACAGACTTCAGCCAGGGGCAATGTCCACCCTTTACATTCCCCAAAAGCGAGGTGAACCTTGGAAGCAAACCTGATAACTCGCCCTTCTAAGAATAGGCTCAAGTCTGGTTGCTTTAACTGCCACCCCTGGTTTATTGCAATTGCCTGACTTCTAATGGGCTACTTGTGGTGTAAAATACCTTCTAAAAATACTTGGTAATTTCAGTACTTGGGCTGAAACAGCACGGTGCTGCAACATTCCCTCTGCGTTGCGATTTTCACTGTTGCAACCAACAGCTACAAAGTCCCAGCAACAGCCTCCTGTACTTAGCATCCCTGTATTTATCTGCATACCATTTATTTTTAGCCTACTTTTTTCAGATGCTAGTGGGGAGATAGTGCATTGTGCTGCACTGTGCTTTCCTTATTTTTCAGTTCTAGGATCGTGGAAAATACCACTTCATTCAGTTCATGTACTCCTCCCATGTAAATGCTTTAGCATAGATAGCCTAAAGTTGTGGGGTTTTTTTTTTGTGACATCTATGACCAATTATTTCCAAGATTTCCCATCTCCATCAGCAGTTTTCAAACGTTACTTTCCAACTCAGGGAAACAGCGTTGCTCAAAAGAGAATGGAAGAAGCAGCACACTGTAATTATATTCAAGTTTTTTAAGAACCTGCAAATGAATTTGAGGTCATTAGTGACTATTTCTTCCAAACTTCCTCCCTGACACAAGATTAACAAAACACATGGCACTAATTGACCTCGTGGGAAGTACCTGAGAAGGAGAAACAAATCGTGGGCAGCTTTTAAAGCCATCACAGTCCTGCCAGAGCAATTGTTTATCAGGGCGGGTTCCCACTTCCCCATTGCTCTTCTCCACAGATGTCAAGTGCAAAAGAGGTGCTCAGCGCAACATTTGTTTATTTTGCACCCAAAAAGAAAGTCATGGGAGGTTTGTTCCTGGCCCTAGAAGAGACAGCAGCCAGTGTAGGGTGACCGAGAGGTGGGACTTCCCAATCCCACTGGGACGCCCCTGTGCCATCAGTGCTCCCCTTACGTCGCCGTGCAGCTGCAGAGCTCACCCGCGTAGGTGGGGTTACGGTGGCTACTCAGCAAATATTTGAGATGATTCAGATCAGCTTCAATAACAAGCTGCTGTATCGTGGGTTGACCTCAGCAGAAATAAGCTGTGAGTGAATGTGTTATGCATATACCACGTGGCATTAACTCATCACAGATGTGACAGGAGGATGGGAATTTTGCAGCGTGTTTTCTGCTCTCCGGACATCCTCAAGTTAATTTAAATGTCACTGAGACACTCATAGCATGAATCGTGATTTTAGAGATTTCATTTGGTGGGCTCAAATCCTTTCCAGGAGAAAGCTTAGCTGTTACCTGTGTTACTCCATCCTCTGCTTGGCATCGGCAGCTGACCAGAGCTCACCAGACCAGCAGGCTGCTGTGGTGCATCCAGGCACAGAGCCAGGAATCACTCTTTGTGCCAGCTCATCTTCTGGGCTGGAGAAAAGCTGCCAATGCTTCTGCATGGTAAAAATTCTGCCCAGCTGTAAATCACACAGTCCTGGCTATCTGAACGGACACCAGTGGTATCTGATGACACCTGCTTGACAAATCAAACATGCTGGGTATCTCATGCTTGACAACTCTGCAAATGCTTCTGCAGCTTGTGATAATGGAAGGCTGTCAGTCATAACTTTCCTATGTCTTTCATTCACATCAAATACTTGACTTTATCATGAGTAATAGGGTGTTAATTACTGCTCTGACGTGATCTACTACAAAGTTGCCCCAGAAATCTGTTACTAAAACTGATTGCCTGGGCATCCTTCTAGACCCCTTAATATTTATTTCAACCTTGTCCTTAGTGCACAAAACTTATGAGCAGTGCAAGCAGACTCTCCAGTAAGTAAATTCTCATTCAAGTTAGAAGAAAATATGTCCTGGGGCAGGATCCACCCACACTCTGAGTTGATCTCGAAACATCATTTTCATCAACTTTTGGCACATAATGCAAATCCCTGTACGATAGTTGCAGGATATCAGTCAGTAAGGCTAAACAAACATTGGCAAAATTTCTCTTTTTCCTTCCACTATGTTTACCTCAGTTGTAAAAATAAATGCCTCAGCCTGCAGTGGAATATTGGAAACATGTAAAAGGTAACTGAGCCTCCCATTGCACAGTTCAGCCAAACAAGGATAGAGGTGGAAGAGTTTCCACTCTCATCACCACTCTCCTGCTTCTTCCTCAACTCCAGGGACCACTAACCCACTGCAAAGTTGAAGTTTAAGGAGTCACGTGGCTCCAACCACAGATCACTGTGTATCATCTAACAAGTCCAATGGCAGCTGAATGTGCATCATCCAGGGACAGCACGTCAACCCACTGGGGATAAGCTGTTTCCTCTAAAAGCGGTGTGCACACAGCCAGTGGAGGTGAAGATCATAAGGTCAACGTTCAGGCTGCTGTTGGAGCTGTGAACTTGTGGACTCGCTGGGAAACCTGGCATTAATTTCCACCTTGGATCTGCTGGTGCTTTTGGAAAAGCACTACTGCTGCGTTGCTCAGCTTGGACTAACTCCACAAGTGTACTGACGTGCAGAGGCATACTGCAATGTCGTGTGTGATTGCTACACAACACCCCACGGCCACGCTGCTGTTTTTCCAGAAGCAAGGGCTTCTCATTGAGAAAAGAGCCGTAGCTGCCTTGTTTGCGCTGGAGAGGGCTGGCAGCAATGGAGCCATTGACCTTCCTTCCTGAAATATGTTGTTCTTGCCAGTTAAATGCAATATGTGAACTGCATTTGAAATATTTCTCTGCTTCTCCTGCGGTGTGTAAAAGCTTGCCCTCATATATCAGTGACTATTAAATCACCATATTCTCATTTATATGTACACTCCAAGATGCTGATGGAGTCAAGTTCTATTATGCGTATGTATATGAGGATCTAATTTTACTCCGTGTATTACTTTATGGCTATCAGGCTGGATTCTGCTGACTTAATTCTACTGCCATTAAAAAAGAAGGGTGGAAAACTAATGGATTTTGCAGTCATTTGATGTGTGGAATGAAAATGTTCTGTCCAAACCAAAACTGCATATGGACTTCAGCTATTTGTAAACATTTGTGTTGTTTACTTCCAGTAACACTGTGGCCTTTTTTTTTTTTAAAAAAAGGAAATTCTTACAGGACAAAAACCAACAAGCATTTTTGCTAAAATATTAACACATTTCTGTTGATTTTGAAATCAGCTGAGCTTTTTTTCCAAACAAGCAGATTTGTAGGTAATTTGACTTGAAATTAGCAAGCAATGAACCTGTCTTTTTGATCAGAAATATTTTTGCATGGGCAAGCAAGCCATACGGACAAGTGAATTTGTCCTCAAGTCTGCTCTTGTAAGGCAGTAAACACCCAACCTACTCAGCGGTGAGCCAAATCAGCTGAAGTCTTGTTTACACTGGTCCTTAAAATGCAACCTTTTCTCACCTTTTGGTGATTCAAGACAGCCTGGGAAGTTTTATTGCTGCTGGGGGTAGGAGCTCTGTCTGGGGGCACAAAGCAGAGCATGGTGGACTCTCACGCATGCCCCAATGCAAGGTGTCACCAGGGGGGAACCACACGGCTCAATTTCCTTGTGGGTGTACACTAAATGCTGGGTACATCCTTGATCAGGACACTTTGTACCCGCAACAAGCAGCACAAAGATGAAAACCTTTGGCTGAGGTCTGGAGTTTTGCTCTGATTCAGGCAGATTTCTCTCTTTCCCCCGTTGTACCAGATGCATTGATTTTTTCCAAATTTTATATTGCAGATCTGCAGAATTTCTGCTGACATTTATTTCTGTCAGTGTCTTTTTGCTGGAATTAGTGCCTGATACTCAGAGTCAGGAACTGATACACTGAGATGAAAGCTGCTGGGTATCTTCACAGATCAAACCCCAAAAGCTTTTCACATTTTGGTTTAAGATGCTGTTTATGGGCCCATTTTATTATTTGGGGAAGACTGTGTGATTGCAGAATTAATGACTCTTGTAATTTATTCGTGAAAGGGGCAGAGTCCCCGTTGCTGATGCAGCTTCACCATGGGTGCTCCAGAGCTTGATATCATAACTTTGAGGATCGGGCTAGGAGCTGCCAGTGATTTATGTCCTTGGGACTGCCTTAAGCAATAAGATTTGGATGGCTCCCAGCGCGTGCGTGGGTGAGGAGTCAGTGATTGAGGAGCTTCTTCCTCTGCCTAAAAGGCAGCCTACACTGATTTAAAGATGGAAAGTTAATTTTGTGATACCTTCCACATTCCAGTGGTGGATTTTTATATAATCTTGTTTTTCAGCAGAGATGGAAAGCCTTCCTCTTCAGATAAATCCACTTCAGTTAAGAAAATCTGGAAGGCTTTCTATTCTGCCTGATTTTAATACCTTTAATTTATTGTTGTGGACTTAGATATAAGTCACACTGTAGCTTCTCTATGGTTTAGACAAAATTTAAATGTTGAAAGCTGGCTGCGTGCTGTCTTTAAAAAGAACAGATTTTAGGTCCTGCTTAGAATATGTATTTTTCAGATGTATAAAAAAAATTACATAAATCATGATTCTTTGTTATTTTGCAAGACAACATGCCCTTGGCTCATCTGGCTTGCAGAGACTCCCACCTCTTTCTAGGTTGCTTGCTCTGGGGCAGCCGCAGAATGTGAGCAACTGCCATGCAAAGTGAGTGTGAAGAACATGCACAATACTTTTGCCTTCTTTGGGAGTCATTCCAGCTTTCTTGTCTTTCCCTTCTTGTACCCCAGAAAAATGGGGGAAGGCTGGGTTCCAACCAGCGAGCACTGCAGGAGCAGGTAGGCAAGCCCAGCGTGCTCACAGGCGTGCGTGTGTCAGGTTAGAGGACGGGACCTGCTGAAATGGAGCACAGGGAAGAGAGAGATCTAGAGAGCTCAGAGCAAGGGCTGGGATTCACCGTCCAGAAGTGGTTAGCAAAAAAATTTAATTGCAAGCTGAAACCCTCTTTTCGGTTATGCTGCCATTTATAGCAGCCTTAGTTGTGGATATTTGGTTTAAGATGTTGTCCCTGTGGCAGGGGAGGATTAATCCCTTCTGTTTGCTGTGGAAAAGGAGCTGTTTTCAAAACCAGAAACACTGCGCAACCACCTCAGGCTCTCCAGGGTTGCTGGAGAAGCATCCCCAGCACCAACCAAGCCAGCTATCATGCAATGCACTTTCATATGGTGTAACAGATGGAGAAAGCTGCTTTGATGTTCCTGTTCTGGTGAACTAAACATCACATGGGAAGCACTGGTGTTTGTCTTCCTTGATGGGTTCTTGGGACCTCCAGATGCATAAATGTTCTGCCTCAGTATCCACAGTCTCGCACGCTCCCTCCATGCTGCCTTGCATGGATGGCTGTGGTGTCCCTCCTGCCAAAACATCAGTGGAAACCCCGTGTGATCCTGAGCAGGACTGTGTTCTCTGCTATTTTTGCAAATTTTGAGCATGCAACTCTAAAACTCTCTGTAAAACATTAATTACAGAAAAAAATGATGTCTTTGAAATAAAGACTGTCCCAGAGGAAAACGGAGCTGACAAGTTATTTTGCTTGTCTAGTGTTCTAGAACTCTTTGTCATAGACAGATGTGCACAGCAGATACTACAGCCACACTGAGAGATTAACTTGCGTGAGAACTTCAGGCTTGTAACTTGTTGCACAGCAAATTCGAGTACAGGCTGACTTTTCAAGCTGGTTGTTGCTGAAATTGTTCATCATCTTGAGCTCAGCCATAGAATCATAGAATCATTTGGGTTGGAAAAGACCTTTAAGATCATCAAGTCCAACCATTAACCCAGGACTGCCAAGCCCAACACTAAACTGTGTCCTTAAGTGCCACATCGACACATCTTTTAAGTACCTCCAGGGACAGTGATTCCAGCACTTCCCTGGGCAGCCCGTGGCAGGGCTGTGCCTTTGGCTGGCTTTGCAGTGGTGCAGGTGGCTGCCGGAGGTGCAGCAGGGTCCCACGGGTGCTGGGACTGGCACGGGGCAGGGCTGGGAGCAGCTGGGTGGGAGTAGTCCTGCCTTCACCCCAGAAAGGGGAGTATCAGCGTTTTCTCACCCTCCAGACAGCGCACAGATAAATCCACTGTAGCATGTCGGTGCTCTCGCACCAGGGGGTCCCGCATTAGATGGCAGGGGGACATTTCCAGGCTCCCCCACAACACAGTCTATGGAGGGCAATCAGAAACCCATACAACAAAGCATTGCCCTTCTCATTTTCCAGCTTGTCCATTCTTTCCCACTTCTGCAGTCAGAGAGAAAAAACCCATCATGTCAGTGATTGACGCCAGTAAATTGGTTTTGTCGTGCCCACCTTTTCCTAGCAGATAAATGTCCCCACGGCGGAGGGCACCCCGGTCTTGAACACTTACAACTGGCATCACCAAAAGGAGACAGACTGGGATCAGGACTTTGCCTGGGGTTTTTTGCAGGGAGCCTGGCAGGGCTCAGTCTCCTCCCGTGTGTGCCTGCATGATAAAGGGGACCTGGACCAGCACAGCTGACAAACCCATCTCCTTGTGCAGCTGCTAAAATGAAAGCCAAACATAAGAAAGAGGGAATAAAACAAGTCACAGTTCTTCTGCATCTGTGAACACTACTTAGTAGAGTGATTATAATTATGTCCAGAAAAGCAATTATATATTTTTTATACTCAACCCATCTTATTCCTACATGTACTCAGAGCAAAATCTACCTGCTTTAGCACCTTGCAGACCTGCCTTGCAGAGTAAAATTCCCCTCCAGAAAAGTCTGCAGTGCTGAAGAGTTGCTTCTTCTCTTGCTGGGCATGTTACAAAACTATTTTATCTGAAATCAGTAACCAAAACTTCATCTTTTCAGAGCAGTAATGAGAAAGATTAAAAAAGGTAAGTGCCTTTGGAACCTGTGCATGAGCCTCAGCCCAGTAACAAGTGGCACCTGCAAGGCTGTGCCAGAAGCTTAAAGGACACATTTTTTGGGTGTTAATGCCACCAGCTTCCAAAACCACCCAAAAGCAGCTGGGCCTTTCCCTGCTCATCCTGCAGGTGCTTTCCAAGACTTTGGAAAACTGCTGGCTTCAAACAGTAGAACTTTTAATTCAAGAATATCCTCACCGGTCTCTTCACCAGGGTAAAACTAAGATAGAGTGACAGCTCTCTGCTAGATGACACAAGAGGAGGCTGGGTATAGCAGGTGATCTTGGAAATTACAGCAGCTTCACAGACCATAGCTCATTTGAGCCCGGCAAGAATCCATGTAATCCATCTCTTTCCTCCTTTCAGCTACAAAACAAGGCGTTCTTTTTCATGTCAAGAGCTTTTCTTATATTCACCTACTTTTCTCACCTTTCCATGTGTCCCACCTTCCTCAGGACAGAAGTCCACCCAGCTATACACCTACGCCGTCAGGCACGGAAAAAGATTGAGAGTAATTTACAGGGGTTTAAGCATGTTTTCTTACTCAATTTGTATCAGATTAAATTATTTTTCTCCTTCCCTTCTCCTCATATGCATAACTGGGTTTTCATAACTGGGACCACACTGAATGATGTTCTGAATGTCTCTGGAAAGTTCTCTTGCTTGGGCTGTCTCCAGTGGCTTTTGTGCCAAGTTGTGCTTTCTGCCACTCCGTAACGATTCTTTGCACAGCACATCGCGTCCAGCCGACTCCTACCTTGGGCAATGTCAGCTCACACCATCCCTCACCTTGTTTCTTCTCACTCATCACAAAGCCCAGCTGTCAGATCTTACCCAACTTTTGCGCTCTCTCTCTCTCTCTTTTTCAGCCTTTCTGAAGCCCCCAGCTTGTTCAGCCAGTGCTATTTTTAGGTTATTTTTAGGTATGGCCACTACACACTTAATACACGCTCTTAGGCAGGCTACTTTCTGGTGTTTGGTACTATGCTTTTGAATTTGCCTCCCTAGACCAGCTCCCCTCAGCTGAACCTCCCCAGCTCTCTTCCACAGGGTAAGTCCACAGGCTGGAAGCTCTCTTCTAAAGGGTGATTATTTTTCCCATTTGTTTTGTTGACATCTAACAAAATTTCATCCCTTGCAATTGAGATTGTTTGACTCAGACTACTTGTGATACAGTAATCACGGGCTAAAAAAAAAAAAAAAAGGCAAAGAAAGAAAAAGAATTAAATATTTTGTGAAGTCTGTGTGTGAATAATGGCATTCTGAAGAAAATCCACCTCCTCAGCCCTCCCCACTGGCTGTGCTATAGCTTTACGTGCAGATGGATGACTCAACACAGGAGGTGCCTCTCTCTACTGATGTGCGTAGCTGCTTCTCCATGCGGCTTCAAACCACAGTCGCACTTTTCCCCTCATATAACTCAAGGCACCCTGCAAAGTAGCAGACCCGTATCTTACAAGTCAAGAAAATGAGATGCTGAGAGCTTGCTGACAGATCGAATCAATGACAGAAGTGGAAATAAAACATTGCTCTCCCGTTCCTAGTTCTCTATCTCAGTCATATTGACCATAACCACAGTAAGCCTGTCATGTTACCTTTTTTCTGTACTTAAAATACTCCCCAACTAACTGTTGTTAGCAAAGGTAACATAAACTGGGAGGCAGAAAGTCTCATTTACATCAAAAATCCATGACATCCAGGTTGACAAAGACAAAGAAGAGCACATCTCCTGTCAGGTACACCAGGGTGGCCTCACCTCCAGCTAAGCTGATGCTGCAGAGAGCTCTATTTCTGTACCTGGGCGCAGGCACTGGAGGAGACCATGAAATTCAGTGCCTCCAGTCCCACAGGGTTCTGCTGAATCAAAAATCCTATTTTTGCATGCCTTATGACTTCTTTTCTTGGCTCCTTCTGCAGACAAGCCAAGGTTTGCATCTATGTCCAAGTTTTGAAGCTTATCTAGCAAGGGTAGGTCAGGAGTGTCATTAAAATTCAGAGGAGTAATGCTGATTCACCCTGATGGATCCAATTTTACATAGGAAAAGTCCTGTTCACATTTCCAAGGAAAGAAGTCCTGGACAGACAGGATGGGGCTTAGCCAACAATTTTCCAGGGCCCAGGATCTTGCACGAAGCCAACACAAAACCACGCCAAGGCTGGTGTTTGTCCTCCAGCCTCTCCCCATGAGGCCACTTCCATTCTCCTACCCTTCAGCCTTAACCCTCCACAGCAGGTATGGTCATCAGCCCACACCTTATGCCAGCACACGCTTGCTTCAAAGGGAAAGTCCCTGAAATCTCTTGCTAAGGTCCTGCATGATCTGCATACATGTCTGCTGCTTTGGCACTGATGATAATTAGGTGTCCAAGCTTTCTGGAGGCAGGAGGGATGAGAGCTGTGCTCACTCCCAACTGCAGCACCAAGCAGAACTCTGCACTCCAGAGTTCATCAGCAATACTTGAACTTTCCCACAGGGGACTTCAAAACTTTCCCCTTTCCATTCATTGACTATTCTTCTGCAGAATTAATTAGCTGACTACAAATTGAATTAAAAAAATTAAGTTGCTTTCAGGTTATTCATCGACAGAAACAAAACTGAGAAATGGCAAGTTACTTGATGGAGTATGTCAAATACAGAACATTTTCCCTTTTTCTCAGCTCTCTGACATCACTGGGAACCAGGAGCTTACATCCTTAATTGGCCATAACTTTTTCTTCTTGTAGAAAATGGGGTATTGAACACAACACTCATTTTTTTTCTGAAAATCTTCTTTGGGATGTAGAAATGAATGTTAATGTATGCAAGCCCATTACTGGGAATGGTAATGAAGAAGTCGTGGCCAATGGTTAAGCTTAAATTAAACACGCTTCAGAAAACAAACACAAATCTTCCCAAATTCCTATTCAACATTTGTAATGGAATAAAAGTCCTAATAAAATGTTTTCCCTGAGAAGTAATAAATTCTGAAAACATGACTGTATTTATTTAGAGCTTTTGTATATGAAAAACTTTTTCTCAGACAGGAAAACTGCTCTTTAAAAAAAAAAAACCTCAATAAATACAATTATGCAACTGTTTTCTTGAGACTTGTGCAAATGTGTGCAGTTGCAAATGCTCAACACTCCAGTGCATTAGAGTCCTGGTCCCACATATACATGAGTTTTGAACTCAGAGAAAGTATTGCTCAAGCATCGAAAGTACAATACGTAGTTTTCTCTTTCTGTATCTCATATGTAGAATTAAAAAGTTTTCCAGGCCCTC
Organism: Microhierax caerulescens; assembly: GCA_035590215.1. NCBI lineage: Eukaryota > Metazoa > Chordata > Aves > Falconiformes > Falconidae > Microhierax > Microhierax caerulescens. Next base: position 49,234,976 of record JAVJGJ010000062.1, read on the forward strand.
AGTAAAGGCCTGAAAAGGATTGATTCATTTTTCACGGGAAGCAAGTTTGCTCATGCCATAAATCTTCTGAAATGAAATGTAGCAAATTTCCACTTGAAACTTCTTGAGAAATGTTATATGCTGTATTTTTTATTTATTTATTTGGGGAAGGAAATAAATGGATTCAAATTTATGATTTAATCTGGAAAAAATGCATCAAGTATCATTATGACTGATTTTTTTAAGTGGATGCTGACCACCTGAATGCTATTATTGCCGCCAGAGTTAATATCCAACAGGCAATTCACATGCACCCCTGAGCCGACGTGAGCTTTTTTAACGATGCGTGCTGGAGTCACACTTTGAAGGCAGGGCTCATCACTAAATTTAGGTGAGTTCTCGCTGCTTGACTCCTGCCACAGGGGCTTCCACCTCCTCAGACTGCTGCCTCGTACCCTGTGTGGTGTTTCTGAGTGGTGTTTCAGAAAGCTCAGAAGGCACAAAATCATCCTGATCTGCCTTCGCAAGGATGCTCAGGCACCTCTGCTGAGTCTTGAAGCAGGCTCCCTGAACAGCACCGGGTTTTGCTCAGGGTCATGAGAACCTTCACGTTGTTTTGGCAACACTTCATCTGGAAACAGAAAGGCAGAAATAACGAGAGCTCTCCCAGTGCTCCACGGTGCCAGGTTCATTGGTACGCTCTGGAGAGTGATGCAAAGCAGCGTACAAACCTAACACCTCTGCGTCAAACCAAGTTCAGGGCTGCTTTGCATTCCCAGCACAGTCCAAAGCAGCTGGAGAGCACCAACAGCTTTGATCCCAAATGACAGAAGAAATCCTGATTATTGAGCTGATGTGATTAGATATTGCTTTAAACACAGAAGCACGCACATCTCAAGGAGTCGTTGCCCTGTCGCATCCAACACAGACTGTGCTTCAGAGGAATCAAAGCTCAGCAGCTGCATTTATGCGGTAAATAAAACTAGCAGCATGCATGGTGCACCACTGTCCTCTGGGCTCCAAAGGCTTTGCAGGATTTTTTTGCTGCATCACTGAGCTCCGTATCACAACAAGCATGAGATCAAAGCACAGGCAGTATGGAAAGGCATTGCATCAGCCCGGAGATGCTCCAGCTAGCAGGACTCACAGGCTGGCAGGTGGTGGATTTTGGAGGACCTCTGAGGCTGTGACAGCCAGGGCGTGATTCTGGATCCCCTCTACAACCATCACTAGGATGAAAAGAAAAGTCACCCATCCCTCTGGGCGCTCCGGGTGCAGCTGCTGTCGCAGATGATGGCCTGTCGCATGGTTTCAATCACTTCAGTCTCCAAAGCACATTTTGAAGAAGGACAAATAACGTAGCAAAGATGTTATTTAACATCTCTGTAGGGAATGCCATTTGTACTTCTGGTAATTTTTTGTTTCACCTCATTACAAAAATGAGGGGAAAGAATTATTTGGGTTTTGTGGCATTTAGATAGGTAAGTTTCTAAAACATTACACAAACATGAAATCATTTTGTTTATTTTTTCTAGCATATAAACTTTGGTCTTTTCTAAATCAGTGTTTCTTTGAGTTTTTTCCAGCTTGCGGTGATTTACCCGAAGGATAAGA
>JAVJGJ010000062.1:49236668-49248288 GCA_035590215.1 Microhierax caerulescens
CTCTCTGGGACAATGATGGACTGGAAGGGTGATACACTGTGCAACTCCTGTTAAAACTTTGGTTTGCGATGTGATTTTCATGTATATTTTATACCTCTACTTGCATCTTTGAGATTTAATTAGTTTCCTAACAATATTCAAAGAGGAAGTTTCAGCTCCTGAGGCAATTTGGAACAAGTTTGGCAAAAAGTATCTGCGTTACTTAAGGATGATGTTTTTACCCTGAAACTAGAATACTTTTATTCTCTCCCCGATACCTAACTATCCAGGTAATCACAGTGTCAGAGCAGAAAGTTATCTGATATATAAATGCTGGAAAATCCATCAGCTAAAGTAGTTTAATGGAAATATTTTATAACATATACTGTAGATCATCAGCTTTCACAAAGACAAGAGACTCATTCCCGTTTCTCCTAACTCTGCAATTTCTTACATTTCATTAAGCTTTAATCAGAAGACTTAAGTCTTAATCTATCCCAAATTAGCTTTAAACAGAACATGAAGTACAAGTACTGCTAATTTGTGATATCTTATATACCCTTATATCTGCTGAAGAATGGACTGAAGGAATCATTGTTATGCCTTCCCTCTTAGTCCAAAGAGCAAAGGCCAAAACTTAAAACTTACAAAGTGTACTCAGCTACAAATATATTTGACACCTACCTAGGTCCTCTAAAAGTTGTAACGCTATAGCAGGACTTTGAAATTTATGTCAAGTATAGCGTAACTTATAACAGGCTGCAAACTCCAAATTAGCTGGTTTTTACCACATCAACCTGCTGACAAGAAGTGATGTGATTTCTAATCATTTATGTTGAAAAGTCCTTAAAAGATAAAAGCTTAGAGGGAAAAAAAAATCTCCTTACTTCATGTCGTGAGTAGAGTTGTTGCTGAATTTACTCCTTTTTTTCTCCCTCAGAAATGAAAAGACTGACTCTCTTAAAAAGTAAATTAACACCAACCTGCAGGCACGCGCGCGGGATGGGTGCCCTGTAACCAGCACCCACCGCGGAGGGTCTCTGGTCCATTGCTTGTTTGCAGCTAACGGTGCGGGCGCCTTGTGCTTTGTTTAAGAACCCGCAACAGGAGGGGAACCAATGCCAGCTCCCCCAACTGCTGCCTTGGAGGGCAGGGGAGATGGCAGCAGCTGAGCATTCTTGGCCAGGAGAAACGAGGCACAAGGGGCCGAGGAGATGGAGGAGGAGACGGGCAGGTTGGCAGGCTCCCAGCACCAAATGCCCACCCAAGCCACAGAGGCATCAGAAAATCACATTTCTCCTGGGAGTGCAAAGGGAGGTGACTGTGTGGGGCTGGTGGGAACCAGGAACCACCAAAAACTGCTGAACTGAGAACAAGATTGGAGGAAAAACATGTCCTACCAGGGGGAGATTTGTTTGCAGGTAACTGTATTTCTGTGCAGCTCATCCAGAAGATCTGAGGTGTTCTGACTTTGTGCCCTAATAAAACATATCTTCAGGGTTCAAAAGCCCACACGGTGATCTTGTTTGCTCTTCAAGGACTAGCCCTACCATGAAATGAGCCCCAAGACAAAACACAAGAGTTTTCCTGCAGCCCATGGAGGGCTGTTTTCACCTTTTAAGCTTACAGATGACCCCAAGACAGACAGATCCCATAAGGCATGCCCATGAGCACAGCTTCGATGGATCATCTTGCTTGTACCAGGTCATTATAACATCTTCCCCAAATGCAGTGGAGCCCTATTACCTTCCTGGCTGCAATAACCAATATTACCATAATTGCTTTATTGTGATGATGAACAGCGGGCTTTGGGGCTCTTGGCAGATGAAATCTGCAGATGCTCCTGCAAGATTGCTCCAAGCAGCGTGTAGCATAATGTGTCCTTATGCTGCTCCCATGCTGGTCTAGGGGGAAGCAGGAGCTGAGGCCTCCACCTCCAGCTACACGGACCTTTCACACGTGAGCTAACGTAAACAGCTGTAAGCCCATAATTCGTCCTGTGGGCCAAAGCTGGTGATGTGTTTGCTGGCAGAGCCTGCGAAGGAGCACAGCCGTAACCTAGGCTCTTTGGCCAGAGGGACCTCAAGAAAGGAAAATCCTCAGAAACTATTTAAATTCATTTAAACAAGGGAAATGTTCTCTTCCTGGACTGTGACACTCCTTTGTCTCTCTGGCATCAGGTTAGTAAGTCCTCCAAGGAATATGTTACAGAGAAGTTCTGCTGTGAAAACAGACTCGCTCAGGCTTCTCCTTATGTTTATTATACCACAGTGATTTGCACATCATGATCCTCCAGTTATCTTCTCCTGGATCTGCATATAAACTTGTTTTATTTTCTCACTATAACCAGACTCTAGAAACCAGGCAAGAGGAGACCTTCCAGCCATCACCATGACCTCCACCTCATCGTGTTGTTGTGACGGAGCTGCTTTCCTTGGTGGAAACTTGAACAATGCAAAGAATGCATTAAAACAAGCAGTAACCTGATTACAGCCTGGGCTGGGCTGTCTCTGGACAGCTAAAAGCCAGGAGAAACCTCCTTGTCATCCCACCAAACTGGGGGATGAGCACACACCACTTGCAAATGGGAATGGGCCCTTCCCATACTGGTCTTTTCCACAGCAGAACCTCAGGCTGCATTCATCTGAGCACAGAGTAGACAGGGCAACTTTCAGCATCAAACTGCACATTTGTTCTTTCTCTAAAATGTGATCATGCAGACAATCACAAAAACCTTCACTGACTTTGTAAGATTATCATTAACCCTATCTTAAATTTTAAAATTCTTAATGAATACTCTGAGGAAGTGATTTAATGGACACTGTATCTGCATAAGGGAGGGAGCATGCAGACTGCTGAAATCTGAAATGTAAGAACCAGTGAAGCAGAAAACCAATAAAAAATAGTTCCAGATGAGAAGAAATGAAGGAAGGAAAGATCTTTCTCCATCAGCCATGGCAAGGCTGTTAGGAGGCCCATAGGGAAAGACGTTAGCTCTGCAAGGGAGAGACAAAGGGAACCAGAGAAGCACAGTCTCAGTGTCGCACCCACGTAAATGGGAACTGTCCTGTCTCCTGCAGTGTTTCCCACCAGCAGCTCGGTCTGAATTAAATCTGCCTGTAGGAAGAATACTGCAGGACTGCTGGGCCACCACTGTCTGGGGTTGGGAGAAAGAGGGGTCAGTACCAAGATGGAGGAGCACAGACATCCAAGCGTACTGGAGGTACCGTGCTCCCCATGCTGCACTGCTGCTTACACCAGCTGCACCAGGAGTCCATTTTCTGCTGCAGAGGCTTGGAGGAACTTCATGATGCATTTTAAATTTTATTTTTTATTTTTATTTTTTTAAATTTTTAATTTTTTTAAATTTTTTGCATTTGTTGAGGAGAAACTAATGATGTTGTCAATAGAGGTTTGTGGGGTCCCCCTTGGAATCCAGTGAAGTCTGTGGACATGGGATGAAGCTCACAGACTAGCAGCACAAGGAGGGATTGCTGTGAGCATCTCTTCTTGCTGCATTTAGACATGACCTCCGCTGGCCGTTTCTGCAGCTGGGTGATGCACCCACCTTGAGAAAGACCATCCTGATCTGTGGTGGGTGGTACCTCCAGCATCTCTCCCTCAAACTCCCTGGGTGCCGCAAAGCTGGAAATCAAGGTCAGGCCACAGCTTGGCCAAGAAGGGAATAAATATACTTCAGCAGAAGAGAGAAGCAGCTTTTCAGGTTCAAAATCTGCACTTGAATCAGTTTATTAATCCCAAAGTACAAATCAGGAGAAGGGAGGGGAGGGGGGGAAGACGTGAGGAATTCAGAGAGTCTGGGACAAAAATAGCACTGTTAAACACTTCATTTCTTTTTTTAACATTTTCCCAATGACTTTTAAATCTCCTAGGCTTAAAGAGAAAAAAAAAAAAAAAAAGAAAAGAAAAAAGAAAAAAAAAAAGAACGTTTACATCCTTTACCATTCATTTCTGCATGGTCTTGCAGAAGACAGCCTTGTGTAGTACTGTTGTAGGGGGAACTGCAGCTGCAGCTCCCACCCTCAGACCTGGGACCTCAGGACCAGTCCCAGCCAGCACGTCCTGTCTGTGGCCCCCCCAAAGCAGGAGCACAAGTGAGGCTCCAGTTAGTCCTACAAAATAAAGGAAGAGAGAAATCACACTCAGGAATAATCCTAAAGGGAGTGGGTGGGGATTATGTTAACAAAAGTTAAACCGAAATGAAAGAGCATGCAGTCTTTTGTTCATCATGCGGGAAAATGCTTTTGCAGCACTTTTTCTCAAACTATGACAGCTCTAGCAGGTATACAGTGTATATGAGAAATATGTGCCATTTTTCTTCCATTAAAAAAACCTCTGCCATTAAATGTTCATTACTTGACAACCTAAAATTCAGCACCTGATTTTCATAGTTCTGCTTTATCTCTGTGCTTGCCAAGTGTAAATTAACTTCTATTTGTCTCCTTTACTGAAATACACCTAGACCTGCTTGTTCTTGGGTTATAAAATATAGCTATTCCTTTGCATATAGAAGCAGATGTTATTTTCAATGTTGAGAAACATACATAAAACGGAGCAGGAAAGGAATAAAGTGACTGGGATATATGTTGATATCTGGGTGAAGTGAAAGCACAACTTTTGCAAAAGCAGCTCTGCTGGAATGATTCATTATTATTGCGAACCACTTTCAGATTGAGATGGCTAACAGCTTGAGCAAGACAGGTTTTCTTGGATGTCCTGGCAAAGCCCCTTTAGTCTGGTTTCCATAACCTGAAAGAGATCGAACGGGTGGCTGAAATATGATAGGATGATAACAGGAATGGAAGCCAGCACCCAAATCAGATTTGTGCATAATCAGCTCGGGCAATTCAAGCCTGTGAAAGCTTTTAAAGGCTCACATAATCCTAAATGGTTGACATGAAAGTGTAAGTGTATATGTCCATAAAATATAGAGTTTATTTAAATAGCTACCTTGTAAATACAGTTAGTCTGGCAAGCTTGGATTGCAGAGGACTGGTAATGGACTGGGGGGTCTTATATTTATAGATCTGCTCCAGTTCAAATCCAGTTCAAGCTATCAGTAGCTAAAAGCTGGGATTTTTTCCTGTGGCCTGCATGAACTCAGTCCAAGGCTGCTGAGTTACGAGCGGGCAGGAGCTCCTGGCCCATAAAGCACCACCAGGGACAGGGGCTTGCAGGGAAGATCGCCGGATTCTGCAGGATGAAAGCTTGGAAGAGGCAAACCCAGCCAGTGGGATGGGGGCACAACCTGCCCCAGAAATCACATCACTGGGAGAGGGGATGGATTTTAACCCTGCCCATCCTCCTTGGGTGCAAATCCAGCTGCAGCCACCCCTGCAGACAGCACGAAATACTGAGCATACCTAACATCTTCGAGGTTTTAGCTCAAGGTGCTGTTTGCACAGTTTAAATAAACAGAGCCCTGAGGATGTGGTTTAACACAGGAACGGGTGAGCAGCGACTCAGTCCTCTGGTCTGCCTGACATTGCCACTGGCTGGGGTGTGCAAAGCCAGTGGCCGCACTGGTGCAAGGCAGCCTGCACGCCGCAGAGCCGAAGCACAGCAAAGACCACAATCCTCCAGAGGTCACAGATCTTTAAAATCACTGTTTCAGCAAGCTGCAAGCAAAGACAAAAGAGTAAGCTAAACCTGTACTTGGCAAAAAGAAGAAAAAGAGGGAAAAAAAGAAAAAAAAAAGTTTAGCTCTTGATAAGCAGGTGCCAAATAATTTCATGGCAAGGCTGAGCAATGCAGAAAGACACAAGCAAATGCCACCATACAAGAGGAGGAATATTAAGTGTACATGAGATGAGTTTAGACACTGAGACCAGTGTTGGTGGGAGTGCACTATAACTTAGCTTCAAAATACGCAGGAAGAGAGATGGGAGGACTGGGATCTAACCTCAGACCTCTCAGCCAGAGGACAAGGCTAGAGGGGACATGGGAGGGCTGAGCAGGCAACTCCTTTCCAAACACCACCTTTGGGGGCTGGAGTAACAAGAGGCAATTTAACCCATGCAGGGCAAGTCCCAGGACAGGAAAGGACTGTGGAGGGCTCAGATTCAGGGTGGAGAGAAGCTAAAAAGCTGGAGTGTGTGTCAGTGGTGAGAAGGAAGGAAGGTGCAAGGTGAATCCTTCTACACCCACTACAGGTGCAGGGCTGCCACCCAGCCGTGCTGATATCCCAGAGCCCTGCAGCTTATGGCAGTGTTTCTGCTAACCGGGGAGAGCTACAGCAAAAATACTATTGCAGTTTTGCAAAAGGACTAAATCGTCTTCCCTTCCACCCCTGCACTCAGCTCTCATGCACCTTCAAGGTGCCAGGTCTCCCCTAAGCACGGGGGAAGGATGAGCCAGGAGGCTGGGGGTAGGAAGGAGGCAGGGAAGGGGCACAGCAGGAGCAGAGAGAGGTGAGCAGACACCCAGACAGCTACGGTTCACACAAGCCAAATCCCTGTTTTGGATACAGCTGACCAGACTGTCTAGTCACTGTATATATAGGATAGAGCAGAAGCTTGCAATTACATTCCATTTATGCGGTTTACATATAGCCACGCTTCACAAGCAAGCACACATCAAGGCTGAGCATTTCAGTGGGCTTTTTCCAGGGAGTGGGGTTCTTATCTCCTCTTAGGAAATGAAAACATGGGCAAATTTGCTTTTCCAGGTTGAAGAAACCACAGAAATGTGAAAGACATTTGTATAAATAACATCATGCACCAAATTCCACCATTCCTTTTTACTTTTACTTATGGCTTCAGCTGCATGAAGAGAACTGTTTCTTATTGGAACAAATGTGTCTTTATTTTTCAAAAAAAAGCCCCGAAGCAGATTTACACCAATTCTTCCTATCAATAAACTAGCTGGAGCTGCCAATTCTCAGTTTTGTCACAACCAGGCATGATGGTCACCGAGTTTGTGTCCAGATGCTTTGAATTAGAGCTGATCCATTAGAGAAGCTGAGCTGAGCTCCCACCTCAGCCCTACACGCATGACTGGCTGATGACCACGAGTGCTACCTCCTGCTCCTGCACCAAGGGCATGAGGGCTACAGCAGAAAAACAGAATGGTGCATTAATAAAGGTTTTCTCAGTCCATGCCAATTGCAACTCGAATGTTCCTATTTTCAAAGGATACAAGACGTTTCCTAGCAAGACTGGAAAACCAAACTAATGGTAATCCTTCGAAGTGGAAAAGACTTGCAGTTTAAATCAACAAAGAAGGTGAGAATATTGCCTTCACTCCAGTAATGCCACCGATTCAGGTTGCATCCATCTCCCAGTGGAAGAATGTAACTCTCCTATTATAAATAAGAAAAAATACAAATTACAAACAGGAGCCACAAGTGAATACAAGCATTTCAGTATGAAACACATTGCACTCTGCCATTGCAGATGCAGCTACATAATGCACCATTAATTATTCGTGTGGCTTTAAGTACTGATTTTTCAAACCAAGCACATGAAATCTGCGACGTGTTACAGAGCAAAAGCTCCTGCATGCTACAGCTTTTCCATGAAAACAGTTCAATTAATTTCAGCGGGGAAATGAATGGTAACTTCCAACTGACTCCAAATAGAAAATTCAGAGAGAAAAGTGTTCTTTCTTAAACAAAACGTGCAGAGAACTTTCTTTCTAAGATGTGAAATGAAATACAAGTTAAACCACAGAAAATTAGTTACAAGACTTGGTCACTCAAGAAGATAACAGATTAGGACTTGCGATAGACCCAGGCAGCTTTGCCTGGCTCTTCAGCCACAAGCAGCCATTTAAGCAGAAATCTTTGACTGCCTGGTTTGAGACCTGGCAGAATGTGAACACAACAGGCTAATCCTAAACCAGCATTTGTCAGCCTATTGACAGTTTATTGACCCTGTCAGTTTATTGTTGTCTTTCTTAAAACACAGTGCCATTTCCTAGTTCAGGAAGAGGCCATGATGGCAAAATTCAGTCAGACTCAACCAAACCCCCTAGGTGACCACGAGGCTTTTAATTCATCCCAGAGTCTATGGGGAGTAAGGTTTGTCCTGTATGTTCTTGAAAACCAGAGTCAGTGTTAAGCAACAGGCTGACTGAAGCTACAGTGCTTTGCATAAAACACTGCAGATGAAATAAACTTCCGCAGCAAACAAAAGCTGTGCTTAGGTGTCATTTATGCTCTTCTTAAAATGCAAGACACCTGGAAAACCAAAAAGTAAGGAAGTCATTCATTTTTTCCAGGCATGAAACCTTACTGTTAAGCAATTACAATAGTTGCAAGTGGGCTTTGCCACTTTTTCGCTTCCTTCACGCTCCTCTGTGCTTTTGATGTGGGAAGGATGCTTGGTGTCGACGGCAAGGTTGCTTAGCATGGGGGGCATCTTCTCTCCCCTCTCACTGCAGGATGAACAGCAAATATTTCCTTCTAACTGAGAGGCTTTGCGGTCTATTTTGAGGTCATTTAGGCAAAAGCTGAAACTGGCATCTCTCGGTGCACGTGGTGGTAGGAGCAGATTAGATCAGATCGGTGATCTTGGCAGAATCCAGTTGCTGAAACTCTGATAATGGAAACATAACTTGCAGAGAAGTTAGTGCTAATCCCAGCACTGGATCTGAAATCAATCCAGGCAGGAAAGAAAGCTGGGAACCAACAAGGGAACATAAATTAGAAACTCAAGACAAATTCCACAGAGACTGCTGCAAGTGACAGAGGAAAAGAACTGCAACTACTGCAAGAAATGCAACCATTTTCCCAAGTATTTGCAGCCAAATTAACAGCAGTGACAAAGGCAACACAAACTGATAGAGAAGGGAACTGTACCCTGAGAGCGCGTCCTCAAAGGCTGATAGACAGGAATCTCTTTCATTAGAGATCAGTGCAATGTGGGTTTGCTGTAAACTGTGGGTTGTTGCTCCGGCAAGTGTCATACTGGAAAATATTGGTAAAAATTGACTAGGAAAGAAAGGCCAGTAAAGCAGAAATATTGTACTGGGAAACAATGGTACCAAAGGGTTCTGTAGTTTAAGACGCTAAGTTAAAGCTAAAATTTGTTTGCAAAGTTTGTTAGGTTTTGGGAAAAAAAAAAAAAAAACAGGTAGCAGTGGATTTAAAAATGCAGTAAGTTCTCAGGATCTATGTGATTGTTACATGGGAATAAAAAGGTATAAATGAAACACCAGGCTACACTGTACTTATCATCAGATGAATGTGGAAATGGAAAATAGCTGGTGAAATGCATTAAATTTGCCAAGGGATTCAGGCTAGGAAAGAGCCATATTGATGGATCCAGACATAATGGAGTTGCAGTGCAGGTGCCTCCACACTACAGGCAAATGGTACATTTTAATGCTTCCTTAATAATGATGCTCCCTGCAATTGTACTTTTGTGACAATCCCACCTCGAGACAGGCAAAGCACAGCCTGCATCTCCCAGACACAAAAGCCTGGAAGTGGCTCTGTCCACTACTGGTCATCACCGCTCCAGACAAGACCTCAGGTATTTCAGATTTCAACACAAAAGACTGATGCTAGATATTCTTATCCAAATAGCCTGGGAGAAAATGGAGCTGAGATACTTTAAATACTTTTCAAATAATACCTAATAATAGACTCCATCTTGGCTTCTTCAGAGAAGCTTTTCAAAGCATGAAACACCATCAACTTAAATTTTGTATAACAAAAAGCTGAGAACTAAGCTTCCTAATTCAAGCAGAATTATATCACAGGGTACAAAAGCTCTGATCTTACATGAAAAACCATAAAAGATGCACCGGAGTCCCATTATAACAGGTGCACAGGAGTTTTCAAGCCTCTGGCAGGCAGAAACGCATTTTGCATACATGATAGCCGTGGGGAGCTCCAGGCTGCAGCAACTGGAGAAGCTGTGGCTCAGCCTTTTGAGATACAGGCTCTTAGAAGAAACTGGAGCAATTACAGCTCGTATTTTCTGGAAGGGGAGCCAGCAGGTGCAACTTGCAGTGATAGCACCTGAAAATAAATTGGAAGGAGCCGTCAGTAGCAGCCATGGGGACAGAGATGACGTGCCTTTTCAGAGAACTGTGAACATGCACAGCTCCTGGAAGCGAGCTGAAGACATGCTATGAATTGTCTGCGCTGCGAGGAGATGCTGTGCACAGCAAAGAGACCCCAGGGCTGTAAGAAGTCTGCAGATGGCCACAGCTCTACTCTACTCAGCCTGAGCCACTCAAAGCCCAAACATTCACGCTAGTTCTAAACCCAGCTCCCCAAATCCACCCCCTAAATTGCCCCAGCATACTCCATCCCTCAGGTGCTCCCGTCTTTGTAGTGAACCCCAGCAAAGCCTTAAGCTTCAGCACTTGTAAGCTAGGGAACCGTCAAAATCTAGATCTGCATGTGTCCATATGGACCTTAAATCTCTAGTCTAACCTGACACAATGGTGGGTTTCTTGGCCATAAGCTTTAGCGTTTCAAAAAGGTAGTCTTGGAGAGGAAAGAAACAATAAGCAAAGAAGTAAATCCCTGAGCAACCTGATCACTGGGGAGAGAAGGGGTTTGGGCACATGTGGCAATGGGTATCCAGTGAGAATGGAAAAGTGAGAGAGCAAGCCATGAGTAAGCTAGAGGGAAAGTGGTGGCACATGGATTATCAAAGTGACAGTGAAGAGTGGGGGGACCACGATGTGCCAGAGAGCCTACAGAAAGCAGCTAAGGACATGAAAGCACAAGAACCACCAGGACAGGGCTTGCTGCTCTTGCAGTGAGATGTTTTCCTGCCCAAACACATCAAAGATGCCACAGAGGAGGCAAGGGAAAGATAACACATTACTTCTGGCCAGGTGGGGAGCCTCTACTACCCAAAATCTGAAGTCCAAAAAGGACAAAAAGCTTCCAAGGCTGTGCCCAACAAGCCTCAAACAAACTAGCAGCACTAACGCTACAGCCTGTCACCCACCAGCGTCACCCCATCAGGGTCAGGGCTGCCTCTGTCCCCGAGGACACCAATTCCAGGGTTTGGATAAGATCCGATGCCGAGCATCTCTTGGCAAGCATCGGCACAAGCATCACAGGCTCAGGATCCCAACTGTGAATCCTTACAGCTGCAGGTTTACTTCACCCCTGGATCTACAAGGATTTGTGATAAATCACTGCTTCTGGCGGCGCTGGTTCTGCTCTCAGGCCACTGTAATATTGCAGAGCTATTCCTAGGTTGTGCTGGGGTATGAGGAAATTGCAGCATGTAAAAATCCACAGAATTTTTCATCTGAATTACTCCAACCTGCCAGCAAACAGAAACACCGCCTAAGAGAGACTAGTTGTGAGAATTGTTTTAACACAATGTTGGGTCTTTTACATGCAGTGCCAGCTCCTTTTGCAATAAATCAGAGTGCCCCAGCACATGCCTCTCGGGAGGTATAAAATCACCTGAGAAAAAAAATGTTCTGGCCGTACACCCACGCTATAATTCTTTCTAAGGGTACATCACCACCCACATGTAAGACAAGGGGATGAGATGCTGCTGCCCATCGCCGCTGGGCTCTGCCAGCGCTGACCCCGGAGAGAAGCCTCGGCAGCAGCGGCCAACAGCAACGCTGGCCTAGGGGGGTGCGGGGCCTGCGGGGCCGGGGCGGGCAGCGGGGGCTGCGGGCGCGTCCCCCCGGC
>JAVJGJ010000062.1:49248952-49264732 GCA_035590215.1 Microhierax caerulescens
GTCCCCGCTGCCCGGCCCGGCTGAGGCGGGCGGCGATGGGCAGGGGGCTCCGCCGGGCGCCCCGCACCCCCGGCCTGGCCCACCGCAAATGGCATGAGCCAAGCTTGTTAAACAGCGTGGAAAGATTCCCAGTTATTTCAGTGGGTTTCACACTAGTCCACTGGGTGCATGTCGGACCTAGAAGACCCCATCCACTCCTGGAAGAGCCTGTCCTACAGCAGCACACAGGGGAGAATGCAAAAGCAGCAACCCAAAGAAGTTAACTCAATTGAGCCATTTGATTTTAGTGCTGGCACTTACACAGTTCATTGATTGACTATCTGGCTGCAGAGACTCTTTCAACTACTTAAAAGTATAAAATGATCCCAATCTGAGACGTCCTTTGTGAAGACCAGCCCTATGACTGCCATAGTGCTGGAATGAAGTGGGCAAACAGGCCGTGCCAGCAAGGCCACCACTTCGCAGTTTGGAGGATCGAAAGGCGGACAGAGGAGGCCCTGATCCTGAATACTATCCTCACTCCTGCAAATCATATTTTTTTAGTTGTTCACTGGGGCTTTCCACATCAAAACTTACTCACAGGGATAAAAATACCCTACCAGCTCCCTTTCCTCACCACAACTTTTATGTCCTGACCATATCGTCTATAAGGGCAGCTCTTGCGAAATATTGCTCAACTGAATTATGTTCTCTTCTGTGGCCAAGCAGGTGATATAAAACCGAAAAGAGTTGTGATTTAGCAAGATCTGGCCTTTGGTTTTTGTGGGAACATGTCGTTCTGAGTCATAACTCTCCTTTTGTTGAGGAGAAAAATTATTTTTAAAACGGTGTGTTCTTTAAACCAGATCCATAGCTTATGTCATCTAAAAGCCTGGTTTTAGCAGCGTGGCTCATATGGCAGTCAGACTACCCTGTTATGAAAGCAAAGTTTCTAACAGTTTGGTTTTCCTTTCCGGTGCTTTTCTGCTGGCTAAGAAAAGAAACATCCATCGAGTCTCAGCCTATTTAGCCCTCCAGAATTATGTGTCATTGCAAAATGTTTTACAATTGATTATTTTCTCATTCCCTTCCAAATTTCATGTTCCGTGCTGTAAATGAGTTAAGAAGAGAAAGTAATTCTTTCTTCTGATGCCCTCCTTTGCTACTGAAGAAGCTAAAATAATAACCTAAGTTTCCTTTCTGTATATGACCATACCAAAGAGAAGTGTAAAATGTTAATTAAGGGGAAAAAACAGCCCTATATTAGAAAGACTTAATTGACACTAAAAAATAGCCTCAAGTGACTGCACAGTAAAAAGGCAGAAATCATTTATTAGTGGGTTTTTTGAATATTATGCCCTCCAGCACTCACAGGGCACCTTAAGAACTTGCCATTCCTCTAAGTACTCCATCTCATGATTTTTGCTGCTGCAGCAGCACTGAGCACATCCAGGACATACACACCATGGCTGATAATATGCTGGAGGTGCATGCCAAGTCATTTCGGCATACCTGAACACCCAGCTGAGCAGCCTTTGTAGTGCACCACAGCATGAAATGGCCAATTTGTCCTCCTTGCCTACGTTGCAGCAAGGTGTGAAATCCTAAAGAGGAAAGGCAGCTTTCGCATTTGCCTTTGGGAGTTGGTGGTGAGCCAGAAGAGCAGCAGAGTGCTGTAAAATCTTTACTTGGGAAGCCCGAGATGAAGCAAGGTGCAACTCAGAAAAAATTATGATGATCAGCCATGAAGCTCAGCATGATCCATGCAAGCCACAGCAGTGCCTCGGCTTCGTGATACCTTCTCCCAGCCCCAGAAAGCTGACACTGATCCTGCCACCCATGGATTTCTTCCTTCCATCTAAGCTAATTTTCTTAGCCTTCACAATTCATTCTCTGCTGGAAGACATCATAGCCCATAAAGGGAATTTTTTGTGGATTTGTGGAAGATAAGGACTTGCAGAGTGGCCAACCACCACATTGTTGTGGTTGGGAGTCCTGGGGAATTAGGACAAGCAGGCAGGCAGCATGAAGAAGTGCTTCTCTTTTCTTTACTCGCATGTTGGTCTTTGAAAGGCAGCACAAGGACAAAATATGGCATGGTTTTCAGGCCAAACATGCATATGTGGGATTCATGCTGTAGCCATAAATCAAATTCCAGGGATTAAAACAAATGGAAGGGGCATTTTGTAAGATTTAAGGCTCCAGTTCAGAAGTGGATATGAAACATTGTGGGTGTTTCAAGGGATGTTTGCAGAAATTGTTATGGGAAAATCTTGCATGTGGTTGGAATTACCCAGGGAATGGATTTCTACTTAAAAAATAAAATCAGTCATGGGTGTGGTGGCAACAAATTCTTTGTTGCAATAACCGTGACCAAGAATCAGAATTTGCTGCCCTTTTGCCACAAGAATTCTTCTTTTATAGGGAGGTTATGAGCGAAGAGCAGGCTTGACTTTTCTCAGCAGCTTCCATGGCAGGTGGCACTGGGGAGGGTTACAGAGAGTTTATTCTTCGATTACTTCAGCTTTGTGCTCCTACAGCATGTATTTCGGTGGAGTTATTCAGAGCTACACTTGTAACACAATCACACCCATTTTGAGGGGGTAAACGCACACTTTGAAGTTATTTTAGGTAACAAGAAATGGGCTGGGCTGCCTTAAATAGTTCCTTGCCTGTAATTATGAGCTAAGAGTTGCTGCATACAATGTAAAGAAAACCTCCTGATGACAGGGATGGGAAACATGCCTTTGAACCAAAACAGAGATGCTCATACATTTATTAAGCATATGCCCTCTCAGGCACAACCGTGGCATGACATGTATGCATTTGCATTGCTGCTTAAGCATAAGATAATGTGCTGTCCTGATCAGATGCGAAGATTGAATCCATTATATGTTCCCTGCCAGACTGCCAGATTGCAAGGGAAGCCTGATCACAGTATTTCTTGGCTCATGGTCCATAAAAGCTGAAGTAGAGGGATGATGCTGGCAAATGTAAGATGCCAAGTGAGAATGGGCCTGGCTTTGCCTGACCTTCCCTGTCTGCACAGTACCAGCATTGCTCTGCAGGGCATCCCCATTGCCCCAGAAAAGGCTTGCCCAGACAGTCACCAGTGTACCACCCACTCCAGCTCTAGGATGGAAAAGAAAGTAGACACCCAGGAAAACCCAAATGCAAAAGCACAAGAGAGTGAGCTAGGTTAGATTCAGCAGAACAACATAACAGATCGTTAATGAAAAAGGGATTTCAGTCTTTTATTTGATCACCCACAAGCTTATCTGAAGAACCGAAGAATGATTATTAATGCACCAAACAAAAAATGTAGAAAAATGCAGTAATTCAGGAGCAAAACTGTTTGAGGGACTAGTCACGAATGGCATTTGATAGCTTCTGTTATATAAAATGTGCCTTAGTGACAAGGATAGGACATCAGACTTCAGCTAGGTATTCAATAGCAGCATCTTGTTTTGAAGCAGCTGCTATAGTGAATTCACAGTAACAGCCCAATTCTCCTCTCCCTGAAATCCCAGGGTAGACCTAGGACTCACTAGTTATTAGTTATTATTTATTGCTTTAGGTTTCATTAACTGAAATACCCTGAACATTGCACAGCATTGGCAAACATACCAGGGACTGGAACATAGGAAAACTAGCATTAGTTTTTCTGCCGCTGAACTGGTAATGGATTTTGCATAAATAATTTAAATTTTCTGGCATGTTTCTCTATACTGAAAGGGAAAGTAACTTTTTTTTTTTAATAAAGTGATTAGATATCTAATAGTAAACACACTACATAAAAAGTAAATGGTTTATTATTGTATTATCATATCAGATGGTCTATCCCATTTACATGCTACAAATGTTGCACAGAGAAGTAATTACAACCCATATAAAACCATGAAAAGTTGGTCTGTAAGTACTACGAGCATTAAAAGAACAACTTCCCTGGAACAGCTGAGCTTTGTGCTAGTACAGGTTTGAAAATGCTTTAACTTTAAACCTTGTAAAACAGTAATTGTGCGTAAAGAGCAAATCGGGCCTTCCACATTATGGCTGCAGGCTTCAGCAGTTAACCGTAACTGTATGTTGAATGTGTGTGTTTTTCATTGTTGGCTAATATACTGCTAAACATAAACAGACCCGAATGTACACATGGATTACATTACATCTGTACATGGAAACTCTTCCCACAGTAAGCACCACTTTTCAAATCCTCAATAATAAGTACTGTAAAGACCAGCTGCTTGGAGCACTCCTCACGTGCTTTATGAGGTGTGCATTGAAGTCTGGGATCAAACGTTACTGTTCTTTTACTTGTGATTACAAAACTTCTCAGAGCATTAGCAAGCACAGCCAAGCAGAACCTAGGGCACTGCAATCCTATAACCCGCTTGATGTAAATTAGACAGCCCTAAGGATAAATGCCTGCCCTGACTGGCCAAAAAAAGATAAACTGATTTTAAGTAGTACAATAGTAATTAGCAAGGCTAACAAGAGTTTTCATGTGGGATATCACTAAGCACAGGAAAGCATTACATGACATGGAAAATAAGGACAGTGGAACTCTGCAAAGTCAGGACAATGTAAACATCCACAGTGGCAGTGGGATATAAACCAGAGCAGCAGAGTTCAAGAGTTAGTATCACATGAAAAAGTAGGGGAACCAAGGCAGAGAAACAAGCTTTCTTCCTTCCTTTGGAAATTTAGGTTTTGATGATGATGATGATGATGATGCTGAACCCAGCTGATGTTGCCCAGAGAGGTGGTAGTTGCCCCATCCTGGAAAACATTCAAGGTCATGTTGGACAGGGCTCTGAACAACCTGATCAAGTTGAAGATGTCCCAGCTCACTGCAGGGCGGATTGAACCACCCAAAATCCTACTGTGATTCTATAATTCTATGAACCAAGCCATTGAGGAGACCATGAATTTTCCAGTAAGTTTCTCTGCTCCTCCGCTTCTCCACATATGCTCGGCTATTTCAAGGTCAGGCCAGACCTGGAATGCAAGTATAACTTTTGCTACCAGAACATCTGCTGTGGGGTATTTTGAGCCCATCTTGGAACAAGAAATGTCTGAATCATGCAAGAAAACTGATTCTCAGAAAATATTCCAGCAAAATTTGCAAATAAGCTTAGATAAACATGGTAGCTACAGCTCAGATAAAAGAGCCAGGTCCTTGGCTGCATCACCTGGCATCCCTCCACTGAAGTAAATGGAGTTCTGTTGATCTGGCTCTGAATCTGGGGAGGGTTGCCAACAGCCAAGCTGATGTGAAATGTCATTGTTAGAAAGGATAGGGAAAGAATTCTGTTAGGTTGTATAAAACGTTTGTGTTTGGGCTTCCTCAACCTTGTACAATTCATGGAGTAATTCAAAGGGAATCTCTGCCCATATTTCTGTGGCACAGGGAAAGTGAGTGACCTCCTAGGTCCTCTCCTGGCCAAAGTCCTCAGCCAGGACCAGAGGCACTGAACAGCAGCACATCTCCCCTGGATGCAGGCACCCCCCAGACAGCTCTCCCAGCCCACTCTGCCTTGCAGCTACTCTCACCCTCCAAAAGCGTAAGTGAAAGACAGAGCTTGCACACAGGCATGAGAAAACGAGCATCTTTGCTTATTTGTAGAACTATTTTAGCAGAGTGAAACAAGCAGCATGAGCAAGCTCACAAAGAATTGACAGTATTAGCATATAATCTCTCGCATTTTAAAGTCAGCTTGTTACAAGAATTCTCACTGTCTATGGATGTGGAAATAGCTCTTAGTGGCTCCCTGATTTCTACAGGGGAAAGATGAGGGTTTCTGCTGTGTGTCACCCAAAATTCCCACTTGGGCAACAAGGTAGAGTCCAGAGTGATACGGGCGATGGGATTTTACCCCCTTCTTAGACCTTTCTGAACACCCTTCTTAGACCTTTCTGAACATCTATCGCTACAGGCACTGGCAGATGAAATGCAGCAAAAAAGGCCCAAATTCTGGTGACCTAAAATTTTCCCACATCCCTCCAGTGTTTCCTGCTGGGTTTAGGTTTCAAATGGGAATGAGCCCCAGGTAAATTCCAGGTAAAGGAACTAGGTAATCAGCACCTGCGCATCAGGGCTCCCTCCTGACAGCTTTCTAGAGAAATTCTCTAGAGATCAGGAGTCAAAGGCTTACACATCATCAGCACTAGGAAAAATGCACAGCAAAGAACTGTGCACAGAATGGTGTTACCAGAACTTTTGGTAAACGTGGTCGAGACTAAGCCTCCTTTGAGACTGAGGACTTTGATACCGTCCTTGCAAACAGGACCAAAAATTATTCCACAGGTAGTTCTTAGTTTCAGGCTGCAGCACCTTCTCCACCATAGGCATTGATGGTGAAAGGGTAAATTCCTTAAGCAAAATACTTCATTATGGACTTTTTGATTAAATCCTGATTGTTATGAAGCCAGAAGGAGTTATCCCAACGGCTTTCAGGTGTACCATGCTTCTGAACTTGAAGTACATTGCTGTCTTAGATTTAGAGCTGGCTTCAGGGAGAAGGAAATAAAAAAAAAAAATGCCTGTGTTTTTCAAATCCTTCCTGTCATTTATTTTTAATCCTAGATAGTTTATCATATTTCAACAATTATTTATATTTGATAGCAACTCCCTTCACAGATGCCTGGGCCCACGTTACAATTATATCTACACCTCATCCCTTTGACCTGATCACCGTTTCTGGTAGAGTCTGCAGCAAATCAGGCTTGGTCCTGAACAGCTCATGCTGTTAGCCTGATGAAATCAAGAAAAAATGTAGCCCTTGTTTATTGAGGAAGCAAAGCTGCTTCCATAAATAAGGAGGAGGCACAAAAGAGAAACAAAGATTAAATAGCACTCTGAGGGAGGCATTTGAATCATTTCAGAAGGATTTTGGTGCAAAAAGACAACAGGAAAAGACATTCCTTCTCTAAAAAGAAAAAAATCATATTTTTAACATGCTCAAAAAACTTCATATCCCATTGGAGGGATATTAGAGACAATCTCAGCTTTAAACTATGGTAAGGAGCCAGCCTCCTTTCCATGGGTATGGTTTTGTTCCTAAAGGAATTATATTTACAAATAGGAAAAAAAAGGGACACAAAAATTGCTGGGACAAAAAAACTAATTGCTGAAATTGCTCACAGCTCTCTGTTGCTCTATAACACTAATACTTGGCCATCCCTAAGCAACACAGAGACACAGGACCATGCTCACTGTCATTGCCAGGTGACAGCAGATTCTCCAGCCAGGACAGGAGTAAAGAGATGGGACAATCTCAGCTGCCATCTGGGGTGGAAGGTTCCTCTGCACCAACACATGAGTGTCCTGCATGTGCTGTCCTGTAGCTGCTCTTACAGGGCTCTCAGGGAGCAGACAAATGATTTGCTAGACCTCTCCTTTCTCTTCTGGTAATGATTAAAAAGAAAAAATACCCCCAAACCAAAATGCAACTGCTACATGATAAAACAGAAAAAAGGAAAAAAAATGCTAAAAGCATTCCAGAGTGGTCCTCAGGAGTTCTGGACTTGGCTGTTCTCTCTGACATTGGCCACCTACACAACCCTGGGAGATTGCTCAGCCTACATGTCCCTCTTCCCTTTTCATTGATTAGTCAAGATACAATTTCCCTAATTCTGGGATGAGCACTTAGCAGAACCGATGAAAAATAAAGCCGGCATGAGAAGATGGAGATGCAAGTAACCTTCCCCTGCTTATCTATGGCTCCCTTTTTATGCAACCCCTGTAACATCTCACACACCTTACCATCAGAAGCAGCATCCTGACAATAAACACACCAGTCACCTGTTCTGGTCACATCCTTGCTGCTTTTTGATTAATGAAACACAGGAATGCTTTCATGTTTGCCCAAGCTGACTGGTGGAAAAAAAAAAAAAGGAAGGGCTGGATTTCCAGTACCCAAAACAATGTGTCCAGAGATATTTACAAGTAAAATCACATCAGAGGAGCAGTATACAAGAAAATTCTCAGTTCACGTGACTAGATCCCATAGGCACAGCCACATTGGTGTACGTCAGGGACTCAGGCACATATCCAGGTTATGGAAATCAGCTCCTAGGCATCCAGTGGATTTTTGCAATGGACTGCATCACAGCTCTGTAGTTAAGAAAGATTAAATTTCATCAAGAGTATTGTTATAGGTCTCACTTTAATATCATTTGCAAATGTTCCAGTAAAATCCTTAGCCTCTCGGCAAGTCTTGTTCATAATCCCGTATCATTGATTAGTTTAAGCAAGCTACAAATGGCAAGCTGTCCGACTCTGCTTGTTAATGCATCTTCTCTCATCTGCTATCTTTTTAGAATAACAATGAATGCAGCATCGTTATGCTTGCCAAATGCACTTTAAGCTTATGAAATACTAGATTTATGTCAAACATAGGCTTTTTGCAGGAGCAGAACTTGGTAGTCTGACAAAAACAGAAGACAGTTGCAGCATATCTAGAAAAGATGAAGTTTAGCCCCAAAATTTTATTCTGACATTGCTTTTCAAAGGTTTTGGAAGGAGAACTTTGGCTGAGCCATGGCACAGTGAGGGAACCAGTTGTGAACTTAAGACTCCAAAAAGAACCAGTCATGAATCTTGCTCTCAAAAGTCAGGACTTCATCATCCAGATCCATCACTGGCATTTCCCAGCTTTCAAGGAGAAAGGCTCCCTAATGACTGGCCAAGGTCTAGGCAAGGAGCCTGGCTGCGTATGCTGTTGGTCTCTGTTGCCTGTGGAGGGTCCATCATCCCTAAAGACATCAGAAACAGGCCCAAAGGCAAAGGGAAGCGAGGGGAACACCAGGTCCTCGGGCAGCTGCCAGGGAAGGCCGCTGACCTCCTTTGCTGCCATTAGCCAGACGCACCATGGCCAGCCCCATCCCTGGCTCCCAGGTTACAGGGGCTTTATTACCCTTGCAGGCTCCATCCGCTACCGTTATTGCAACAAAATAAAATGTAATCACATTTACATAGGATTTTCAACCATCAGTAAGAAATATTCCGTCTTTAATTGCAGGCATCAGCTCCCTCCCAGTCTCCCATCCCACCCTCCAGCCCACAGGTGACTGGCATATCCTGCCCTTTGTCTACAGCTATTCACAGAAAACTTCAAAGAAATCCTTCTTAAAAGCTCCTCCTGACCATCCCGCCCTGCTTCTCTCCCAGGGGGGGCACAGGATAGCAGCAATTGAAGGTTTGCTTCCTTTGTACTGTATTGCTGATCACCACCACACCATTAATCACGAGCTTAGGTACCGTGAGGCACTGGACTAGCACAACAGTCCAGACTGAGGATTTGTGGCTTCAATCAGTGGTACAAATACTGCAGAAGGAATTATGGCAGCTCCAGGGTAATAACAGGCCTCTCTTCAGACGCTGAAAGCAGTTATAGACTTCTTGCCTCAAAACTGTTTTATGAATGATTGCGCATAGTTAGGCTAATGGTTGGAAAAAATCCAATACCTGCTAAAGTCCTGAGTTAAGGATGGGGGAAAAGGTCTTGTCTACAAGCTTTGTGCTGTGAGGCATGACTTGGATTGCACGCTTGCATTGTTTTTACTCTTTCCTTTCCCTCCTCTTGTATATCTTCTCATCAGGAGGACCAAAGCAAGAGTATTTATTTAAACCTTAACGCTTAAGAAACACTGTACTGCAACAAATCAAAAAGCACCTTGCTTTAGCATGTTTAACCATTTAGCATGACCTGTGGGATAAGAAATGCTTCACTCACCCTTCCTTTTACCTGTCCCCCCATCCCCAGGCTCTCGGTGAAGCGCTGCCGTGGGTGGTCACTGCCCCACATCACGTTCACCCCCATTGGAAGCTAACGCTGGGGTTGCACGTAGAGGTAGCTCTACTTTACAGTTTGCTTTCTCAGGTGGTGAATGTGCTCTTTCATAACCAGCCTTGTAGACTTGCTGACCTTTTTACGTACTGCGCTAATAGATCTCATGTTCACTAACCCCCTCAGAAGATCAAGCAATAAAATCTTATTTTCTCAGGAAATGGTATCACTTGCGTATCTTAATGAGAATGCTGTGGTTTGTTGTTTTACACTGCACTGGAAGTACCGAGATCAAAGAATTAACACAGGATTCAAGATTAGATCTAGCTTTGTAAGCAACCAATGTAGTCTTTGTCTTTGATATGCAAACAAAGAATCATTAAATAAATCTGATAATATCAAGCTAGTAAAAGGATTCAAATACAATTTGAGCAACCGCTAGATAGCTGGAAACAAGCATTTAGGTAAAGCAACATTAAAAAGACAAATAAATCCCAACTTAAAACTTTGGAACCAATTCAAAAACAGATCAGAAGGTCTCAGCAATTTTCTGTGTCAGTATTTTGACTCCAGACACATTACTTTAGGAAAATGTGGAAGTAAAAGTGAACCTGGTGAGGTTATTTTTCCTATCACCAACAAGTTTTATAGTTGCAGAACTATTAACATTTGTGGATGGTCAGCACTCGACTCCATTTGCTTCATCTTAAACAGAGGAAAAGCTTTGAGACAAGGTTTTGGGGTGGTCTAGTCAGCATGTGTCAGCTTTCTCTTTTTTTTAACCTATTAGCCTTTTGGAAGAGATCTATAGAATACCATGAGCTCAGCTGATGTAGATACTTGGAAAATGTAATTTGTTGTACAAAAATAAAAATGTGACTGCTGATCAGTGGCCGCAGTCTTTAAGGAGGAAAATGAAATCTCTGCCTCAGTTTCTCTGTCAGTGAATGAATAAAACATGCTTTGAGCTCTAAATAAAATCTGCTTTTTCATTTTTTAATATTAACATTGGCCATGGCCAAAAGCAAGTATCTGGAGTTCTCATACGGATAGCTAGTTAAAGCCAGGTGCTTTATTTTTTAGATCAATTATTTATTATTTATATATATTATTATATTAAAAGGTGCCAGAGATGCCTCTTCTGAATGCCTCCCAACCAGATCAGCATCATGGCCCAGCTGGAGCAGGGTCACAGTGGCCCACAGAGCTGCTTCCCCAGTGCAAAGTCACCGCACATCTACTAGCAGAGTTCGCACCCCAAAGGTGGGAACCCCCAGACAACACCACATCACACAGTGCCCAGACAGCAAAATGAGCTTCTGGAAGAGCTCCAGAAAGGGAGAACCACCTGGGAAGTCCTCATGTTAAAAACCTTCTTCCCACTCTCGATGTTACCAATGACTTTGCAACCCTCGCAGGCAGAGCAGCTTCCCAAAGCGACCGGCAGCTCTCCAGACCCCGGACCTCTCTGGAGGCAGAGGCAAACCTCCCAGCCAGGCTGGTACTGAGCCCTGGGATATGCCAGGCTTTTGTGCCTTTCGTTTAACATCCCAGGAGCTTTTCCCCAGCAGCTGCAGGTACAAGGCTTAGTGGTTTAAAGAGGCAGTAAGGGTACCTTATACCCACTCAAAGGGGGCTTTTTTCAGGGCAGTCACAACAAATTAGAAGAGTTTTAGATTAAGTCTCTGGAATAAAAGAAAGTGTTCAGACTATTGCAGCCACACAAGCTGGCATGCAGATGAGGCTGTAGTCTGTGGAGGTTTTTTATTTTAAAAGACACAAATGAGCTTTTATTGTTTCAAAAGGGAGACATGGAGAAGAGGGAGACTGTCACCATGATGTGGTAACCCATTCTGCTCCTAGCTTTTTTTATGCAAAAGCCAGCAGAGCTCAGCTGGTAATTTGCATTAAATCTGTACCTGCCTCTGCGGCCAACCCCTGCACAAAACAGAGCAGAAAAGCCAAGTTCATGCCAGGCCAGCAGCGACAGAATGTACAACTATTCCCCCAGTTCAATGCAGCGAGGTCTGGGGATGTTACAAACTTCAAGGACAAACAGCAAAGCACAAATACAGAAAAAGCATGCCTGGTCTAACTACCCCCTCCAACACCAAGCACTGCAGGAACCATCGATTGCTGTTTTCCCTGGGAAGACTGAGGTAGCAGTATTTCTTGCCTTTAATGCAGCTCTTTATTGCCTGCCCTACTTAGGAGCCTCAATTGCTCCTTCTGCACAGCTGGAGAAAAAAACACAACTGGCGCACGAGTACGTGTTGTGAGTGGCCCATGAGCGGCAGTTAAAACCCTGCACACCACACCCGTGCCTTTGCCGCCACGTTGTGTTTGATGAGCTTTAGAAAAATATCAGTGGCAGAAGCAAGGCAGATAATCCATCGGACTCAACTACAGCCAAATATACATACACACACTTAGTGCAATACATTATGGGAAAGGCTACATCCTCCTTTTACTGTCCATCTCATCAATGGTCCAGAATTAATGTTCATGCCAACAGCATTAATTACCCTCACTTTGAGCTCTCACAGGGAAAAGGTAGACCCTGCAGTCCCTTACTACAGCATGCTCTTCTTAAGCCCAGGAAAAACTGTGATAATCAATATTGAGTGATCTCTGCGCTTAGTCCCAGTGCTGCTGCTAAATCACAAAAAGCACTTCATCAGATAATGCATCTACTTAAATTTACCAAAGGAGAGGTAGTTACACATAGGCTTCAGGGGCTAGACATGCAAGAGTGAACTGACGACTCCTAAAATAGATGGGAATAATTAAATGCCTAAAAACACAATGCAAACAAGAGTGCTGACACAGGTTTGACTTTGCTGGCTAAAGAGGAGGCTGAGGAAAATGGATGAAACACCCTTCAAACAGCTGGACTCCTGTCTGCCCCACCTTCCATGGCTGCGAACCAACCAGGTTTGGGTGCAGAAGTATGGTGGGGCTTCTGGAAGGAGGCATTTGTCTTCTTGATCTGTTTATTAGTACATAGGTGATGCAAGTTTAAAAGCCTTTTCTACTCGACACATGACATAAAGCCCTCATTTCCCACCTCCCCTGAAAGGTCCCTAAACAAATAAGCCATGGGGATGCTCTAAGCCCATGGGAAGAAAATCCTACTCCAGAGTTTGCATGCATTCAGGTGAACCCAGAGGCTTTATTTTAGCTGCAGGCACTGGGTGGATGTGGGCCTGGCATCGTGTCCCCTCCCTTTCTCCTTAGGCTCCTGAGGATCTGGGCATTGGAGCTTCGGTCTCCGGTTGCATTTGCTCCCATGACCAACGGCCTGTGCTGCATGTACTTCCCACACGGTGGTTTTATCGCCACAGGGTGCGTATTGAGAAGAGAGTGGAGGGACACATGGCTGCTCCCTCCCTCCCTCTGCAGCTCTGGGTCTGCTCAGCAAATTCTGGGCTTCCCTGGGGGTACAGGCTGGTTTCCTGGGCTGGGGAGTGCGTGGTTGCTGCGAGCTTGGGGATATTTGGGGGTAAAGAGTTTTAGTGTGTCGCTCTGCCCTGTGCTTATGGCTTGTTTGGGTCCCGTTGCAGGACCAGAGATGGCCACGTCCAATTCTGGACTGCTCCAAGGGTGCTCTCGTCACTAAAGCACTTGTGTCGCAAAGCTCTGCGCACCTTCCTGACAACATACCAGGTCCTTGCGCTCCCCATTCCCAGGAAGCTGAAGGAATTCCTCACTTACCGGACCTTTTAAGGCAGCGCGGAAAGTGGAGGATGGAGGTGAGAGCCCTCTGCCCGGTGGCAGGGCTTGGCCTGGATTAGAGGAGGCACTGCAGCAACGACGTCTCGCTGATTTGTGAGCCGTGGGGCAGAAAGACTGCTACTCCCCTTGTTTTGGGGCTATGTCTGTGAATGTGGAGGGATTTTTGAGTATAGTAATACTAGAACCCAGCAAAAATGCATGCAGAGGGCAAGGGGCACAGCTGCGGTGACCCCG
This sequence comes from Microhierax caerulescens, assembly GCA_035590215.1. Lineage (NCBI taxonomy): Eukaryota > Metazoa > Chordata > Aves > Falconiformes > Falconidae > Microhierax > Microhierax caerulescens. The sequence goes on from JAVJGJ010000062.1 coordinate 49,262,692, forward strand.
CAGGGGACACAGGTCCCCCTGTTACCCTGCTATCTGCAAGTTTTGGGTCAGGTGCTTTTGCTTTCAAGTGCAATGATGTGGGTTGAAGGTTAGCAGCTGCAGTCTGAGCAGAGCTTTTGTTGTTCATATGAATATGGGGCTACAACCATCCATGACAAAACTGACCCTTGCTGGGACCAGCTTGTACTGTGGCTGAGTTCCCAGAGGAGTGCAGGCTCTGCTGCTCTCCTGGTTAGGGTGCGAGCTGGATAAACCCGAGCAGGTCTCTGCAGACTAGACAACAGCAATGACAGAATAAAAAAATTATTGCTCACGCCTTTCCTCTTGGCTTGTAGAGGTGACCTGGGGATACCGGGCAAGGCAGGCTCCAGTGCGCCAGGGCCTCCAGCCTCCTGTGGCTGTTCAGGTGGCAGCGAGTGCTTACCCAGCTCTGAAGTGCAGCAGACCATTGAGTGTTCAGCAGCAGGTGCTGGGGAGGATCAGTCCACCATGAAGGTGGGACCTGGGGCTTCAGGCAGCCCCCAGCTTCCAATTCCTCTGTGGCTTTTTCTCCCCTCTGGAGCTTGGCACTCAAGCAGCCCAGCGTCCAGAGATGCTGTGCATGAAGGTCTCATGCGCTTATCTCCCTCCAGTTTAGCGAGTGCCTGGAATGACAGCACATGTTGAGTCCCCTGCATGCTAGAGGGCTTGGTCTGTGCGTGAGCCCCAGGCTGTGACCCCAGCAGATGGAGAAGTGGGGGAACGTGTCCTCTAAACTGCTCCCTGAGATGTTTTCCCTTGCAAGCAGCAGAACACAGAAAGTTGGTGTTTCCCTATAGCCTGTACAGGTGTGACCCACAGCTGTGTTCCCCCTTGTCACGTGGGGGTGTCAATGCAAGAAACTGTGTTTGTCCCTGCTCAGCTGCATAAGCAACGGGGTGGCACAAGCTGGGGCAGCTCTGCCCTGCGAGGGAGTGGGGTTTTGCAGGCAGGTGACAGCAGCCGACTTCAGCCTGTGTGGGTGCCACGACCACCTCCCTTCAGTCCTTGCTGGACAGGAGGGAAAAGAAAAGACAAGTGCAACCAGCTGGGCTTTAGAGGCATCTGTATTTCCCGATGAAGCTTAGAAATAACGCTGCCTGACTCTCGTGCCCCAGCTGCAGGCTTGGGGCTTGCAGAAAGGAAATGGAAAGCTGCAGGCAACAGCTCCATGCATGGGGCTGACGATCCCTTGCAGCTTCTGCAAGATCTGGCAATGCAAGCAGGGATCCACCCTACTTCGTGGGATCTTCATGGACTCAGGCTTCGGCCACGATCAGGTCCCTGGTGACTTGGAAAGCTGCGACGAGGGAGCTCAGCTGAATCTTTTCATTGGTCCCAGCAGCCAGCCGGTACCTGGAGCAGGGGGCAGGTTTGGGTATTTACACCAGTGTCTGCAACCCAACAAAGTGACAGTCCTGGACAGGAGAGATGCTCAGGGGCTGTGGGTGTCTGTCAGTTGTGCCCACCAGCTGGCAGGACCTGGCACAGCGCAGCAGTGGTGGCCCCCATGGGGTTGGCACGCTGGCAGCCCCCCAGCTGGGGTGCTTTAGGGCAAGGAGCAGGGGTGAGTGGACACTTACTCGATGTCTGCCATTTTGATCAGCAGCTGGATGCGGATCGAGGGTGGGAAATCGACTGTGGAGAGAAGGAGATGGCATGTGTCAGCGTGGGCTGTGGTGGGGGGCAGTGGTTGGCCCTCCTGGGATCACAGGAGCCGGCCCCTCAAGCCCCCACCTCTGTGCACAAACAGGTGGATCTCAGTGAGGATGTCCTGCAGGGCCAAGCCCTTCAGCGTCTTCTGCTCCATGATTTCTGAGATGAGAGTGAGTGAAGGGCCTTCTGCCAAGTCTTTCCCTGTGAGATCCCACTCCTCATCTGCACAACAACCCTGAGGACCCTCCCCAGTGAGCAGCACCCACCCCAGCCAGAGCTGGAGGGCACAGGATGAGGAGCCCTAGTGAAGACTAGGATTTACAGCAGTGGGGATTAAACCCCAGGGCCAGCAGAGGGAAAAGGATAC
>JAVJGJ010000062.1:49264832-49287031 GCA_035590215.1 Microhierax caerulescens
TGGGTCTGGATGAGCTCTCCAGGTGGAACAAGTGGGACCACAGCAGCTCTATGAACCCAACCAGGATCTCAGCCACCCACGTATCTGTTCAGCAGTGCTACAGCTTAGCAATAGAAACAGGTACAAAGCAGTTTCACCCCAGAAATGAAGGCAGCCACAGGTGAGGGGGGCAGGAATTAAGGTCAGCAAGACCCATTGTCATTCCTTTGTGGGCAACTGACCCCAGGTGTTAGTGGCACCTCTAAAATAAAATCTAAGATCCCCAGTCAGGTAAAAATATGTGTATATATTGCATATACAATTCTTTCTATCAGTTTCCATAGAAAAACAGAAACCTACCCAACTTTTGAAAATGATGGGAAACTTGATCTATGCTTTTTGTAAAGATTGTCAGGCTGTGCTGTCAGGCCATTTTGGGGAAAAGAAGAAAATATCCAAAAATCATCTATGAAGACCTTTTTGAGCAATATTATCCCAAATTCTGCCATTATGTGTAATCAGGCTGGTAATCAAATGTGCTGGAAAGGGAAGCTTAAATTTATAGCCCCCGTGTGCAATATGGGCTCGTGAAAAAGTGTTAAATAATTTCTCAGAAAAATAAATAAACTTTCTAACAGCCATGCCAGACCATCCTTAAACTGTATTTTATTAGCAGAATCTAAGATGGGCTGAAAAAAAATGCAACCTGCCTATTTTCCCTCGGCAGTTGCCTCTGTATTTGATTGTAACTTGAGAAAGATAAATAACACTTACTTCATCAGGGAACAAGCATTTTCTCTCTCTGCCAGTGTGGCTGCCTATTCTCAGCTGGTCTGCATCGATATATCTTCACTGAAGTCTGTGGAACCCACCAGTCCACAGTGCTGGGATCTGCACTTTCAAGGGCATAAACTTGACACCATATAAATATTATATGCTTTTCTTTCACTTTGTAGCTCAGAATTGATTCATTCTAGAGTACAGTTTCAGGGCTGAGTATAACATAATTCATCTCCAATTGGCATTTTCTCTGTAAATAACACAGCAAGCATCCCTACACCCAGTGCTGAAGCCTCTAAGAAAATGATAACATGTCTTTTTCTTGCTCACACCACCACAATCCTACTTGAGATTTGCCCTCAGACCTTGGCTATTCCAACAAAATAGCTTTACCAATTTCTTGCCCTCTTCTCTCACTGCAAGCTTGGTTTTGTTTTCACCACAAATTGAACCGAAAGCCAGTGTAGTCAAAATGCTGAAGCACATAAACACCTCCCTGGGTAATGGTGTACCTGGTTGGAAGAGAATAGCAAACCCACAGCTTGCAGCAGGAAAGCCCAGTACCCAGTTGTGCGCTGGCTGTGGAAGCTGGCTGTAGATATGGGTCCAGCACCAAGAGAGGAAATGAGATCTGATGGCTGAACCTGAGATATAGATGCCCTTTCTTCGTGGAGGCTCAGGGACGGTGATTTCAGTCTCTAACCTTGCCCAGAGGCAGAGGATGATCTGTGGTGAGCTGTCTGAGCTATAAACCATGGAGGAGGTGGGAAGCTTGCCAGGGAAACAGGTCAGAGCAGCCGTGGTGCTGCCGTGGAGCAGATGGAGTCACCCTAGCAGTGCTGCATATTTTACACGCTTGCTTTGAACTTCCATGCAGTGTGGAAGGAGTTGAGTCCAGTTACTGACTGCTTCTTAACCTGGGTAGTGAAGCATCCCTTGGTGACCTGTTTTACAGCACCGGCTCCTCACCCCAGCATGGCCATCAGAGTTAGCCATTGCATCTGAGACCATGGACAGACCCTAAACTTTCCATGCTACAAGGAGTCCTGCTCACTTCAGAGTTGGTATGAACTTCAGCACCAGTAAATCTATGCATAACCTGGGCTTGGCTGAAGACCTAGGCTTTACAAGAATACAGTTTTAAAGACTCCAAAACAAAAGTCGTCTCCTACAAGTCTCTGAAAGCATAGGTGAGTCCCCTGATATAGCTAAATAACTGATTCTATATTAAAAATCTGAAACTTGGAATCTGTTGTTCACCAACTGATTAGCCTAGCTGGCTAAAAATAAATAAATAAATCAACGTATACAACATAAAGTAGAAGTTAGCTTACCCTACAAGAAGGCAAGATCCATAAACACCAGCAAGGTGTCAATGAAATGACACAACATGGCAAGAGAATTTTGAGTTATTCCTTTAATAGATACCAAATCACATTCACGTATTCCAGTAGCATTCTTCAGTGGTACCCCTACACAGAGGATTTGCTACACCTAGCTGGTCTTTCCTTTTTGCAGACACCCAACTGACATTAAAGTTTAGCCTTTTTAAAAATAGTATCACCTGTTTGGAGAATAAACCTTCTGTAAAAGCATTTCAAAACTGAGATGAAGGGTGCATTCTCCTGGAAGTTGTTCTTGGCTGTTTAAATTTCTTTATCAAGTGTCCCTATTTCACACTTAACCAGACTTTAAGAACTTTTCTTTCATCTTTAATACATTGAGTTATTCTCAAAGTGATGCTTATCAAAACATTTTAGGTTTAGATTTCTTTCATTCACCATATTGCTAAGAGATCGTTCTGTGTGGACACAGCCCATAGACTTGCTTTCCTCCAATTCTTGTCTTCTAATTTTCTCATCTAATTTCTTCCAAAATGCCCATGAATCCCCTACTCCAACATGGGCTAGCACATATGGGAAAGTGGATTTAGTGTGGGTTGTGCAAGCCTTCCCTACGTGCCATTTACAGAATACTTTACTGCGCTGTGTTAGTAGTTCATCTCATTGTGACAGAGCTTGTGTTAAGTGTTAACACTTAACTTTTACGTCACTTACAGTCTTATGTCTGAAGCAAGAGGTCTTTCACAAAGGAGTCCAGCCCTGAGCTTCCTCCTAGAGGCAGCAGGGCAGCTGTGACCCCCACAAGACTTCAGAAGAGGGACCATCTAAGACGTCATCTTCATCTTCTATTACCATCCCTTTTTGCTCTTATCCCTTCCCTTTTCTCTGAAATAATTTCCACTTTTCCTTGGTAATTTCTCCCTGATCTTTCACAGGTTACTGGTTTCTGGCACCTACTCTGGTCATCTTCCTCTGCTTGGAAAGAAATCACCCTCCCAGGGGAGCCCTTGGCCCATGGAGAGACACCTCCCTCCCTGCTCCTTGTCCCAGGAGAGGACCCAGTGACACCAAGCATCACAAGGCATTCATTCCTTGGTTTGCTCTTTCAAATGTCTTTTCTTCCTTTTTATCAAGGAAGAAGGGAGAGAGTGCCCACTAAACCTACTGCTGAAATAAGTTTCCTCCTCCGTCTTCAGGGATGATGGAAACTCCACACATAACTGCTGAACAGCAAAGGCCATCCTGCTTTTAAAAAATGCTAAGGAGTCAGCTGTCATTTTTAATGCATTAAATGAGGTGTGAATTGTAGAAGTTCATCTACAGATGCATGTTCAAGTCCCTATTCTATTGCTACATATATTATAGAGGTCATAGCCTGCAGAATGGTGGGTTTTTTTCAGTTTGGCTTTTCTTCCTCCTGAAGGATCAATAAAGTAACTCAGATTTCCTTTCTATTGTAACTGTGTTGTTGAGAGGATCTTATCCTAGGTAGTGAACTGCTGGCACTGCATATTACATTGCCTATAACCTTTAGAAGAAGAGACACTTCGTATACCATCTAGAAAATGAGTGTTGATTAAAATGCAATACCAGAAAAACAGTGCTACAAATTTTCAGAAGAGTCGCCTTTTTCAAGACTCTTAGGAAATGTCTTTTTCCCTCTCCACCGCAAGTTCAGAACGAGACCATATTATCTCAGACCATAACCGATTTTGGGATGGCTACCACAGGACTTCAAGCTAAGCTCCCAGTGACATCAGCCCAGCTTGCAGAACTAGGGAGAATTTGTAGAAGTCAAGACAGTCTTGTTGAAGTTGACCAGTTTGCTAACAGTGCTGCCTTGCAGTGGAGGTCTCCCATCCCTAATTACAGCAGAAGGGCTTCTACAGGAACACCTTGATAGTATTAATTTACTCCCCTTCCTAGTTTGCCTCTGAGCTTAGACAGCAGAGAGCCAAAAGAAAAAGGGAAAAAGGAGTGCCACAAAGTAAGGCTACTACCAAAGCAGAAATTTACTTTAATTCCATTCCCAAAGATGACTCATGTTCTTTAATGGGACTTGAAAGTCAAGGTTCTACCCTTTAAAGTCTTCATCTTCTTGCAGCACTAGTCTCATAGTGATTTTCCATGTAAACAGGAATGTTTTAATTACATAATGGTACTTCTGCTGTTTTCATAAGAATTCCTTTAATCAGATGCAATGGTTAAAGAAAGCTGTTCCTTATTCAAAGGTCGGATGATTGAATAAGTCTTGTTGTTCAGAACAAGTGAAGGAACATTGCAGGATGTGCTAATTTGGTGTCAAAATCCACAACTCCAGGTAATGCTTGACACACTCCATTGACCCTGGCCAGATTCAGAAAACATGAGTAAGCTTAGTGCTCTTTGTAACATACCTGTGCAAACTTGCAGCAGAAGCTCTACTTACGGCTGACCTAAGAGATCTATGTCCAGTTAGCAACAACAGCCATACCACTAACCTGCCTGCAGCTAGAAAAAGTGAAAAACATATCCCACCGTGACTGCTTTGCTGGTTTATATATGGCTATGGGGTCAAAGCACAGCAGCTTACATTAGGGCTTTAAGCTGCAGGGTCTTTTCCCCTTCCCCTCACTTTTTTTTTTTTTTTAATTCTATTTCTTATTCTAGGATGAGTGGAAAGAAAATAGCTTGTCTTAGAATATAAGCATCTGGAATTGTATGAGTGGCTCTATCTTGCTGTTCCATTCTGTGGCTGTTATAGTGCAAGGGGCAGAGGAAGTTCTAAATAGTCTGTAACTGCTCATTTCTTTTGGTACTTAATTTGTCTGTCCTATGTATAATCTTTTTCCTTCAAAAAATGGAAGACCTATTGTATGCTTTTTCCATGCTGTTTAGCTGAATTAAATAATCATTGAATTCCTGTTCTAAGCTTGATCAGATACAAGCTTCCCAAATCCTCCAGAATTTAATTCACTACAATACTTATCTCAGGGAGAGGGATCCTTCAGGAGATTTTGTGCAAAGCTGCTAGATCACCCACTGCAGCTGCATTTTAGTTTAAGCTAATCAGTGTTTGCCCGTATCTGTTACCTTGCTTCTTTGTGTATCAGTTAAGTACCCATGATAGGGACAAGGTGGTGCTTATTGGGGTCTTTAAAAAGCCATTGATAAACCCACCTATGAAAAGGTTTTGCAAAAGAAATTAGGCCCAACATGGAAGTTAAGGGGCTCTAGTGGCCTAAAGAACAGCTAAGGAACAGAACAAGACAGACAATTACATCTTCTCCTGAAAGCTGGCAGAGCTGCCCCAGCCTGCTGAGGCGACACCTTGACACTGTGCCATCCCAAGAGGAAGAAGGTGAAACATTGGTGAAGGACACCAAGTGAAGAAGATTACCTTTAGAGAAGATCGAGGGGAGCAAGCAGACAACCAACAAAATGTATTTCACTGAGAGTTCAAGGTCTATCCCCCTTCATACTGCGAATATTTGGTGTATGTTATTGGCTGTTCCGTTGTACAGAAAAGCGTGTGCTGGCATTGCTGTAGGCAGCTTAATGAAACTCCCTAGTGCCTGGCAGCGTTAATAATAGAAACAAAAGGGTGTCATACCTTAAAATGAAATCTAATCTAGCCTGACATGGTGTATTGTTTACTTCTGACCTTCTCACATCCAAAATCCTATTAAAGACATGACGAGTCTTTGACTCATTAAGATGAGCAGCAGCAGACCGGCTTAAGCTGTTTTGCTTGAGAAAGTTGATAAATTACTGTTGTCATGAAAGGTGGAGAAGAGGGAAACTGGGCAGCAGCGGCAGTTTACTGGGGAAGGAGAGCCTTATGTTTCAAGAGAGGGGGTCCCCCTTGTTTTACATGATCGTGGGCTAGGATGTCCCAGAGGGAAGGCTGGGCTTTGCCTCTGGTGCTGGTGCCAGTGGTAGAAGAAGGCTTCCCTTCCCAGTGTCTGGGATGCGGTGGGGATGGGCACTGCTCAGGCTTCCCAAACAAGGGGTTTGATGATGGTGTGCACCCATGCCCTGTCAAAGGAACAGCAGAAGGACCTTGGGAACAGTGAATAAATGTGATCTGAAATGATATCTGGTGGTTCTTGTCAGCCAGTAAGTCCTTCTTCCTCTCCGTGCATCTTTGGCAAAGCCCAGGTAGAGGTTTTGGGTGCTGAGGCTGGTGCCACCCTGCCCTTGCACTGCAGGGTGTCCAAGTGGGAGGAAGGGAAATGATCATACAGCTAGAAAAAATAACCCACTGGGAACACTGGAAGGGCCTACGGTCTGCTTAGTCAAGGAAAGACTGAAATACACTGGCAAATTTGTAAACGCTTTATGGTAAAGAGCAAGGGAATAAATGCTTGTGACTACAGGAGAAAGAGCAATAAACCTAGGGACACAAAAGAAGGATTAAGTTAAGTATCAAGAAAAGTTGTCCAATAAAAAGGGTAGTTAATCACTAGAATGAATTTATCCTTGAAAAGCAGGTGAGTGAGCATCACCTGAAATGAAAGGCTGCTCCTGCCGGCACAGAGGGGCGGCCTGGGCTGGTGGGGTGTCCCTGCAGCAGATGAGTTCAATGGCCTCTCCGGGTCCCTTCTAGCTCCATTTGCTGTTCATCCTCACCTGTGATTTATCGGCTGTCTCTTGTGGTCCCGGAGTGGCTGGCGGGGATGAGTGTGATGCCCGCTAGCTGCCTGCCTCGCCAGCTACTGCCGGTGCAGGGATGTGCTGCGTGTCTCGCAGCTCGCCCGAGTTGCCAAACGACTCTTGTCCTGCGTGCGAACAGATGGCCTGAGGATCCTGGTGCAGGCTGGTGAGACTGTGCTTCACGGTTCACGCCGCTGTTAATGAACTGATATTTAATTATCCTGTGTGCAGTAGAGAGTGATGTTGTGGCTTGCCCCCAATTCTCTGTTGCAGGGGAGCCTACCAGCTCCTTCCAGTGCTGCTCACCTGTGTCCTTTGAGCAGCCCTGCATCACTTGATGGGATCAAGTTCATTTGTGGAACAAAAAGGGCATCCAAAGCCAACAAAAGCCGAGAGTATCCCTGAAGGAACTTGAATACAGGCTTTGCTAACAGAGCCCTTCTGTCAGCCCTTTGCAGTGTGCCTGAGCAAGGACCGAGGCATGTGTGACTTAGAATCGTAGAATCATTCAGGCTGGAAAAGACCTTTAAGATCACCAAGTCCAACCGTTAAACCAGAACTGCCAAGTCCACCACTAAACCGTGTCCCCCAGCACCACATCTACGTGTTTTTTAAACACCTCCAGGGACAGTGATTCAGCCGGTACTGTGCTTTGCTGTGTTTCATGCCCAGCTGTGGCATGTGTGCCACCCCACAGGCACTGTCCCGACGGACGGCCGGGGACTCGCCATCACTTACAGCCGTTACCCTGGGGACGTGGAGATGCTCAGGCAGCGCAACACAGCTCAGCTGCAAAACCCAAACTGAAGAGGTGCCTTTCAGTTAGTAAAGTTAAGAAATGTCAGGATCTAACACTGCTCAGTGGGTGACTACTAATTACAGGATCGGGCATTGGGTTTTTTCCACCAGGACTTTGTTTAATTCATACAATTTAAGACAGGCTGTAACAGTGACAAGCATTAGACTCCTTCAGTAGCGGGTTGCTACCTGTGCAGTCTGGGGGAAAGCAGCCCCTTGGCTTTCAAAGGCACTTAGCTGTAAAACTTCAGAAGAGAGCATGTTTTAAAGGTAGGGTAAGGATTAAGAGAAGACTCTTGACACTCACTTCTTTTTTGCTTCATGAAAAGTGGGGCTGTAATAAAAATCTGACACCTTTTAACACAATGGCTCACTTCTGAAAACTTCAAAACTCTGGCTTCAGTCCAGCCTTCTTGCTAGCATAGGCTGGGACTTGTAGCTTCAATCGTAACTAAAAATCTAAAAAGCCCTCTAGGTGTGATATTGTATAGTCGACACTGCATGATTTTCATGGCTTTGTAAGTGCCTCGAGTGCATCAGAATGCTAAATTATTGCTGATTTGGATTGTATATGCAGATCACTTCACTCTTCTCGACAGCCACCAAATACAGATTAAATAGCTGATGATTTCAGTGTTGTGTATATTCAGAACTTCAGTAATCAAGATGAAAAAAGAAGTTTAGTCATGAAAGACAGAAAATACTTAAAAGGAGCAGAACTGCTTTAGAGATCGGAATCACAGAAAACACCTGCCCCAAAAATGTACTCTCAAAGGAAATAAAGATATTCCTAGCAGCTTTCTGCAACACTTGTGGCTCTGCCCCTATGGCTGATGCGAATCATTTATTTTACTAACTCCTTTACCTCATTATCCCACACTCTGCAAACAAAGAGCTTACTTACGCTAATTAACAATACAAAGTGATAAAGTTAAACATCAGCAGAGCTGTCTTTCTCCTGATGGCTAAAGAATGCTGCAGCCTGTAGACTAACACACCATCAATAAAAGCAATCTTCCAGGGCTGTTCATAGCTATAGTCTTAGCTTCGATGTAAGCATGCTCAGAATATAAGGCAGTGTGTAAATCCCCCTTTTCATTCCATTGCTGCATCAGAGAAATCTTTGAAACTTTACATTTAAAAAGCAAGTGTCCATACGCTTAAATGTAATTGTTATTGCTCTAGAAAAAAAACTGGTCTGTGTTGTGTGATGCTGCTAATTTGAGAAAATTCTCCTATCACTTACTGAAAAATTTAAGAACATGGTTCAAAGAGGGAAGCTTGAGAGACATGTACTTTTTTTCTGATTATTATATTTGTACTGAATCAATAGCTGACCTACAAGGAGCAACCTGGCACAGGTATCGTATCATCTTCGCTAATTTAATGTAGAGCTCTTACGAAGCTTTAAAAAATTAGAATAATGACATAATTGAGGCCTTCATGCTGTCTGGATGATTTGTTGCTACATAACACCATGTCTCCATATCACAAGTGGCTTTTGCTGCCCATTGGTGACACTTGGTAAATGAGGCAGAGGAGAGAGGCAGCTGTCCCACCTGCCCCACTGACCTGGCCTCGGGTGCTGCTGCGTCCCTGTTGGGGATTAGGGAACTGCCAGGTCCTGCAAACCTTGGTTATGGACCACCAACGATAACATTTAGCTGCTTATTTATCCTCGGTATAGTAGTGAGATTTTCTGTTTCTCATATGGCAATGAGTTAATTAGAGCAGGTAACACATGACCGCTATAAGCTGCAACAATCTTTCTCTATACACACAATTTCTTCTTGCCTTCTTTCTTGTGTGCTGAAATAAATCATTAATTTTCTTTTGCAGCTGCCTCAATAAGTTAACAACATCATGCATATTACAAACAGCAAATTTCTTTTCAATAGGCAGACTCTGAATAGCAATTTTTCATTAGTATAATTGATAAAATTCCACTGTACTAGTCAGCACTGAAATATATCAAAAAATTATGTAGAAGTGAGTGCACTGTTTAATTAATTTGCATTCTAGTGTGAAAGGTTTAAAACGATAGATGCATGAAACAGCTATATTTGCACCAAATAAAAGGTTAAAAATACAGTGATGAAATATAGTGCCCAAATCAGTGAGGGATCTGATCTGAGTTGTCGTCATTGCAACAGGATTTTATATAACAGAAACCCCTTTTTCTACTGATTTCTGGAAGATGCCAACATTTTTTTCTGCTGTGGCTCATAAAATACAACATCATATTGTCAAGTTTGGCCACAGTTTGTCTTGACTTTGATTTCCTTACTTTAAAGGAAATCATGCAGTTTAATCTCATCTGGATGGTAGTTTTTATACGAAGATTTTTCAGGAACAATGTAAAACCAGCTCTGTTCACAATTATTACGCTGTTCATTTTACAACAGGGGTCCAACCAGACGTGCTCTACTACCATGTAGGGCAACCCTCCCCAAAACCATTAGCTTTCCAATCTTTTTCCATCTACCAATAAACTGTCTTTGCTTTTTGCTTTGATCTTCTTTGAATATTTGTGTTATCCAAATGAATGTTTGAACACTGTTCTCGAAATTTTTGCATGAAAATATCAGTGGTAATCCTTTTGCATATATGTGGCTGATTTCCCAGCACAAGCCTCCTGGCACTCACAGTTCTCTTCTTGCCTTTCCCCCAAAGGAGGTGTTTCCTTTTCACCAACAGCCATAAACGCCAGTAGGATGAGGGGTTCCAGCTCTTTCCATTTGTTACAATAAACCCTTTTAGAATCAGTGTGACAGTCTTGCTGGATCTGTTCCATTATCCCAAAGGATAATGGGGAATGTGAAATCTGGGAGGACTAACATTTCACAATTTTGCAAGGTTTTCCCTGTAACATGAGTTCTCTGATGCTGTTCCAGTTTTTCAATATATTCCAAAGGGATAATATATGATCTACCAAAACATGAGCAATAAGTGAATCACTTTTGGTACAAATTAGGAAAAATTGGATCTACAGAGCTTTGCAAGCATTTGCATATGGCTACATCCTATTGGTTTTGGTCTTAAGTGATAGTGTCAGAAAATAGCCTACAGAGTGAACTTGCCGAGTAGACTGGGGTCTTGAGTTTCAGAGGGATCTAAGGAGAAAGCATTTCTTAACACCCATAGAATTTGTGTGAAAATTAAAAAAAAAAAAAAAAAAAAGAGAGAGAGAGAGGAGTGAGTCCTGCTTTCGTTCCACTAATACATCTTTTGAGGTCCATTCTGGAGTTGGCGTCTTTTCCTAAAATTATTTTTACACATTGGGTGTCTTTCTGGGGGGCTGATCTTGAATTATCTCCAGGCAGAGGCAATATGAAAGCTTTTATGCTTTCCAAAAGTAAAACTTTGGTGCAGTATTTTGAATGTATTAGTGGGAATAAGGAAACTGAGATTATGTGATAAATTCATAGAAAATAAATAATAGGGAAAGAGTAATCCCGGAGTATAACACTTATTACTCTGATAAATGCGTGTGTTTCTGAGCTGTTGAAAAATTCCTCATGTATTTGTTGATAATCAGTGTTTGTACCATACTTACATTATAGTAATCTCCTGTTTCAGGGCTCCTCTTAGTTACTTGTAGGAGGCAAGATAAACTTTCCTCCACTTGACTTTTGTTTTGAGAGGATGACGGAGGAGGGAGATGCTCTCCTTTCTCTGAGACTCTGCCGAAGCGCCAGAAGAAGAGACACAAGATGCTCCTACTGATGCCTGAGTCTGCAGGTGGCTGGTTGATATTTTTCGGGAGTAAAATTTGCCCATCGGATTGCAGATCAGAAACTCAGGGCCCCTTTCTCTCTCTGAGCTTTGCACAGTCGTTGCGCTCAGCTGCAGGGCAGCTGTGCATCGACAGCCCTTGAAGGTTTAATAAACGCTCGGTCTGCTTTGTGTTAGCATTCCTGGTGAGCATGTATTATAATTGTTGAGCTTTACAAGTTCTTGGCACTCTCTAGAGAGCAAAGTCTCTGTCATTAATTCTTCAGTGAAGCATAAAAATGTCTGTTTAAAGATCTATTATAAACCAGGCTGCGTGTTTGTCCATTTTCACTTTACTGGCCAACAGTGTGTAATAATACTTCAAGATGAAAGATGTTAACTTTACAGATACAAACAAGTTGGAACAATAAATGCATTAGTCAAGCACTTTGCTGAGGTGCATAGGATGGTTTTTTTAATGCAAAAACTACAGAGAGAAATTCACCACTTGATTTGGAGCTATCAATAGCAAAATATCTCAATAGAGACCAAATCTCCTCAGCAGAAGTGGTTTGCTCCGTACTGTGGGGAAGGATAAATGATAAAAATGAGGTGTTTGCATTGAATCAGTGCAAATGCAATGAAATGCTGTTGAATTAAGAGGTAGAAATGACACGGAGTAGAAAAGCCACAGCTTTGAAGTCAATTTCTAGTAGGCCGAGAGATTGTGGATGTCATTAAATCTACACTAGTAGCATAAAAAAGAAAATATGGGTGTACAAAAAAAATGAGGTGCAAAAAGTAACAAGGAGCAATAAAAAAGTAGGTAACAGAGAAGGGCTGAAATGGTTAGTGAATGCAATTAAAGACTCCAGAAATTACATGGAAAGTAATGATATAGAATAAAATACGATTTCACCAGATGATGAGCAATAGGAAGTGTTTCCAATATGAGAAGAGTAAAGCATCAGTGAAGGAGATCATGGGCTTTTTAAGGCAAAGACAATAATTTCTAGACAATAGATTCAGCCTCTGCAAGAAAAAAAAATAAATAAATTCCCTGCTTCAGTGTTCATAAAGGATATGGAACAGATGCCAAGAGCAGATGTACAGTTTCCAAAAGAAAAAAAGAGAAACATTGCAGAAAATCATTGCTGTAACAGCTGATTAAGAAATAAAACGATCTCAGCAGTGGGGAAGAAAGCCAAAATTAAACAAAGATCCACCTCACTGTTCAGAAGAAATCCAAAGAGGAAATATGAGCCTGGGCCACAAACATTAAAACAGGGAAGCGGGGGTAGACTAAAGGGATATTAAACTCAGTGCCCTAGAGCCTCATCTTTCAACTCAGAGAGAATGCAACCGTATGGAGTTTGATTTTGTGTTTTTCTTATAAAGGGCTCAAGGTGTTACGATAACGCAAACATCGGTTTAAAAAAAAGAGGGAGAAAAAAGAAATTGGTTTTATTTTATTTCCTCTGAAACCTCCATTTTGTGGCTCATAACTTTCTGGAGAGTGTCTTCCCTGCACTGCACTAGACATCGAGCAAATACACCATAATTGTTTTTTCCATTTCGCCACATTCCAACTATTCAGCATTCTGTTTTCAAGATGAAGAAGGACATTTTTCCCTTGTGTTCTCGTGCTTCATAGGATTTAGAGTAGTAAATGAGAGCTGGTAGCTGAGGGGAATTCTGATTCGTAAAGTGACCATCACAAAAGTAAAGCATCAAGAACTAAATTTAAACTTGAGGTTTGGACTTGGTTCCAGCGGCAGGATCCTATTACTGGCGACGAAAGGAAGGAGGCAGAGTAAATCGGAGCACGGTAATTCATGCAGCTAGAAGGCCAGAGCTGTACAAAACCTTACAGATTAGGTGGGGGGCAGTTTGAGCGTTTCGATTTGGAGCACCAGTGAGTTAAAAAGAGTACCGATGCAAAGTTCCTAGGGAAAATGCTTTCCCGTCAAAAAGCACTCAAACTAATAAGACTCTGCACTTCAGCAGTGCTTCACTTAACTTGGGCGGATTGGTTTGAGTTTCTATGGAAAGCAGCCAAAATACTTCAAGGAGTCGAAGAAAATTCATAAACTTATCAAGAGAAAAATAAGGTGCACTATGATATTTATGGGGCGGGGCGGAGGCAGCCTGTTAAATGCCTTCTGAAATAGTTTAATGCATTAAATTTACCTTCCAGAAAAAACGTCACAGGTGAGATTAGATTATGGAGAAAACGTGGTGCCCTTGCTGCCAGGTGACATCTCTGAAGGCAATGGGTTACACGGGTGTGAGAACAAGGGTTTGGCTGGTGCAGGATTTTGAATACGTGTTTATCACTGTTTTCTCCCCAGTGATGATTTTTCAGTCTTAAAGACACCAGGACCACGTTCTGCAGCTGAGCACCCTTCCTGTCTGCTATGACCGAAATTAGTGGCAGTTTTATTTGCATAGATATATGGCCCAGGTTAAACTTTCTTAAGATAGCTTGGAAGAAAGGAGCCTCGGGGGGATTCAGAAGGGCTGGGACATTTGTACCGGCTACTGGTGTTTTGGGTCATGTTCCCAGGAAATGGGCATTTTCCAGAAACGATGACTGGACATGTTTTTCCAAACCTTGGCCAGTTTCAAAGACTGAGAAGTAGAAACCATTTACTGCAAATGAGGATCCACCCAGAGAAAGGATAACATCATGATTACTTTTGTAAACAAGTTCTGAAAGAAAATTGAGAGGGAATAAAAATAAGATTTAAGAGGGAGGGAGAGTATCATCAAAGTAGGGAATATGTGGGAGGAAGTCGTGTTGGTCTTTTTGCTCCAAGTGCAATAACTCCCTATCACTTCCTGCACTTTATTAATAACTAACTCTTCTGTTTAAAAATATTTTAATCCCTTTCATAGCTGGAATGACTCATCAGCTCCTTTTTCATTGTTAAAGATTATGTCTTCCAGTCCCTCAGC
Organism: Microhierax caerulescens; assembly: GCA_035590215.1. NCBI lineage: Eukaryota > Metazoa > Chordata > Aves > Falconiformes > Falconidae > Microhierax > Microhierax caerulescens. Next base: position 49,279,040 of record JAVJGJ010000062.1, read on the forward strand.
CACCAGAACAGTGTCCCCAGGGAGTAACACGGTGCTAAACCAACAGTGTGCCCTGTTTTGTTCCCCCAGATCTACCAATCTAATTATTCTCATTCATTTTAACAGACAGCTAAACAACTACAGTTAGGAGAAAAAAAAAAAAAAAAGTCAGAAAGCAGTGCCATACTCAGAGCTGATAAAAGAGATACGAATTTATCAGAAGCACGAGGATTCCTGCTGCATCACGTGGAGATGTGGTGCTATTTCATAGCCCAGCGATCAGTTTTGCCTGTTCTTGCTCTTAGTATTCATGAATAAAGAATCTTGGGGAGATTTCATGTTTTTTTCCAGCAGGCCAGTGAGCAGGTTGTGCAGAATTCCCCATGCCCAAGGAGCAGGCACTATGCAAGTGGACAGCCTGGTTACCCGCCAGCCAGATGGAGGGTTTAGCACAGGCATGGCCCATTCCTGTCTGCAAGCCCAAATAACCAGGGAGAAGCACTGTTGCCTGCTTGGGGTCCGGAGAGTGATGTGGCACCAACACAAGGAGATGGCACCATAGTTGGAGCATGTAGCATTGGGAGCATGCTTGGGGGTAGATGGAGACTAGCACGTTTGGTTAGAGAACAGCCACATTCACAACACATTTTTTCACCCTTGGCAATTGATACACCACTGCTTTTACCTCCTCGAGGTGCAGAAAGCTAAGGGACAGGCTTTGCTGCTGCATCCTCCCCCTGCCAGGTCCTGCTGCAAGCCAAGAGCCTATAGTCAGGAGGGGAAGCTGGTTACAAACGGCTCTTCCCAGCAATGGAAAATTGTTGCCTTCCTTCAACCTTTAATTTCTTCATTTCTATTCTTTTCATTATGCCATGTCCTACTGCAGAAAGTGATGCAAAGTTGTTTTGTCACATGCTGTTACCACAGATGATGGTATAAGACCACCAGATTTTCTCCTACTGTGAGGTCTTCCAGCCAAGCCCAATGGAAACCAGAAATGTCATCAAGTCAAAAAGGTGATGTAAGGACACTCTTCTAACTGCTGGGTTTCAGGCAGACAGGCTGGTTAAGTGTAAAAAGGTCAGTTTATCATGCTCCATCCGACAGTCATATTTTAATTGAAAAGTAATTATTTTTGTATCATACTGACATTATTTTCCCACTTGTTGTTTATGCCAGTGTAAGTAGAGCAAATTAGGCTTAGGGGATGATCGCTCACCAGTTTTTTTATTTGAAGTCTATGAGAAAGGAAAATGTGGTGGAGTCTCCATTTTTTGAGGTCTGTGTTTCAATGCATCAAGACAATAACTCCCTGAGAGATAGGCTATACTTCAAGTGTGGTTTACGAGCTGAAGACAGAATTATTGACTTGGTGTCTTTAGACCATGTTGTGCAGGACATCAAAGAAGGTGTTCATAATTGTCTTCTAGGAACCTGACCAATGCCAATGGCACAAATTTAATATTAACCATCATTGTTTACCACCCAAGAAGGCAAAAAGATTATAAAAAAAGTGACACGCAGAAAAAAGAGAAAAAAACAGTGGGGAAAAATGACTGCTTTCCAAGTGCAAAATTTGTTTGAGAGTAACTATGAAGAATACTACGCATAGCTTAATCCGTGCCCAATCTCCTGGTGAGCATATAAACATATTCATGCTAAGAATGTTTCCACTCAGAAGCAAATTGCCATTTGTCGATACAGAGGTGAAGATGATGAGGACTGAGGTCCTACCGCAGTAAAGACACGGTCCCGCTGTCAGCGGTGTGAGCCAAGCTAACGCACAACCCTGCAAGAAGATGCCTGAAGAAGCTAACAGCTTGCTTTCCTCAGAGTAGTTATTTGGTTGTGCAGAGCTCCCAGGAAGAAGAAACTGACGCTACCTGTCTTCCCCTCACCAACAAACAAATCAGCGGGTAAGCTTCTTCGGGGTATCAAAAAGCAGCCTTTTTATTTCAGATTTGAACATTCCTTCTATTCAAATCTAAATACAATGGACTTTATCTTTGATGGGCTCATGGGGCCCTCGAATGTCAGATCTGTAACCCTGTGGAAGAGATCCTCATCTCGCTCTATTGTTTTCCACCAGATGAAGATCCTCCATAGAAGCTACATAAATAGCCCATTCATGAAAGTATAAAAACATATTGTACCGAGACAATAGCCTTGCGAGGCCAGCAACATCCCTGGTGAAGTTAGCAGAGTTAAACATGCAAAGAATTTCCCTCTCTCCTCAGGCTCCACTGCAGATCCCCAATAACCATCATCTCTGTCTCATCTCCATTTCTATCACCACTTCAAAAAGACTGGGAAATAAAGTTCAAGAGCAAAGGCTTTAGCTACCTGGAAAGCTTCTGTGCTCGTGGTGCAAAATGTACTATGATAACATATAGAAAAATAGTCTATTATCTAGTCTGCTGCAAGAGGACTTTTTAAAAGAGATTTCTTCAATGTTTGAGCTTTGGACAAGTTATTGATTTCACTGTTCTTGTTCCCATTCATATTTTTTTTTTTCCTTAATCAGGGTTGGCTGCTTTCCCTTTATACTGTAATGCACAGAAGGAAAGCAAATGTGGCAGCCATATTAACTGGTGCTGAGACCTTGATGCAGGATTTGCTGGGCCCAGTTCCTTGGTCTTTGCTTATGGCACTGCTATAGCACGAGGACAGTTAATGAGTTAACTGAGAGGTTAATGAACTCAAGCCAAGAGTAGATTTCTTTATGGCATTTCATGCATGGGAGCTAACACTTATGCATGCTTAGCCTTTCCTCTTCCATATGTACTACTTGTATTCTGCTCTGCTTAAAAATTAAAGCGACGTTGAAATATTCATCACAAGATGTGTTTTCACATTCGGTCACAACAGGAGTTTCCTTTGGTGTAATTAGAATTAGATGTGGAAAATGTACTGAGGATGCGGATCTAGTTCACTCTCTAGGTCCTTTGCCTCTTTTCTGGACACGTCATATTCACCATGGGAAGTTGCGTTGTGCATCGTGGCAGGTCCGCAGTGGTGACTTACTGGCAGGCCACTTCTTAAGGTCAACGTCATCCTCACCTTTACACAAAGCAGAAACACTCCTTCCCCCTGATTAGGCAGCCACTGCAAGCGAGCAGTGGGAGACCAAGGATTCTCTAGTTAAAAGGCTGATTAGCCTGCCTCTAAAATAAACCTAAACTCGAACCAAGGGTGAATGATCCAGAAAATAACAAAGTGCATCTTATTAGAGTGGAAGTGGAACAAACAGTGCTCTGCCTTTTTGGCTTCATTTTATTTGTTAATGAAAAGTGATAAGCACCCTGCCTGACGTTGTTAAAGGGCTTGAGGGACTGAACCTCATGCCTTTGGCCAGATGCTGCTATCATTTACACCAACATAAAGTAGAGTCTTCCTTAGTGTGGATCCAAGGAGCTGAGGCATGTCTTACGTCGCATCAGCCCAAGTATGAACCTTGAAAAGCCATGGGTTTTTTTCAGTCCTTCACTTTACAACCAGAACATTTTGACCTCTCCACTTTTAACCTTAAATTAAATCTGCCTTTGGCTTTTCTAGGCTGGAGGGTCAATTTACAAAACATTTGGAGCTACTCGGTTCCCACCGCTATGAAGTTCAGAGAATGTCAACTCACAGCAGTACCGTCGATCCCAGCTTCGCACGTCTGCCTGTACGCCGTACACCGGCTGCGTTAAGCACATGACTTGCATGGTTTTACTTGTGGCAGCTTTTTATACTCAAAGTACACTGAGGCTGGAAGAGAATGCACGGGAAGTTTTACAGAAGTCTCTGGGGGAGACCTGGAGTTGAAAAGCATCACCAGCTGAAAAAAGGAGGCATTGAAATGTGCTGCTGCAATAGGAGTGTAATGAAAACCGTAACGCCAGCACAGGGTGCTGGTAAAATTATCCAGTTGTCTCAAAGTCATCCTGTAGATTTCTCTAGTGTCCTGTAACCCCATATTCTGGGTGGAATAGCTTAAAAGAAATAAAGGCGCTGCACCAGCGGTGATTCAATAAAAATCAGCCTCTCCTGCATCTGTATCCCTTAACTATGCAGCTAGGGACGATGTATTAATTTCCAAGTCTGAACTGAAACAGGGTAGAAAGATCTTTGCTGTTTGTAATCCTAAAATTATTTCCTGTAGGTGCTGTATGTCGTACTTAGCGCCCCTGAGGGCTTGCTGTTTCGGTAAAGACATACCTGACCATGTTTCCGAGGCTCACCGAGAGCTGGGCTCCCCCCTCGCCCAGTACAAAGCCGGGTAACATCCTAGACAGGGCAAGAGCTAGGATATGACTCCTGATTTGAATGACTTGTTGGTCCAAATAGGAATTACCGTGAGCCAGCTCCCTTACCCTGATGTGTCTTCTGAAGCTGATCGGTACTTTGGGGAACTAAGCCAAGACTTTGTCCTTCCTAATCTGCCCATCACGGTGAGAAGTAGTGGTGCCGGGTGTAGGGTCTAGCGAAGGGCTGGGCGACCCTCAGGAAGGTGCCAGCTCTGTTCTTAAATGCATTAAGGTTTTCAAACTGAAGGTGTTTGGGAAAGGCTGATTATTAGTTCTTAATTTTTTCTTCTTTTTTTTTTTTTTTTTCCTGAGGTGATTTGACCTTCTGACTACGAAGGTTTGTGGGTTGTGCAGCTGTACATGGCTGGGATGTCAACATTGGCATACACAGCTGCCAACATTGCTCGGAGGTCAAGCTCCTGAAATTACAAGAGTCCGAGAGGAGAAGGAAGAAACCTAAAGCGTGGAAAAGGGCTGGGGCGGGAGGAGGGGGGGAGTCTGAAGCTTAAATATTTGTGGCAGATCCTAAATTATGGTGAGAGGTGCTAGCGTCTCCATAGTTGAGATCAAAGCCAGGGCTTGACCAAGAACCAGGCTTCATTCGCAACTCCACCCTCAGCTTCAGCAAGGCCAAACCGGTTCTCCTAACACTTGACAAAGCAGACCTATCCCAGCGGAGAGTTTTTCCAGTGTGCTGGGAAAAAAATCTGGCAATGCCTCTGGACAGCTTCAGTGATCAAAACACTCAGGGGCCTCTCATTTATTGGTAAGATTTTCCTATGATTCCTTGTTTGCTTTTCCTTTTTTTAGATTTTGTCTTGCCTTTAAAATGACAAACCCTAAATATATGTGCTTTATTTCTCTCTTTTTAAAACAGTTCTCAGCTGGGGTAGCAAAGAGATGCAGAAGGATGGCAGAGGCTGTGTGGAGGTCAGCGGCGTGGCCATGCCGGGTGTCCCATGGCCATGTACCAGCCTCCAGCTCAGGCTTTGCTCCATCATTCATGGCACAGGTGAAAATCTTTTGGAGGCTGAGGGATACCAATCTGTGCCTTTCCTGCTCCCTCCATCCCAGCTGATGTTATCCCAGCTCCAGTTAATAGCTCACAGCAGGAATGCCCTTCTGCAGGGTTAGGAGATCGTCCCCCAGGACACCGCCTGGCAATCCAGCTCCAAAACACATGTGAAGTCTTTGAACAAGTTGTGAGCAAGTGGTATTTTCATCTGGATGGAAGTGTTCAGACCTTGAAATAGAGACTGTATTTCTGCATTAACTGAAAGGGAATGATATCATACCCTTGAATTAAATCACTGGGAACAATGATGGTAAATCTGGCTTTATATTGATAGTGTCACCTTAATGTCCCTGCTCTAGATCTCCTTCACCATGACAGCATGGCAGTGAAACTCTAGCATGGATGTTTTAGCATCCACGTCATTTAATCCAACCCTCTCCTTCTTATAGAATAGATGGCTCAATCCTAAACAGATTAACTCCCTCTGAGAAGCTATACAAAGGTGATTTTTTTTCTCCTGGATACGCATGCAAACACACAGCCGCACAAAGAGGCGACCTGCATGCACATCGGGGAGGATATACATCCTAAAAAATCCCTTTCCACATCCAAAGACCTGCAGAGAGGAACAGCAGGAGTAACAGTGAGAAGCTGATCTCAGTCCATGGGGATTTCATCAGGCTAAATATTTATGTTTTCCTTTATTTAGAGCCCAGTTCCAGGTTTGTGTGGGATAAGACACAGGTGACTCACCCAATGGGATTTGTTCGTCTTTCAAACACTATTAAACTTCTGGAAAGTTCACAGGATTAAACTTCTTTTTCATATGTACAAATTGACAAGATCAAACATCAAACAGCAAATTCCTGAAGACAGGATAGAGGCCTGTCCCTGGAATATCGAAGGATATCACATGAATTTCTCTGTTTCAGCTCCATTTAATAACAACTCATTTTTCTAAGCCAATGGCAACACGATTTTTCTAAACCACTAGCAAATTTATTATCTCCTAATAAAAACTGAGATGTCCTGATCAAGGGTCTGATGCAAAACTGAAGGAAACCAACAATAATCTTTCCACCTATCTCAGTAAGTTTGTACAGAGACCCTGAGCTAAAAATTAATGTGCATCAGGAGAAATAGTGGGCTGGAAGTGAAGCACCATAGATAAGTCTATTGCCTAAAATTGCAGCAGGGATAGTATTTGTCTGATGTTTCGGTATGGTTACATTTTAAAATACATTTCTGCGTGGTTAGCAAAAACATTTTTCTTAAATGAAAAAAAAAATGGAGCTGGTCAGACTTTTCTGTCTGAATACTGATGGAATTTTTCATTTCTATGCCCTTCTCAAGAGCTTGTCCAGAAAAACATGAGATTTTACTGAAGCGATAAGGGAATTTATACATTCAGAGCAGATCTGTACCATTATGACTTCCACATGTAATGCTGAGGCAATAAAATTTATGACTGTCTTCTTCAGTGCTTTAATGAGGCATTGCCAGGCTCACTGTATATTTGCAAATGTCTTAACAGATAATGATTTTAAAAAGTGCTGGAGTACAGCTGCCAGCACAAATGGCCATAACACCAATTATCTTTGCAGGATTTAGTCATTAAGCTGAATCAAAGGCAAAACTGAATCATCGGCCAGTTTTCTCCTCCAGTTTGCGAGGGAAGTCAAGGGAGCAGGTTTCTCGCGGACATGTCTCCTGTTAGCTTTCCTCCCCTTATGACTCCACTGCTGTAATAATCCTAGCAATTAAACTGAGCCTCCTGATGAGACTTATTATTTTTAATCCAGCTTGTTAAAGGGGATAAGTGTTTTCACTAATCCATTTTTGACATGCTTGCTTTTCCGAGCATAGCCCTTCTTCTGAAGGGAGCCAGGGTGCTTTGGCAGTACCTGGGGCAGGGCTCCCCGATGGTTGCGTGGCTGCCTTGCTCCCCGCTCGGCAAGTGACCCATAAACTCACCATCAGTTCAGAGTCGGGTGGGACCAGGTAGAAATGGTGAAGATGAGTGGACTGGCAAAATCCATCATGGAAATGTTTACTTGCATTCTGTTTTCCTGCATGTCCTCGCAGAAGACTCCGTACCCAAACATCTGCAGGGTCAGAAAGTGCAAGGAAAATGGGTGGGAGCTCCTGTGTTGCTTCTCTCCAAGCTTTCCGAGAGCATGTTTTTCAGTTTTCATGAAGTGGGCCTGTCTGCTCTGGGAGGAAATGGCAAATTATTGAAATCCTCTACCCCTTCTACTCACTGCCAACAGATTGCCAAGCCCAGCAGCTAGCTTGTTTGAGGTTAGGCCAGCTAAGTATGTGGGTGTTTGAAGTGTCCCAGAAAGGTGCAGTGACTGATGCTACTTTTATCTCCCCTAAATTCTGAATCATAGGAAGCAGCAGCTTCTCTTCCCCTTGAGAAGAAGGGTGATTGTGGCCCATTGACCTCTTCAGCTTCCCCTCCCTGCTGTCTAGAGCAAAAGCAGAACCATTCTTCCCACAGAAATGCGACTGGCTGAGGGAGCGCTGGCTCCCGTGAAGAGGCAGGAGGAGGAAGGTACCCAAAGGCTTCCCCGTGCATCTCCTTCGCACCACGAACCTCCAGCCCTAGCAGCCTCCAAGAGTAGCCTTTGGCAGAGGAATGGATCCGGAGCTGAAAGCTGCTTCTGGTTTTGAAAACGTGGGATCCCAGGCATAGCCTGCGGCTGG
>JAVJGJ010000062.1:49290792-49313300 GCA_035590215.1 Microhierax caerulescens
GGGGGGGGGGGGGTGTTGGTGGTGGGTGGTGGTGTAGCCAGAGCCAGGTATTTGCTGCTGGGGGCCTGGCTGGGCAGCAGGCAGCGGGTGGTGAGCAACTATGTTGTGCATCACTTCAAGTTTTTTTTCCTTCCCTTTGGATTTTATTCCTCTCCCTTTCTTTTTCCTTTTCATTACTTTTATTGTTGTTGTTATCATCATCACCATATCACACATCCTCAGTGATGAATCATCATCATTGTTATTATATTTTATTCCAGTTATTAAATTGTTCTTATCTCATCCCTCAAGCTTACTTTTTTCCTGACTCTCCTCCCCATCCCACTAAGGGTGGAGAGGGGAGAGAGCGAGCAGCTGTGTGGTACTTAATTACCAGCTGGGGTTAAACCATGACACACACCCTGTCCCTCCATCCCAACTGCCATTTCAGCTCCTCGCTAGATCCACTTTTGGCATTTTGACATTTTTGGTGCATCTGCTGAGGCTTCTTCTGACCACGGCGTATGTCAGTACTCCCAGGGGATGTCAGTCAACTGTTTTGCTGCCATTTCAGCTTCTTCTGTAATGATCAAAGCTTTACTAGACCTTGACCAGGTCTAGTTTGATTGATTGAAACATTGAGTTTGATTGAAACATTCAGTCCGCTTAATATTTTAATGCTCGGTATTGGAAGTGATGCAGTCACTAGGCAGATGCTGACTGCAAGCACCTAGCTGTCCTGAATCACATTTCTTCTCAGTTTTATTGAATCCACATGCTCTGTAAGAATTAAGGATAAGATCATGTTTTCTGAATGCTGTCTTTGTCTTTTGACAGATTTTTGAGCAGGTTTTCAGGTCTTGCCATACCAAATGACAGTACGCTGTCCTTCCAGCACGGGCTCCAGGAAGGAGAGCTGCCATGTGCTCACCCATTGCCACATTCCCTTAGCTGCTCTTTAAAAAAATGCTGAAAACACCCTGCCACTGGCAAAGAAAAAAGATGGGGTGTTGCTACATACTACCCCAAACTACCTCAGAGTACATGCCCATGGTGTATGATTAATCAGAGGGATTTCTTTAATCAATACTCATTTCCACTTGTCAAAGTCCTCCTTTTGCCCTTCCCCTTCAGCTGTGATGCCGAGTTCAGTGTTTTTGAGGAATGTTCCATGCCAAAAAGGCACCTTGCTGGGATGCTGGTCCATCACCTTGCAGGGACCGTGCATTCGCCAGCAGGACTGGTCCCCAGCGCTGCCCGAAGCTGCAGAGGAGGGAAGTCAGTGGCATGAGCTGAAACTAACTGAAGGGGCAAATAATCTAAATTTTAGACACCCAAGTGAGGCAGGGGCTTGGCTGGTACAATTGCCCTTGCAACGGCAGGGCTGCTGAGGGGGTCTGGGCTGGGGCGAGGACAGCCTGTTATTGGCAGTGCTGTGTTTGCAACCAGGAATGGAGAGGGAAAGCAAACAAGTGAAATATTTGAAGGCTGTTTTATCCCATCCTGCTGTTTGTTTCCCCTCTTCCTCTGGCCCCGCTCGTACCACGAAAACACTCCAGACTGGGGAGGTTTAACTGCCTTCTCATGGCTTGGTGGTAGAGGTACAAATGAAACTTGAAACGCCCTTAGGACAAGGAGGACACCATAAACCCATACCTCCTCCTGCTATTCCCATTACTGCCTTCTGTTTTGTAACAGGGGGGATGAGTGCTTCGCTCTGCGAGGGCTTTTGCTGCAGCCGTCGCATGCTGCCCTGTTCCCTTTGCAGGCGGTGAGGAGTTTTGAATTCAAAATGCTGGGATAGAGAGAAAAAGGGGTCCTTTCCTATTGCAGTTTTTTGAATTATGCTTTCACCATCATAAAAAACAAAAACAAAACCAAACACACACACACAAAAAAAAAACAAAAAAAAAAAACAAGGGAGGAGAAGGCTTTTAAAAGACCAAAGGAAATAAACATCAACTGAACTCACTTAACTCCAATTCCAGACTTGGAATGTTTAATAATTTTAACATATCAGAAATGCCTGTCATTCTCTGGAAGCGCAAAGGCCGTCGTGGTTTTTGCCTTTCATTCTAGCCTGATGAAAGATGAGCAAAAGCCTGTATTTTTATTTTTCCAGCCTAAGACAAAATTTCTCTAAACAAGGAAGAATAACCAGGTCAACAAAGCAGGAACAGGCTGCACCATGGAAAAAAAAATATCAGCTCAGTTTCCAGAGAGGTGAAGAATCAAAGGCCTTGTCCCTGCCAGGAATTCCCGTCTCCCAGAGAAACAAAACTGATTCAAAAAGTCCAGCAGAAAACTCTCTAAAACGGGGATTTCTTCCCCCCATGGGAAGAAATTTACATTCTCTGCCTCTTACAAACCCCTCACATTTCCTTAACTGAAAGCCAGATATTTTTTAGTGTGTTTTCAGTACCTTACAAATAATTTTGCATTTTAGCCTCTCCTGTTATTCCCCAGGCCAATTTTTTTTTTTATTATTACTATTATTTATATTTTACAGGGGTAGGTGATGATACTTTAGTCATCTTGGAAAGTAATTAGCATCAGGAGTCCCGCTGGAACATAATTGTCTGCAAAACTGCCTGCTCCTGAAAGGTATGTGCAGGCTGGCTCCCATGGACAGGGCTGGGCCAGATCGCACTCACTCGTAAAATCTGATCCTCAGGTCTGTTGTTTCCCTAAACTGCCTATCTTAAGACAAAAATCCTTCAGCAGGTATTTTAGCCAGGCACTAATGATATTTTATCCCATTTGGGTAATCCCACTCCCACTTATAAAAGCCTGATTATCTCAAAAGCAGCAATTTGGATTTAGCTGCGCTTCGTCAGCCAAGCCCAGCCCATTTATTTTTGTTCTTCTCCTGGAAGTATTCAGTATATTCAAATGCAGTATGGCAATTGCACCAAAGCAAAAAAAGTTTTTAATAAAATCATCATAATAAAGGGTACGTGGGAGGGTTCCAAGAATTCCTTAGGAAAATTGTTTCAAATTCATGTGCATAAAAAAGAGCACTTTTCATTCTAGGCATGACTGACAAAAAAATGTTAGGAACTAGAGACGGGAAAAATATTTTGGATTTGGTAAATGGTTGCAGCTTTTTCATTATTTTTTTCTTGGACCAGCTCAGTAAAGACCAACCTGTAAAAATTGTTTTCATCAAATCCAGAATGCTGACTGAATTACAGCAACAAAAACCAGGTAAAACAGCACCTTCCTCAGGAACTTGTAATGAAAATGTCAGGCTAGTTCAGCAAACACATTTATTTAAGCTCCACATACGTTTCTAAATTTTACTGGTGGGCAAGGTGAGCATATTTGTTTGAGGAGCTGATTCTGCCACCCTTCCTTGGTCAGCAGCTAAGAATTTGCACATAATTACTGAAAAAAACACAAGGTGGGAAAGAACTCTTCTTCCTCTGATTGAAAACTACTTTTTTGACATTTTTTTACCCAGACTATGCCACATATGCTGGCTCCTGTGCCCATGCTGTTTGACACAAATGGAGTTTATCACTTGATTCATGACATGTCCTTCTGCCAGTCAAGTCAACCAGTTTCGTCGGCATTTCAGCTCCTGAAGGATCAGGTATCTAGATACCCTGGCAGGGCAAGTGCTGATGATCTGTGCTGGTATAAATGGCCTTGGCAGAGGTTAAGCAATTAGGGATGCAGCCCCCTTGCACCCCAAAGCCCCTGGTACTGGCAGCTGTTTCACAAGGAGCCAGGTGCCGACAACATTGTGTTGCAAGGAGCAAGCGAATAACTCTCCAGGGTTCAACTAGTGATCACTGGGAGGGAGTTCACATAAACAAGTGGCTCCAAAAAATGCGTTGTCTCCCATTGTTGCTCCACTTTGGCTGCCCGTGTCCTTTGGCAGCTCAGTGTCCTGCTGCACCTCTCCGTGACAGCCATGGCCTTTGCCAGGCGCTAGGCACAGAGAGCAGCTGGAGCCACAAGAGGTGACCTGGCAGGAGAAGAGCCTCCCAGATGTGCCCTCCGTTGTTTTTTCTCTTTTATGTTGCATTTTATTTTAGCTGTTTTGATGATGATGGCAGCTGTAATAAAATATTCAAATTTCTGAAAGTTTCAGGGCTTGTCTGTGTTCTTGCAGCTTGGCAGGTGGGCCAACGAAGGGCCAAAGCTCCTCTGTGACAGGTAAACAGAAACCCATCCTTTCCAAAGCAGAGCAGCCACAAAATGCTGCACCACTTCCCACCAGGCACTACTGAGGACCAGGGGGTGAGGGCATCCCCTCTTGTGGATTAACGACAGTTCAGAGCAGAAGGACTGTAAAGGACCAAAACATGCAGGTGATGGGGAAGCTCCAGAGTCTTTTACGTGTCCTGTAAAAATAAATACATAAATTAAAAATTAATTCAAGATTATCTTTGTGGCCATGCTTTCCCCCCAGATGCTGCAAATTAGGAACAAGGAGACATGTGAGCAAACTGGAGCATTCACTGGAATAGAAAGAAGAAGGAAACTGTTTTTAATTGGAAGATTGTTGGGTTTGTTTTGTTTACTAAAACACAAGTTGGAAGATTATTTTGAAAATTCAGCCAACTCTAACATTACTCAAGGCTCAGTGAGGGCAAGTGGGATGTGAAATAATTTTCCTGTTGATGTTGTTTACTCTATATTAGAAATGCATGTAGACTGTCTGACTTCATTGGGCTAATTAATTACATGCTAGCCCAAGTTTAGGTAACTGCATTTTCAATTGTTCAGCGTTCTTACCAGAAAATGGATGTCAGCCAGATATTTTAAAATACCCCCCCTATTCCATTTCCTTCCAAATAGATGTTTTAGGTTTGAATTTGATGTAGGAGCAGCTCCTAACAAAGCAGCAAACACCAGTTTTTCAGCGTGGTGATGCCTTCTGGGCCATTCAGAGATGCTTTATCAGTGATGGAAGTTACTTTATGTTAGCAAAGAGGTTCATCGCACTGGGGTAATTATAGATATATGACCTGAATGTCAGGTACTTGCCATAACTGATTTACATTTGAGAGTGGGTTTTTTTAATAACATGCCACTTGGTGCTAGATCTCCCATTGCAGCACAGAAAGGAGCTGTCACGCAAACATCTCCTTATGGTACCTTGAACAATCTGCAGAGCCATTGGAGCAGCTCAGCTAACTTTGGCATGTCCTACTTATGTACATGTGTGAACCAACACTATATTTGTTCGTCTCCTTTCTCTCACCTACTCTATTTTTGCTATACCTAGAAGAGAACAACTCTAGGTCATGAGCTTCTACCTTATATTCATAACATATGGGCTCAAAAACTACCTGGCATCCTATGTAGGAAATTCAAGAAACAAGCTGTAGTGACACTGCTTGCTCTATGCTGCAAGATCAGTGGAATTCATTGCTATTTTCATACCATTATGACAGGAGAAACTAATTCAAGGCACTTTGAAAACGTAGCTGGTGTGTTGCGAAGGCTGAAACAATATGGGCTGAGAGCAAAGGCCAAGAGCAAATTCTTTCCAAGGAAGCTGAGCATGTGTTAGATAGGCAGTGCCTAAGTCAGTGCAGAACAGAACTGCTGTAGCAAATGCCCCTTGCACAGACCCTTTCCTTTCTAGGATTCAAAAGTTATCGAAGCCGTCTTTTGCCAACCTTGCAGTCCTCCTCCACTCTGTGTCTCAGCTGCTCAAGCCGGCAAGAAAAATGAAAGAATTAAACCTTTTGCAAGAAAAAACCACTGGCAGGAACCAAGGAGATTATCAACTCAGATAGAGAGCAATCCCCTTTTAAAGTATCTGCCTTTGATATGTATCCTCCAAGGCATATTTAGGGCAGCTCCTATTGAAATTAGTGGCAATTAGGCACTTAGATACCTCTGTGGTGTGTAAGCCTTCCCACCCCCCCAGCAGTCCTAACAAAAGCTTTTGGGTGCCATCCCCTGCAGGAAGAATTAGTTTGGAAAAGGGAAATGGGTTTACAAGTTTACAAGTGATGTCAGACCAGGACATTCAAACAAGGCAAACCTGGCTGGCTCCTTTGTTCAGCCACAAAAGCCAACCACCATTTGGCTGAAACCTTCCCTTTTCCACCGCATCTTCTGAAATGAGCTTTCGGAAGGTCCATGGGTAAGAAGCGGGTAAAACCAGCTGCCAGTCAGGACATGCCATCTCCTAGCGGATGAAGTACGTGCTGGGAAGCGGGTGCAGAGGCTGTGCCTTAGCGGGGTCCAAAAGATGTCCCCACCATCAAGTAGGAGCTGAGGGCATGAAGCTCCTGCAGCAACTGTTCTGCAGGGAAGCCTGCCCATGCTGCGGTGTCACAAGAGCACTAGAGAACCAAGAAACTCCTTTCCAACACCAGAAGCTTTTATTAGAGAAATAGCACCGGCTACTTCTTGCTGGTTGCCTTCCTCTACTTCTCCCCCTTTCCCCAAGCGGGCACACTGTCTGCACTCTCTTTTTACTCCACAGCTTCTACCCGAGATGTTCCTCCTCCCCTGAAACCCCACTCAAGACCAAAGGAGACAGGACTTGCAGAAGCAGAGGCACGTGAAGGAAGTTTAAAGGAAACTTCTGAACAGCCTGGCTGGGCAAACACCGGGAAAAATGTGAATATCTGTCTGCCTGTGTCTGAAAATAGAAAAGATGGAAAAGAATTATTCAAGGTGTTTCAAGAGTTTATAAATAAAAGTAATGAGTTGAGAGCTCAGAGAGAAATGTTAAGGCTGAATATCAAGGGGAATTCCCCGACAGGGAGTGCTTTAGGTGTTTCCTAGTGGTTTCTTATGAAAAGTAATGGAAAAGTGACCACTGAAGGCGTGAAGTGAAGGCACTGGGAAATGCACATTAGGCCACACGGCACCACAGGGCAGAGGTGGGCAGGAGCAGTCCTCCTCCACCTTCTGCAAGTCCATTGCTTATTAACAGTAATATTACCCTCCCTAATGCATGTCCCCAGCTAGCCAGGAGCAACGTGATCACCACATTTGTGTCACGGTGCAGAGGCTTGTGGGAGTTGCACTGAAGCGTGCTACCCATGCCTGTAAGGTTTCTGCTACATTCAGTTTGCTAAAAGATCCTGAATTAGGTTATAGGGTTACTCCTTTACAGATTTAATTTAAATCAGCATCTTTATCCTCCAGTTAGCAATTCACATGTTACTCAGAAACCATCTTTTTTGCCTAGGCTCAGCAACAGGCCAGTTTAGATATTATTTTTTCTCCCAGGGGTGCCTAGGCACTGAAAGAAGGGAATGGTTTTAACTAGATGAGTGACTTCTACTATTGTTAATCAGCATTCCTTCAAAGTGTAGGCCAAGGTAGGAGAAAAACCAGGACAAATAAAGTTTCTGTATTTGTCACACGCTTTGCACACCAGATTTGTAAACCACACTGCCAGCGTGGCCCAACGCCTGCATGCACACGAGTCCCAAACACGGGAGAGCTCAATCCTCACCAAAAGGCTGTTCCTGACCTAGCAGGTGACCTTGAAAGTTGTCACTCTGTGCATTAACAGGGATATAATAAAATATTTTCCTTTTTAAAGTACTTTGTTATTTGTCCCCTCAAAGCTGTGATGCAAAAGTTGGATATGAAGAAAATAAAGAGAAGTGATAATAGATTTGATTCAGCATAAAACAAGTCACATGTTAACGCTGAGCCCAGGTTCCTGGATTAGGCATATGCCTATCATAGATGTTCAGAACCGGGACCTTTTTCCCACGAACCTGAAACCAGATCAGATTTTGACTTAGTGGGACCCTGTATCATCTCCTGCCTTACTCCCTGTTACCAGGAGGGAGGTCAGAGCACTGTAGCTGGGACCTCCTATTTGTCATGCATTGTGCTATAGGATTCGACGAGAAACAAGGTAGTTAAGCTTTTCTGTCCCAGAAGGAGCATAGGCCTGCAGAGATGCATGCCTCCAAGCATCCCTGTTACTTATTTGCGTGTTGCAATAGGTGCACAGGGAAAACAACTGTTTCCCTGTTACATCAGTACATCAGTAACATTCAAATTGTACAGAGAAAAATGGGTGCAGAGACAGGGTTGTATGATAAAGACGTGTCATACTGGCTCTGAAAAAGCCAAAGGCTTTTTTTTTCAAAGCTTATTAAAATTGTTCCGGGTGTTGGATCTAATCCTGAAAGATCCCAGCGATGAAATACATGAATATCAAAGCAGGGATTAAATTTACTGGAACTTCAGGTTCTTTTTCCCACTCCTGCTCCTGCTCCCTTCAGGTGGATTTAGGAATGCTTGTTTAGTGTTCATTCACTGCAGGGTTTAACGTCACCTTACGATAGGAGCATGTTACATAGAAATTACTAAAATGGTGAAAATATTTCTCTTCCACACTGGTCACCAGGGAAATTCCTGATACAAAAAAGCCAAAGAAGGAACAGGGCATTTAAGTATCTTTACGACAATGAAATACAATTCTAATTAACCATATACTATCCTTTTCTCCAACTACTTCTAAAAGACAGTGTAAAAATTGCCCTGCTGTGCAAGAGATAATGTCTAATGTCAAAGTTCAAATCAAAATTACTCTCAGGAAAAGGATGTGGGTATTCAAATGCATAATCATGTGCCCTACCCAGGGAGAGCGGCAGGTGATGATGCAAAAGCAAATTCCTATACAGAGTACTACTTTTTGCTAAAAGTAGCCTGAAAATGTAATGCATCACGAGTTAACACTTGTTTTATTAGTAAATATGAATGTTAATGAAATGTTAATGTGACATTTTACCACAATCAGGACATTAATTTAATTATGTAAAAATCCTCATTAATTAGATTCTCTAATTGCCATGTTATTTGCTTCCTAAGCCCAAAATCATTATGGTATATTATTAGTATGATCTTTCTGCAATAGTTTCCACCCCAGTATCTGTTTAAAACCCCTGGACCCACAATGTTCCCCACGACCCATTTAATAAACTGCATTACTTTCACTGACATTAGCAACAAAAGTGCTTGGTGCTGCCCATTACCGTACAAACCCCCCCACCTCTTCAACAGGCAGCTTGAACTGAGGCTTTCCCTCGATTTTGCAGAACATAAAAAGGAAATAACCTGACACGGGCATATGTGATTCAGCGGCTTGGTTATATAGTTTGATTTAGGTTATGGCTCATGACCTCTGTCAAACACAATGCGAAAGCTCCTCCAAACATGACTGGAATCAAACTCAAAGACAAAGCAGTCAGTACCGCTTGTGCAAGCATATATATCAAAAATCTGCAGCATCTCTGCTCCTAATTAGTCCTACTTTGTCACTCTCACTAAGTGTAGTTCCAGTGTTTCTTTGCAGATGCTCAGGATAGCCTCTATTCCACCCACCATCACCCTGGAAAGCCAGATACATGTTCCTGAATGCAAAGTATTACTTTTATTCTAATAATTCCCCTTGATTCTTTCGAAGTCAACCGAATTGCTTGTAAATCAGATGGCAAAATAAAATAAGCTTTTCCTTGTGACCATGCTGTAGTTTTCTCAGACATCCCCCCCAACAGGGAAAGAAGCTTGCATGAACGATCCAAAAACTGAAATTCTGCTCAGTTTTCAAGCTCACGCTGACACCACTGTGCTTGGGGCTGATCACTCCTTCCACTTGCTGCCAGTCATCTAATACTCCAGGCTGCTTTATTTATATATTTGACGAGTGCTTTTATCTCTGTCTTGCCCCCAGACTCTCTGCCCTATCTGCTTTGAAGCTGGAGCAGAAGACTTTGCCAGCTTGTTTATGGTAAATGTGTTGAAAAAGAGTAGAGATTGATAGAGGACCGTGTATTTTTGCACTGGTCACAGCTTCAAATTCAGTAGTGTGGGGATGTGTTTCTATATATTAAACAGTAGCCTGGCATATATTCCACGCCTTAAGTTCAGCAACAGAAGTTCCCATTGTCATCAGTGACACATGCTACTCTGAGGCTGTTGTTTGCTTTTCCTCATAAATTCCACATGCCCTTCACGATGGCCAAGCACTGGAGTCAAGAGCACCATCTCAACAATAAAATATTCTGCTTCTTTCACTTCAGCAAATAGATGTTCAGGAGCATGGAGTCCTGGCTTCCTAGGCTGTCAGAACAGTGTATTTCCAGCTGATGATCACAGAAAACAGAGAACTATGCGGCAATGGACCACCAATTTTCCTTACTTTGGAGGAGCTCAGCACCTTGATGAGTTGAGGAAAATTCAGCAGCAATTGAGGTTTTGCATTGCGTGGAGGGTGGTGTGCCCATGGGGTAATTAGCCACACAAGTCCTCTGCTCCGCAGCTCCTTTTCAGTTGTGTGCTCCACTGCGTAGATTAGCATGCACAGAGGACCCTGAGTCAGAAATGGCTGTTTCTGTCCATCTGTCCTGCAGGAGCTGAGGAGGTTGGGTAGCACGAAGGAGGTCCTTGCAGGCAGCAGCTGGGATGTAATGGGGACACTGGGAGGGCTGTCCCCTCCATTTTGTGGAGCTGCAGGAGGTGGGACATCATGTCCCTTCTGCACGGCTCAGAAGAGACCAGACAGTCCCATAGGCAACCAGCTCCGGCCCTGCAACCTTGTTTTAGTTTGTTTTCCCACTTTGTTCTCATTCTTTCAGGTGGAAATGACTAATTCATTCCAAAGGACGCTGGTGGAGACTGCTTATTTACATCCCTTGCACAGCTGGCCAGAGTCAGTGCAGGAACTGCAGGTGATTTATCTGAGGCCATTTACAAGCACAGAAGATGGGCTTCCTGCACAGCATGGGGGTGCACAGTGCTTTTTCCTTCTTTTATTTCCTTTTCTTTCCTGCTCTTTCCGTTTTATGAGGGTGTCCAAATTCCTCTCAAGGACCCATCACGTTTTTGTAAAATCACTGATTGCTCTGATACTTAACAAAGTGCTCTGCCCCTTTCAATGCAAACTTTTTCTAGATGTCTGTGTTTTCTTACAACATCTTTCCTGGTTAATAGTCTGCATACTCAATCAGTAGCAACCACAGCTTCTGAGCTAAATGTAGTAGAAAACCACATTAACGTAATCTCTGTAGTGATGGAGTGAATTCAGTACACACCATAAATCTTAAAAGTAGTCCTAAAAGCATGAACTCATTACGTGTTGCATACATCTACTGCTACCAGGATCTCATAGTCATGAGCTTAAAGGTTTTATCCTTGTATGAGAAACCAGGCAAATATTTTCTTTCAGGTAGCGCCGATGTATCTGCAGACCATCACACAGGCAACCCCAGAGCCAAACAGAGGATGGCCTTGTGTGACCTGTGGCTGGTTTCTCGCAGCCCTCCTGCATCAGCACAAATCAGGGCACAAATGTGTGACCTCATGTTCAGCAGCATGTTCAGTAAAGCTCACCTCTCCCTTGTGACCAGCCTTTCTTTTCTCCCTCCTTCCTCCTGCCATGCTTTTCCTCCTCACCAGCACCTCATACTTCCTGAAACAAGTTCATGCCCACCTTCATTTTGGCACATCCTTGAATTGCTACGAGATATGCTTCAAAGGTCTTATTTTTCACATCACCAGAGATTGCCCAATTCCCAGTCCAGTTTATCATTTCCAAGCATGAGGTGTTATCATAGAATCATTCAGGTTGGAAAAGACCTTTAAGATCATCAAGTCCAACCATTAAACCAGCACTGCCAAGTCCACCACCAAACTGTGTCTCCCAGCACCGCATCTCCACACCTTTTAAACACCCCCAGGGATGGTGACCCCACCAGCTCCCTGGGCAGCCTGTGCCAGGGCTTGTCAATCCTTTTGGTGAAGAAATTGTAACATTTGTTTGGAAATAGATAACTCCTTTGCTGCAGTATATATTTATACAATACAGGTAGCGCTGTCTGCTATTAACGTGCTTCTTGGCATCCTAATAAGAAGGATGTTCAGTTTTCATTGAAACTATTCCTGTCAGAACAACTCCCACACGGTCTGTATAGGCTACAGCAGTTCTGGAAGCATTAGGACACAAATGATTGAGAGGAAAGTGTCACGCAATTTCAGGAGCACATGGAGTGCAAGCACAGTTCAAAATCTTTATCTTATTAATATTTGATGCACTGTTTTCTTTCATCTGTGCCAGAGAAATCAGAGGAGTTAAAAGAAGCAAAATGATTTAAACCCTCACTTTCCTGTTGTGAGGGTCTATAAACACCATTCTTCTTCCCTGAGGTACTGAGTGAAGTCACTGACAGGTACTGCATTAGGGAGCAGAAACGCTCTGTGCTTTTCAGTCTGCTATAAAAAAAGGAAATGCAAACCCGGTCGGAGTTTGCAGTTGGATCATTGGTCCCATGTCTGCGGGGTGACAGCTCGCATGCGAGCAAGGGAACAGCTGCACAGGAACAGAGCGGTGACATTTGTCAGGGTGCTGGTGATGCTAACCTTGAGGTCCACCCACCTGATTATTCACCTCCGGTGTGGTTTGTCTTTCATGCTCTTCTTTCTAGAGGCATTAGGGGTTTTTTTTTCCAGCCTGCAGCTGAGTAAATCTGTGTGTAACTCTACTGAGGACATAACCACCTTCTCTTTCACTCTTCCAGGCCCCCGCAGTTCTCCCGCTGCCATTCCACAGTGGAAAGGATCCTGTGACAAACCTAAGGTTCTCCTGGCCCTTTACATGCAGCATCATGACTTACTTCTACACCCGGCAAAAGAGCTACTTACTCACACCAGGCATTCTGCTGCCGCTGGACTAATGGGTTTCCAGGAGGGCATCACTGGAAACACACGTCCTCGTTGCGTTGACATTTATAGAGGTCATCTTTCTCTCCTTTGAAAACCTGCTCAGAAAACAGGCTACACACATGTCAATCTGCTGCTTGTTTGAAATTGTGAGGAGCAAACAGAATTTTTAATGGGCCTGTCACTGTAAATTTTGAGTTTTAATTGCACTGGGTAAGTCTTTCATCTTGTCTTGGCACTAACTTAGTCACAAGGAAAATATCTCAGTAACTGTGTCAGGTAGCATGGGCTTAAGTACTTTGAAATGATCATAAAAGTCTCCAATGACTAGCAATTTACAGAATATTACATTATTCTTAGGAAAAAAAAAAAAAAAAGAAGCAGCTTCGTGCAAAATCATCAGTTAGTGCTTTGAATCTCCGATTAATATACGTTTACTGCAAGAAGGTGGGAGAGAAACCGTTCAGAAATGGGTACTGCTGCTCTTCTTGCTTGATATCACCTTCGTAGCTCCCTTTCTGGCAGGGAATTGCAGAGCAGATGAAGGGAGGTCCAGAGCCCATGAGCTGCTCCTTGCTGGAGGCACCTCCCAGGCACAGACCCACGATGGACCCGTGGGAGAAGCCGCGGAGCCCCGCGCTCACAGACCTGCCAGCTGCCTCGGTGGTCCTCATAGGAGCCTCCCTATGCAGCACCAGTCTGAAACTAAATTGGTAAAAGATTGATTAGTCCAGCTAATGAAACCACTGCACTGGAAATGACCATTAAAAGCCACAAGGCTTATTGTTAATGGTTTCGGTGGGATTACAGGGACCGGCATCAGAGCCCACTGAGAAGCACAGAATACAAGTTTCATTTCTAGCAGCAACTCTGTTAATCCAGGCAAATATTTCATAAAATGAATGAAGAGAATGTTATTTTCCTAAAGGCATTTATACAGATCCCCTTATATGGGAAAAAAAGAAGGAGGGATATGAAAAGGCCATGTACCTAATGCAATTTTTTCAGTATGTGATTTAGTTTGCCTGTGCCAAAAACAGTCTTTCAGGGTGGGAAAGCACAGCAAAAGGCAGGAAATATCCAGTGTAAACAAGACGCCAAACATTTCTAATTTACATCCCCAGCTGGTTTCCGGCCTTTTTGCGGACGTAGATCAGCTCTGGAAAAACATTAATAAAAGATCCATGTCCCTTATTTCTTCCTTTTTCCTACCTGTGGGTGCCTTCATAATTCTGGGTTTCCAGCAAATGCTGTCGAGTTTTACAGCTGAATAAACCCAGGATCCCCCTTAATGAAACAACCTTCCCTGTGCTCAGATGACCCCTGCAGCAACAGGCACCATGGTCCTGGAGTGTTTCCCATCCCAGTGCTTCCCATACTCCTTCTCCCACTCTCCAGCTGGAGGAGGAAACTCTGAGGATCTGTCTCTCTTCTAGCCACCAAAAAACAGAGCGCTTTGATCACCAAAACCTGGCTGAGAGTCATCCAGGAACAAGGCCCCAGGCTGGGAGGACTTATAAGCTGTTTGATTACGTTGGACACATCTTCTCTTTTCTGCCTTTGGTTCATATTTGTTCATGGGAGAGAAGTGTCTGATCTTTTTATAGTCATTAGATAGCCAGGCCCACAGTGCTGGTGTGTTGCAAAGCTGGACGCAGTCGGCAATCCACACTGGATTCGATCCCAGGTGATGGCAGGTGCTTTGCACACAGCATCTTGCTACAGTTTTCCCAGCAGGAGCAGGGGACTTGCCAGTATAAAGTCTTCTTGCCAAGCTTTTTGTCCCTTTGGTGACTGAAAGATCAGATTTAGCCATTTTTGCATTAATGCAATATGGCGATAATATAGCAATCATGCTAGTAATTTAAAAATGTGTGACCTGAGTGTGATTATGAAAACAAGTGTGGAGTGTTAAGGTTTTATAATTTATGGCAGCAAAATCCCCCGCTGAATCATGGCATTACGTATCCTACTGCAAAGCTGTGGTTTTACCGGGGAAGTCTTAAAATTCAGTCACAATGAGCTAGCAGGCTTTTTGTTGGGTTTTGCTGATTGTTTTGGTTTTTTTTTTTTTTAATGAGTCGTCTCTTGGTCCTTCTCCTGAACCCAGCTGTCTGGAATGATGCTGGTTTGGGTGGCTGCCCACAGAGCTCCATCCACACACAGAGCTCAGTGCTGCTGCCGGACAGACGGGCACAGCATGTGTCCCCAGCTGGCCACAGCTATCCAGCCAGGAGCCTCTCAGGCTCTTACCTGCAGAGGGAACAGAATCACTGCAAGTCCCCATCTTTTGCTTTAAACGAGTTTTCCTTTTGCACAGGAAAAGTAATTGAAGTCTTGGCTTGACTTTCTCTGTTATTTAAAAAACGCAAGCAGACAGGAGCATACGTGAGTGCATAAACAAAGCTCTCCTGCATCTTCAGAAAATAGACTCTGCCAGACCTCAGACCACCATTTCTTTGGGAATATATGCTTTTTTAAAAGAGCTAATCACAGTCTTATCTCAGAAAACAAGGGAATCATGCTTGACCTTCTCACGGCAGTTAGAGTGCACATATGCATCTCTCTGCAGATTAAGATAAAGAGTTAGTTTACACAGGTGTAGCCCAATTTGCTGTCTAAGCTCTGCTGAGCTATTAATGGCAGAGCTTTCCTGCCTGATAACCCCAGTCTGCTCCTCTAAAAGCAAGCCTTGGGTGTCTGCATGCATGCAGAACAGAAAAGTGGGACTCTTCTAGGACATGCTGTGTTTTCATTCCTCAAAAAAAAAATAACAATTGCCTTCAACTGGTCTTTGTTCCCCACCCCATGCCTCTTGGGTGCCACCATACGTGGGTGCCCACCAGTTGCGGCAACCCCATTATACGTCACTGCAACCCGTAAACGTCAAACCCTGCAACCCTACCTAAGCAACCAAACACATCACCCTGGCTAGGAATCACACAAATAAACATTTGAATGTAATTTCCCCTGCACAAAAGCTCCTTTGCCTTTTTCCTTTGGCACCCTTCTTTCCAAAAAAGAGTGGTCGTGCCATTTTTTAAACCCAGCTCTCTTCGTATGCAGTTGCTTTCTGGATCCTGTGGTGCTACTTCCCACATGTGAATTTTTTCCATTGTCCTTGGCAATTATAGGAGTCAAATGCCAAGTGGTGGAAGATATTTTCTATTGCCACAGCATCTGGCTTCCTGGCTGGTTGCTCTGTCAGTTGTGCTGTTGACTGTGGAGCTACCTCTGTTCCTGTTACATATTTAAATTCATGGAGTTACTTCGTCCCCATCTGCTGTTTTCCCTTCTCACCTTTCAACTGCTTTGAACAATTTCCCAAGAATTAATACTTCCTTGCATAATTTCCACATGAATGCAAGATGCAAAATTTCCCTGAAATGGCTTTTCTCTTTATGTTAGGATGACTCTGGTTAAATTTTCCAAGTTCATCCACGGACACGTTTATAACATAGCTGAGTGTTTCCCCGTGGCTTTATGACATATGGTATTTGCTCTAAAAGCAACCATATTTTCTGTTAGCTCAGTGCTGCTCTGTACTGGTGATTGTGTCCTTTGGAAAAATATGTGCCTTCCACCCCAAATCACTTCTTCTCTAAAACATATGGAGTGTTGTCTCATAGGAAATGTATTAATTTGGTTTGTTCTAATTACCAGGGGATACAATAGACTGGTCCTCAGTGAAAGATAATTTAAAGGCAGTTAGGCACAACATTTGTGCAACACATCTTAGACAGGAGAGACACATAAAGCTATTGGCAAAAAAAACACTGTCTTGGTTCACTGAAACAATTAAGGATTAGTAGGATCAGACTCAGTGGTTTTTTGGGGTTTTATGTTTTTAATAAATTCTGTATAAAACCAGATTCTCAGCTGTTATAAATCAACATATCTTTATTGAGTCAACTGTGACAGCTCAAACAGTTGAGAATCCGGCCCTTTGCTTTCCCATCTATTAGAGAAATACTTGCAGACAATGCTGGAACGAAAGAAAAGAGAAAAAAAAAAAAAAGTCTTTCAATAACATTAAAGATCTGCTACCTGACAAGCAGGTCAAAGGTCAGCATTTTTTACCCATAAAGGAAAACTCTCCTGTTGCTGCTGAGCTGAGCTCAGCACTGCGGAGCACACCCAGCAAAAGGCATGTCCCACTCATTCCTGATTCAAATGGACATTTCTGCTCCTCTGCTACCAGCAGCGAAAGAGTGGCTGTACTCACACCAGCAGCATGGAAGTCCAGCCTAGCACTGCCAAGCCAAAGTGTACAGTCAACAGGGGACGGGTGTTTCCACGAACACCAGCAAACCCATGTCACCCAGGTGATGCTCTGATGGTCCTGCCAGCATCAGAGCGAGATGAAGAGTTGCAACATGACCAAGGAACTGCTCCTGATCGGGAGGGTGCACAGATGAAGGAGAACAGCTAATACACTCAGTAACTGCTGGCTGATTCATCTCAAACTTTGTTGCAACTTGACCTAAGTCTTCTTAGGAGGAGACCATTAAATCACGTCTTCCCCAAGACGGAAGTGGGCAGTAAGGGGACACTGATGTTCAGACAAGCTCAGAAGGGGAAGGAGACTCATTCAAATAATATGCACCATCCTGAGTTGTGTTGCTTAATACTCTCATTCCCACCTCCAGTTTAAAGCCCTGCAACTGCATAATTGCTGTTTCTATTGACAGCAGTTAAAACACCGATTCAAACAGCAACTCATGCAGAACACATCTAACAAAGCATACAAAGATAGGTCAGGAAAGTCAGATTAGCCCCAGAGCAGGGAGAGAACAAGCCTTGGGTGCTCACATCCCTCCCCAGTCATGTCACCCCAAAGTGCCGTACCAGCCTGGAAGGCCTTTGTTCATGTAGGGGTGACTGCTGAGCTCCTTTCTGATGGCCGTTGGGTGATGGGATGTGCCTGCTTCTCCCCACTGAGTCTTCATGACCTGAAAGAAACCCATGAGCAGCTGTTAGACGTCACAGTTCTTCGGTGGCCAGGATTAAGCCAGAGCATGCATTAACCAAGGACTTAAATTAATAAAAAACTTGGCATCTTGTTAATTATACCCAAAGCCATGTATACTCCATGAATCAGTAGTTTTACAAACCTGCATGACTGTTCAGCATTGCAATATTTTCTATTCTATTACTACAAGAGCAAAACAGATACTTTTACTTTTTTTTAAAAAAAAAAAAAACATTATGTGGCTACAGGTTACAATACCCTGGAAATTAAGTTTTATTCTACAATGTCAATGTTACCTCAACTGTAGAGAAGATTATACAATCTAAGAAGACCATCTGGCAAGAAATTGCTTTTGAAAGACATAAAAGCCAACAGATAGGACTGTTCATCAGCTTTACACCATCAGAAACCATCGGTTTCATCTTTGTAGAGACCATCCGTGTCATCAGTCACATAATTTAAAGTGAGAAATATATAAAGATTCTGTTCAGTGGCAATTACAGTTATAAAGACCAATAGAGAAATCATTTGCCATGCTGCCAGCTCAGGGATTACAGATTTGATGTGTGGTTTCAGTGACCTCAGGGCATTAAAAGTGATATCCCTCCCAGCACAGTAGATTGAAAAGTATTGATGAGAGTCAAGATGAGAGAGCAGCAGCTTGCTAAGACATTCCTCTGCCTCTGCCCATTTACTGCTACATTAATCTTTCCTTGATCTATTAAATTCCATTTTCTTGGACATTTATTTGGGAGACATGTAGGAAATGAGCTGAGCCTATATCATCACATCAGCTGGCACCCTAAAAGGATTCCAAAGCCATGAATCCAAAAGGATAGGAAGTATGTCACTTGGCAATGCAAGACAGGGGCTTTTCACCAACATGTGAGTGAGACCATGACTTGTTTGAAGCACTCCTAGAAGCAGCACTTAGGAACACGGTTTAGTGGTGGACTTGGCAGTCCCAGGTTCACAGTTGGACTTGATGATCTTAATGGTCTTCTCCAACCTAAATGATTCTATGATTCTACAATTCTTTTTCCACTAGAGGTATTGACACCAGGGATTTTTACTAGAACTGAAAGCATTTCCATTTTGCCAGGTTACAGAACTATACCATAGCCTATGTCATCTTCACAGTAAAAATGATCCTGCATGGACTGGCCTCAGCAAAGTAGGTGGGTAGATTGCAGTTGACTTCATTAGGGTCAGGACTGCACCTGTTTGTAGCTACCCTGCATTATGTTTATCCACATAAAAACCTGGGCAAGAAGTTCAAAAGCATCTTTGCATATGAATGCTTTTTCCATTAAGAACCTAAATAAGACTGGGTTTTCTAAAGTCTGGCACTGTGTACTCAGATGCCTACTCTCTGCTCCATGAGAGCCTCTGCTTCAAAGAGCTTCAGACAGATAGTAAAGGGTACCAAAAAAAGTAATATAGACTATAATCAGTACTCCACGAATGCTAGACTGAAGGAGCAGTGCCAACACCCTTTCTTGAGAAGTCACTGCTGTGATGCAGGATGGTGAGGTACAAGCAGTAGAGCATGCAGTGTGGCTTTGCCTGCTCTTGCACAGTATCCCTGATGGAAAATTAAGCTTTTATAATTTCAGAATTGCAGCTTTAATATTAGTTCTTAGGAGCCTTGAAAGGTTTCAATCTGCTTCAGTGCTCAGAAGCTTTAGCCCTTCATGTCCCTCAAAATGTGCTGCTCAAAGCAGCGAGTTGTCTGCCTTGCTGAGATGATGATCTGCAACCATGTGTGGTCCCGGCAGGACTCAGAGGCACTCCTTTCCGTACAGCCTTGGGGAAGGCTTTATCATATCCCTGTCTGGAGGAACAGAAGCTCTTCTCCTGTTCCTCATTACAGCCCCCAAATTCATGTCTATGCTGTTCAGCCCACACAGCTGCACTCCAGAGCATACTGCACTGCTCCTTTACCGTGCTGAAGGTGAGCTGAGATTCACTGAATCACCAAAACGTTCACGGTGGAGTGTTAGCACGCGGAGAGGTGAGCAGACCCTGGGACTGACATTTGCAGCCTTGTTTCTGGTTGCACAGTGCGCTTGCAGGAGTACACAGCAGTGCTGTTACCTGCGCCTGCATTCGCAGGATGCAAAGGAATTCCTGTAATCGCTGAAATTCAGTTGTCGATGAAGTAAAGGGCCACTGCAGTAAGTGTTTTGAAAATAAAGCAGGTTTACATTTGGTTAGATTCCTAGGAATTTCATATTTACCAAAATGAAAACCTTATTTCATCTGTCCTTAAGAGTCAGATGACATTCGGGATCATTCATAACTTTGCTGCTCACAATCTCAGCAAATTTCAGCACTTAGAGGGATTTTCAGTGTAAATCTCAGCTCAAAAGCCGCCTCCTGAAGCCAATCAGTGTTTTACGTGTTGTGGTGACTGCCTGTCCACAGTGGTGTCACGGCCATGACTGATTGCAAAGGTCCGGAGTGACCGACTGCGTCAGTCACAGGCTAGCTTTGCAAACAGCGTGTAACCCCCACCCCGCTGACAGGAGATGGCTATTCCTGGCTTATTCTGGAACCCCTTCTGCTCTTCCACTATTATCACCTAACAGTATGTATGCATCTTTCAGCTAAGCCATTGCTTATCTAATCAGTTTGGGTAGGAATGAATGAAAGGTAAGAGGTACAAGTATATCCTCTAAAGGATGGTGCTGCTGAACAACCTTTTAGGCAATTGCTGTATATCACTCCATACGCACACCATGTCATTACAGATTTATGCATCCATACTCAGCAAGCTGAATAATTGATAATAGTAGTAGTAATTAATAGTAATTGTAATAGTAATAGAAATAGTAATAGTAATGACAATAGTAATAATAATGGGTCCATGTTGAGCGTACAGCAGAATTTCTCCTACTCAAAGTAGGGGATGCAAGGACATATCCCTGCTGAGATTCACTTAGCAACATCAGCCCTACCCAGCTCTCCAGCTGCACTTCTGCAGCTCTGTGCCTCAGTAAAAATTGCTCTAATTTATGCCAGTGTTACTGATAAAAGAAAAAAACAAAACAAAAAAAATACTGCAATGTCCATAATTGAACAGCTGGACTTTGATGAATTTGAACGTGATGCAGGTGCAGATGGCAGCAGCCCCAAGTGCTGAGTTACAGCCCCCCCACCTCTAACTGGAGGCATGCATGGAAAGGGGTGGAGGTATGCAACATTTAGGGAGCAAGGCATCTGTACAAGTGGCACTTGTAGTCAGTTCAACAGTACTCAAACTTACCTGGCTATGCACCTAACTTATTTGTCTTCCTTTGTGCTATCTGATTTGCATTCCGCACAATTAGCCACAATTTAGGATCTAGAAAATAATCCACATGTTCTGGAGAAAATCAGATTTTCTTTTTCATTTCACTGTCTCCCTTGCTGTCAATATCTTATTTTATGTCTTTCTTTTGCAATCCATCTTAATGATGGCAACGGCACAATATCTCTTCTGTTTGATGAACTGAGGGACACTTGCTTATATAACTGAGGGATAATGCTTATACCGAAGTCTTTGTGAAGGATATCAGAGCGTAACGGTCCGAGCAGCACCTCACTTACTTTCACAAAAAGAAACTAGCTTTGCAACCCAAAGCATCCCATCTACATTCCATGTTAAAATCAAATGAATGAACATCCCAACACATTGTGTCCAGCCATCCCAGCTGGCCTCGTCCAGGCTTATCATCCCTCCAACAGTCTGTACCAGACTGTGTTTTTTCCAGTTAGGAAAGAGAAAAACTGAGTTGTCACTAGTGTGATATTTGGTTAATGGATGTCTAGAAGCCCATGGCTGTGATTCCTCCTGATTTTTCATGGCATTTTTTTGTGTAACACTCCTATCTGTGCCAGAAGCAATGGGTATAGCTGATAAAATGCAATTCATAAAGGAAATACATCTTTTTACAATGTGACATCTGTTTAAAAATCATTAAATGCAGCAACAGAAATAGCACATGGCCTAAATATATTTTTCATTATTTCCATACACAGTTACGTTTATCATCAGAAACGAGCTTGTACAACACATCTAGCTGAAAGAAAAGCAGAGAAATATCTACGGTACACCACAAATGGAGGTTTTTTATACCTTTATAGTTTTGACACACAATTCTCTAACTGTAGGCACTTCATCTCAGAAAGTTTTCAGCAGGTTTCAGCACTGAACCTAGCTGTGATGCTGAGGAAGTTCCAGGGAAAGGATGCACCTAACCAGCCTGGTGTTGTCCCAATTCACTGCTTTTTTGTAAGAGCCTGAGAGGGGGAGGGATTTCAGGAATATTCTTTTGCAGGGAAATTACAGGCTAGTCCTTATTAAGGGTAGTGGTGGCAATGGTGAATAAGCATTGATCATTGTTACCTCTAAGGGTTACGTTTTAAAAGACAGTTATTGTAGATGAATAATGTATAAGCTTGAAATCACTTCTGGAGGCACTTGAAGCCCTTAGCTGAGACACAGGGCACAGGCCCATTGCTTAGATTGCCTTCAGAGTGTTCTGCTTTATTGTTCTGAACACTGCATAACCATCTCCCTTAAACCGTCCCTCCGTTTGTATAAACCCTGCCTACCAGAAGTGCTGATGGTTTGTACAAACAGAGCTCTTAGGGCTCCTGTGCCTCACAAACACTTCAGGCCCAGGTTGAACACCGCCAACTGTTAGAACTGGGAGACGGAATGTGATTTTTCTCAGACAAAAAGCACGTTTATGCTTCACCACAAAGGCTACTAAGTGCCCTCTGCTCGTTTTCCAAATTAATGGTTTATTGATCATTGCTGATTGGAAACAGCAATCCCCTGGTTTCCACCTCTGGATTTTACTTTGCTGAGCCCGTCCCCCTGCGCTGGGCACTGGCGAGGCCGCCCCTC
>JAVJGJ010000062.1:49313492-49324611 GCA_035590215.1 Microhierax caerulescens
AGGGGCTGTAGGCAGGGGGGGTCGGTCTCTGCTCCCAGGGAACCAGCGACAGGACAAGAGGGAACGGCCTCAAGTTGTGCCAGGGGAGGTTTAGGTTGGATGGTAGGAAAAAGTTCTTCATGGAAAGGGTCATCAAGCCCTGGAACAGGCTGCCCAGGGAGGTGGTGGGGTCACCATCCCTGGGGGTGTTTAAAAGGCGTGTAGGTGCGGTACTGGGGGACACGGTTTAGTGGTGGCCTTGGCAGTGCTGGTTTAATGGTTGGACTTGATGATCTTAAAGGTCTTTCCCAACCTAAACAATTGTATGATCCTAGTTCCTGCAAACCAGCATCCACTGGCCCAGTTCTGTTGCCAGTTTTGTACTGGTAGAAGGCAACTGCTTTCAGCATAATTTCTCCAGTCTAATACAGAGGTAACTAAATCCAACATGAGATACATTTCTTATGCACAGATTTCCACTTCTTTAAGTGCTAGGTTAGTGCTTCTGTTATATGATGGTGAATATTCTCTGGCCTAAAAGACCTTTACAAAGTTTTCTTTTTCCTATAGAGAAGTATCAGCGAGAATTACAGAATTTCAAGCAGCACATACTTTCACTGCAGAGTCCTATGAATGTACCCCTAGAATGTTATCCTTTGTATCTTAGTCAACACAGAGAAAAAATTGGATAAATAGGATTTGTATCAGTGTCCCAGTTATGAATAGACGTAAAGCCAGGCAACATTAAAAGCAGTTTCACAGCTGTTTCAGCATAACAATTTATTTGTAAATAAAGTGAACGTTCTGTCAAAACAGCTGTGAAAGTGATTTTATTGAGTCACTGGGCACAAATATCATGTAACTTATCCTTTAATTATTCTGCAATTTTGTAGATTTCACTAATAGATAACATGTGGCAGCAGGATATTTTCAGATTCATACAGACTTCTGTATAATTACACTTAGGGAGATTTGTGGTGCGTGTACTATGGACCTGTTCTGCCTTTATTTTGGTACGTTGCACTCTTAAATCTCGGAGGCATCCCCTCATTCACCACGGTGCCTGGCAGCTGCTTTGCATTCATTTCAGTGGAGGCCATCAGAGAGCAGACACAAATCCTAACACTTGTCTTCTCTAAAAGGTTTGGCTTTTTTCCTGAAGGGTAGAAGAAGTCTTTTAGTTTGAAAATAACACTGTTGTGCCGTGCATGGAAAAAGGAGAGCAGGCTTCAAAATTTACTTTACTATAACCTGTGCTTCTGTTTAGGTGACAGCAATAGCCTTCTTCCAAGCTCTGTATACAAGGGACTAGGTAAAGGAGTCTGATTTCCACAGCAGTTAAATTTCTTCTGTGCCAACCATAGTCCAAAGCAAGTAGAAACTGAGGTCGCTGATAGGAGAGAGCTTCATGGCTCCGAGTAAAGCTCTTGGTGGGAGGATCTAATGGCTTCAGGTTTCTCTGACTGTGGAAGAGGCTCAAGGCTTCTCAGCAATGTTGGTAAATGTGGTCTTGCTGCCCACAGAGCAAGGACAAACCCCTTTGGTTTTGGCAGCGATATCTGGTAGGGCACCAGGGGCAAGTTGGGGGAGTCGTAGAATCACAGAATTGTTTGGGTTGGAAGGGACATTAAAGCTCATCTCGTTCCAACCCCCCGCCATGGGCAGGGACACCTTCCACTAGACCAGGCTTCTCCCAGCCTGATCCAACCTGACTTCAAAGTCCAGGAGGTTTTCCTGGGAAGCTCCCCAGGGAGAGTGGGCAGCAGGTGAACACCTCACTGTCTTTTGTGGGTACGCCAGGACCAAACCTAGGCACTGCCTTGGGGATGGGGCACATGCATGCATGAGGTACCTGTGCCACCCCAGCCACTTTCATCCTGGGGAGGAGACTTTGGCTTCCCCGTCCCATGCACATGTACCCTCCCTTCTCAGAAAGGTGGGTCAGGAGAGCTCCAGCTCTTGATGAGTACGTGATACAAGGGGTCTCAAGGACTGTGCAGGTCAGTAGCAGCTCTCCTGCAGCATTTTAGCCCCTTGATCTGAAGGGCCATGAGATTTACGTGTGTTATTTTCATCTGTGTCATTTTGATGTTAAAGGTTTGGAAGCGGCTCCTATCAGCTATTCTGACACAATGGAAAATACGAGGCCCTCGAGAAAATGTAGATGGGAAATTATAAATAAACTTGTAAGAAGCCTGCAGTGTGAAATATGTCACTTTGTTCTTGAATGATCTGGGAACTGACTGATTTGTTCATCAAGAGATTCCTGTGACTAATTCTTCAGTAGTTTTTCAAACACAAGCTGTCCTTTGTTGTTGTTTCATACTTAATATTACTTTATAGTTCTTTTTTATCCAGCAAGCAGTTTACTGCACCTTTTCTAAGTGACCTGGCTTCTGGTGGGAATATTTTCCATCAGAAATTTTATACTGGTTTAGTGTGGATGTTCTTCAGTGGTTCATAATAAAATACCCATTCACTAAAGCTGTCATGGAAATGAGCGTCACACGTTGAGCTAAAGGAAGAGTTCTGTGAAGCCACACCAGTATCAGTGAGGACAGTGGAGTGTCACTAATTGCCCAGTTTCATTGACTAAACCACACTGTGTAAAATACAATGTCCTGTAATAACAAAAACATCGTTCCTGATAAAATATTATTTGTTGGACTCATGATTTTTATTTCTGATATTTCTTTTCCAATCAAACTAGAGAAGTACAGCTCCAGGTATGGGAAAGCTTTGCCAGTCTCACCTGCATTGTAGCTGGCTGCACGTTTCCTAGAATTCTTAAGAAAATTAGTTTTGTGCTGTGTTAATTTTCCTGCTTATTCCCAACAGTTTGATAAAACCAGTGAGGCCAAAAGTGCTTTCCAGAAGCAGAGGTCAGGGTAGGAAAAGTGCTCATTGATTCAGCAGTGCTCAGCATCACCCCTGCAACCTACCCATAAAGCATTAAGTGTTGCGTTGACTCTTTAGAATTGAAGTCAAACACAACAGTGTTTTGAAGGGTTTTCTTATTAAAATAACCAGCTGAATGACTCTGAATGCCTCCATAGGAGAGTTTGGGAAGGATTACACACAAAGTAAGGGCATTATGGATTGTTAAGCATCAGCAGTTGAAGGCTGCACTATCCTCTTGACCATGAACCTGTTGTCTCATGCTTGGAGTTGACAGGAAAAAAAGTCCATTTAGGCCGGTCTTTTGAAGTAGATTGGTAAATCATGATGATATAACCTGTGGAAACGGGGGTGGGGTGGGCATGTCCAAAAAAGTCATGATTTTCTGGTAATGTGTCTTCCCTTCAGCTACGAAACACGCTTAGCACCCACCGCTGTGCCAGGCTCTGCCAGGCCACCCAGCAACCTGGCTCTGCAGCACAGGTGTGTCTCCTCTTCTGGGTCTGGGGGCCTGCGTCTCTGAAACAAGGACACTTGAGGAGAGTTAACAACTGCAAATTACAGTTCTCCTCTCTCTTACTCTGGAAAATACGTTACACAGCAATGAAACTCTACTTCTGATAGGCAAAAATCTCAGAGAATGAATTTATCATTGATTTTCCTTTCAAGACTTTGAGAGGTATAGGGGCCACACAAGTAAGGGGTGCTATGGCCATTAGTTCGGGGCCAAACATTAAATAATTAGAAGAATGACAAGTAGTCGAGAAGCTACGTGACACTGAGCTGCTGAGCCAGTAGATCTGCAGCCATTCACATCATACATCTTGGACTGTGCATCCCAATCTCTGACCTTCCAACATCTGACCGGTCAACACTTTTCTAATCCAACTATTTTCATAGCTATTTTCATATGGGATTTCAAAAATTACCTGTCATTGGTCTAAAGCTGTTCCCGTCATCTGTAAGGTCACTGGGAGCAAAGACCAAACTGAGCATTTTTTAAACCCCATCTTTCCTTGACTGCCCATTTTTAACTGGCCTCATCACCCATGAGCCGCATTTCTGTTCACAGCCCAGTTATGCGTCAGCCCCGAGCAGAATGAGAGTGTTTTTTGAAGAGATCAAGCAACACTTGATAGATCAAGGCTGGGAATAAGCCCTCTTTTATCTAGAAAAACTAAAATGAAAATGATTGGAAAAACGT
Organism: Microhierax caerulescens; assembly: GCA_035590215.1. NCBI lineage: Eukaryota > Metazoa > Chordata > Aves > Falconiformes > Falconidae > Microhierax > Microhierax caerulescens. The sequence goes on from JAVJGJ010000062.1 coordinate 49,317,574, forward strand.
TTTTTATTGCTTCCCAGGGGAGATGATTAGGGGACCTGAAAGTGAAGGCTGCTATATTGAATGAATTGTTTGAATTTTAACTGAAAATACTGTCTCAAATGAAAAACTGTTTCAGACAGCAGGAGGGTTTTGCCCATTTTTTAAACTGTTTTTATTACTCGTAGTAAATAAATTTGCATAATTTGAACACCCAAAGTATCCCAACTGGGACTAATTATCCACTGTGTTAGACAACATACAAACACGCAACAGAGCCAGCCTCTGCCCTGGAAGATTCACAATCCAGTGCTCAGTTTCATCAAATAACACTTGATAGGCCAAAGTGTTCATTCTTTTTTCTCCTCTTTTCCCATTTATCAAAAAGGGCTCTTATCCAAACCCTCAGTGGCCCTTTCAGACGCTAGAAAAACAAGGAAATACTGTGCCCTGGTTAGGGCAGAGGGCTGGGGTTTGCAAATCAAAGCCAAGTCTCCTTACTCTGGAGCAGACTTTAATGTCTGATGTGAAGCAAGGCGGTTCAGCTCCATGTCTCCGTAACCTGTTTGTAAAGTGATAGCAGCACCCCCTGTTCTCTTAGGGGTAGGCTGAGGGTGAGGGCATTAAGATTTGTAACGTACAATGTAAAGCAAGTCCTGTAAGTATTTAAGAGTAAAATAATATTTACAATCTTTTCTCACTAACAAGCAATAAAACCCAAGCCCCTAGGACTGGATGGACTGGACATTCCGTGCAGTTGTGCTTCCTAATCGAAGCAGTAATGTTTATGGCTTCCAGTACTAAAACTCAGCACTTGGAAGGTCAAATGTGTTTCTCTGGAAAACTTTGCTATTCCTGGTAACATCACAGCTTCTAAATGCATGTTCCTGCCTCTCTGTCAGGTCCGCAGTGTAACTTCACTGCATTTAACCCAACGCACACTCACAAAACCAGGGCTGATGTTCGAATCCAATTCCACATCATAAGCTGGACCATCAAGAGTAAAATGCTCGCTGAGTTCCAGCTACTGGGAGGCTGTAACATGCAATACTGCTTACTGTGGTCAGTAACAAAAACTGAGCAGATGAGGCGAGGCTTTTTATCAGATGCATCACAAACCCTCTAGGCTGGGTTTATCCTCTGTATTCACAGAAGGCAAAGCCTCGCACTGCAGGAGCGGAGCAATCGGTGACGGGAGCTGGCTCTGAGAGGGGAACCCAGGGCACAAAATCAGGAGGCAGATTTTGAGGTCTTTTTTTTCCCCACTACCTCTTTGCTCAGCAGCCTCCTGAGCTTGCTGCTGCCTGATGAGCTGCGGAGCAGGGCTTGCTTCGGCAGGACGGTGAGGGGTCCCCAGTGCCCAGCAGCACCTACGGACCACACCAGGGCAGCTTACTGCCAGCATGCCAAGCCCCTGGCACCACACGATGCTCTGGCCAGCTGCTGTGAAACACCAGGGACTAGGGATGAAGATTTGGTCTGTTTTTTCCATTTCTTCCTTGTAGGTGGCAAGGGGAAGAAAGTTGCTTAACGTGAAATACTTTGTTCCAATATCTTGATTATTATTTTTTTAGGCTGATTGGCTGGTTGTTCATGATTTTCCACCTTGCAATTACACTTACACTTGATTGCATTCACCTAACTGCCATTAATATCCAGATGCTGGCTCTAGTCTGAAGCTGAATCCTTGGGCACTTGGGGAGACCCCCTGCCTCTGAAGGACCAAGCATTTATCGCCCTGACACTCCCTCCCACTTTCTCCTGCTTCCCTGGGGCTACCGGTTTCGGACCCTGGCCCATACCTCCAGCACATTAAAATGTGTCCTGTACTTTGACATCCCTGCTTGGACGTGTGAGACTGTGCACATTTGGGCTGGCCACACGAGCCGTTCTTTGAGGTGCACAAAGGAACCAAAAAGGCGCGTCACTTCTCTGCAAAGCCCCTGGCAAGTTTTATACCCCCTGTGCTCAAGCAGAAATTTTCCTTTTGTTGTTGTCAGGAAAACGCTCCAGACTATCACATGGCAAAATCACCATCCCCTAATGAGTCTTGCTCCTGAATCCAAGTTGAAAAAGTTTGTTAATGTAAGGATGTGACATCCCCCCCAGTGAGTCCACACAGCGTGGGCTGTGCCACGTGGACAGATCATACGGCTGTGGTGAGGGTTTTACAAGCACTGCTGTGTTACGTGCTCGCACAGGCTAAGGGAGGGAGGCAGTGGAAATAGGGCTGCATCAGGGAAGGGGTTTTTCCTCGCAGCAGCCAAGATAAATACATAGCAAGAAAACTACATGAAAGCCAAGAGTAGCTACTGTGTCCAGGACACAAGTGGCATTTCAAAAACGATTCCTAAGCATGGAAAGTATGACTTGTGGGTAACTGCCAAGATCACAGAAAATGGTATTGGTCCTCTGGGTATATCACGAACATTAGTGGTGCCTGCATGCATCAGTGGTTCTGGTTACCTAGGGCCAGGCTGTCTTGCCCTTTCCCAACTCTCCAGTCCATCTCCCGGCTTTCAGACAGGCTCTGTGATCTGAGTGTCTACAAACGCTGCTCAAAAACAGATCTTTAGGCACTTTGCATCAGCTGAGGATCACAGGCCACAAGGGTGGCAGAAAAAAGAAGCAGCAGCATCTTGCTGCAGGGAGGTTGGAGCACAGCACTGCCCAAATACTAAATATTTGCAGTGAGGTGTCCCATTAGGCAGCCTGGAGCTGATTACACTCAAACTTCTATGGCTTCTCCAGAAACTTCTTCTGAAGTCAGGTTAGTAATAAAGGCAATGCAGAGGGGAAACTGAGCAGGAGGTAGGCTGGTGTGGATGAAATCTAGGCGTGCAGTAATAAAAAAAAATCACTGTAAACAACAACAACACAAAAAACCACTCAGTGCCCTTTTAGACCAGTACAGCAGAAGGGTATCTAGAAAATAAGCTTATTATTTCCAGACCTAGCCAGACTCCTACATGTAGTTCAGTTAGGACCTGTCTAATGCAAGGAGTGTGGAAAAGTACTGCCAGCACTACTAGATTGCCAAGTATCTTACTTTGCAAATGTATTCATTTGTTGGTTGAACATTAACAAGCTCTAGAAGAGCATATTTATGTCTAACAAGATGCTAACTGTGTAATAAGATGCAGAGATGATGTACATGACCGAGGGCTGTTTGGGTGGTAACAGTGTGTGATCGCAGGATAAACAAGGAGCTGCCTCTGCAGAGGGCTCAGCAGAAGTCTGATGACAGCACTGGAGAGCTGCCTGCCGAACCACCACCTTCCAGGAGTTAAAGAGTGTTCACCTCTATTAAAGAGTAGCCTGAAGGTCTACCTTCAGCTGCAGGAATCTGCTACCTGTAGGAGTTCAGCTGGAGATTAACTCTTTGCTGCCCGAGGCAGAAACCTCGCTCCCTGCGAGGAGGAGGGAGGCAGTCCTTGGGGAACTCAACCCTGGGCGTGAGGGTGGCCACAGCATCACCCACCCCCAGTCCACCCCCAGTCACTGACTGTCACACTGGGGGCTTGGAGCCAGCAAGGCTGTTCATTTGGAGGGACTTGGAGCGGGTGTCCCTGAGACCTGCCTGGCAGGAGGCCCTGTGGCCAGCTTTGTCAGGACTGTGGCATCCAGTGGGGATGGGGGCAGGGCAGTTCACCCTTCAAAAAAATGGGGGGGCGGTCACCCAACGCGGTTGTGCCCCATAGCGGGCCAGTACCAACGACTCTGGAAGCAAAGCATCCCTTTGTTGGCCCACCGCAGCCCTCCAGCTCCTGACCACCTCTGCGCCCAGAGAGCAGGAGCTCCAGGGGCTCAGACCAGGAGATGCCAAAGGGTAGCTGTGACCATGTACTGCTAAGCTGGGGAAAGCCAGTCTGCTGGGCAAGCTCACTTCTTTCTTTAAACCTTGCTAAGCTTCTGAATCTGAGGGAGGCCTCAATTTAAATGAATAAAGGTAATAAAGGAGGGGCTAAATGGAGGAGCAAGCCCCAAACTGAGAGATGGAGACAAGAGGGGGATAAAGCAGGAAGGAGTAAACCACAGGATTTATACACTTGGTTTTCAGGCTCCTTTCAGCTAGCCTCATTGTAAAAAAGGGCATGTCTTGGATTGTATGACGGGTCAAAGGAAGTTTTTTTCCTGAAACCAGTGTCTTTGCAACCCACCGAGAGAGTCTGAGCTTCTCAAAAGGCACAGGAGAGTGAGCAGCACCAGCTGGCCTCTTCACTGGATGCAAGGGTCTGGGTTTTCCACTGGTGGTCTCAGGATGAAAGCTTGGCACAGTTATCTCCATCTTCCTGCCAGCTGTTGAGATCATCATCAAGTGAGGATTTTAACAGGGAAGGGAAAGGATGGATTGATCCTTGCTGTGACTGCATGTTTTTTGGTCTGGAGACTGTGTGGCCCCACATCTTAAAAAACGTTTGTGAGGCCACACTGGTGACATTTCTTTTATGGTGGGACTCCCCTGATGGGCTGCTGCATCCCAGTGATGGTTCATGGGACAGACAGGGCTGTACCTTCACCCTGAAGCTGTCTGTCCCATGAACCATACACCTTAGTGTGTGCCACTCATGCCCCGCAGCTGCAAAATGAGAAGTAACTGCAAAACTTCTGTTTACAGAGGATATGCAAATATTCACTGCAAAACTTTCTTCAAAGAAAATGTTCTCTTGATCATTTAACCCTTTTCTTGTCTGAAAGATGCACCTGAAAGGCACAGGTCTAGTAATGATAACCCCATCGACGTCTGCTGTTATTTCGTAGTGGACTTTCCCAGGCCAAGAGATCCATACACAGCCTGAAAACTGCAGCTAAACTGAGTTATACACGACCCTTAAATTTCTTTATTATCTGTATTATCTGAATTATTATTTGAAATTATCTGAAAGTACTTTAACATCAATTATTACAATGACTTTTCATTTGAAATGGCAGAAAAAACCAGAGGCCTCAAAAAAACCCTATTTTTCTCCCTCTTTTTTAAGTTTCTGCAGAAAGCAAAATAGGACCATTCCAAAGTCCCTGAATGTAATATATTAAAGTTCTGGTTTAACAGATCGGAAACACCTAATGGGAAAGGAAAGGTCACTCTTAGAGAGATGCCCCACCAGTCAGCTATTTTAAGTGAGGGCAGAAGCAATTAGGGTGTGCTTTATCACTGCAACATTAAGCACTGCTGTAATGTTATACAAGAGGGAGGACCCGCTCCTTGATTTTAACGTGTATCTGAGCTTCTGCTGGATCATGGCCTCACCGTGATTCATGGCTTTGAGCTCTGAAGGAAAGCTGACTCCTTGCAGGGCAATTTGGAGAGCCACACGCTGAGCCTGCTGTGACAAGCCTCTCCTCTTTCTCAGCCAGGAGATGATAAGCACAGTGAGAAATGATGGAGCCGGGGAGCAGGTTGCATACCACCGCGCACGGGCACTGAGACGTGGGGTGCGTTGTTGGGGTACCTTGGACATATTTTAGAAAAAAGAAAACAGTCTGACTCTCGGCTGAGTCACTAGTGGCTGAGCACTCAGGTCATATGCAGGCTGGCTGATAAATCGGGAGTGAGTGTAAAAGTGCATTTATCCACTGAAAAGTCTCACCCATCACCAGCAAAACAAAACTCTGCATGGTTTCCACAAAACCACTGGGGAGAAGCACAGCTCCCTGGAGACAAAGCTACAGGCATAACAGGCAATAAAAAGATCACCAAGTTTTAATGATTGTCTCGGTATCCATCATCCACCCCCACTCCCTAGCCGAGGTTTCCCCTCACACGGGCTTGAATCCCCACAAGCTCTGTTCATTCTGTTTCCTTGACTGACAAGATACCATCTGTTTTATATAGTGTCTCTTGCTTTCTTTGGGATTTGTAAAGGAAAACCAGCTAACTTTAAATCGCAATTAATTTATCACTAGACACATTATCTTCAGATTGCTTCACTGGTGCTTCAACATAATTTGCTGCCTGTCTTCGGTGAGGGCAGGGTTGACATGAACACATCAATCTCTTTTTATTTGCCCTGTAGGTCTGCAAATACCAACTGCTCCAAGGCACCTCGTGAGAAAGCAGTTGCGCTGTGTTGAGTCAAAACCTGCAAGCCCGGGCACTCATCAGGAATGTTATTAACGTGTGTCATTTATTGAGTTATGTATGCTAATTTAATGGTAGGGAAGGGCATGGCTGGTTAGCTGGGACTGGTGCTGCTGGGATGGACCAGCTTGTCTCCCTGAGAAGGAGGATGGAGCAAAACTCTGGCCAAGGCAATGGCAGCAGGTGGATTTCTTCAGGGAAGCTCCTGGGTTAGACCAGTCTGTGGGAGAGTGGCAAGCAGACCGTGGGACACAGTAGGTCGATACCCATGCCAGGTCCTTTTCAAAAGCATCGTTCCAGAACACAGAGGTGTAGCAGGGAAATTAGGACATACCAAACCCTGACAACGTGAGGGTGCCAGCTGTTTGTAAGAGGATGGCTCGTGCCAGCTCACTGAACTGGTCATCAGCGGTGTTCCAGGCTTCCGCTAGGATTTGTTGAAACAGGCATGATGCTCATCATCACCAACGCTTCCTCCAGGTGTTCAGGGCTGAGGAAGAATGCTACAACTGGTGGCACATTTTAAAGACTGATGTTCAAAGAGCCAGTTTTAATTGAGTCCCGCTCTTGCTGTGCCGACAGCAATCCATTACGTGCTGGAGCTGCTGGTGAGACAAGCACGCCCAGCAGAGCCACTGTGTCACACCAAATTGTCCCTTTTTACACCACACACAATTGTGCACAGCGGTGCAAGCCAGCCGCGAGGCTGATCACTGTCCCCGTTACCGCAAAGGCTGGGGCTAGTTGGAGTCTGAGGGGGGTGGTGATCCCAGGGCTGCATGGACCACATCAGTGACACCCCATCTCGGTGGTCCCCTGCAACCTGGGGATGGGGGAACCAGCTGGGCAGCAAAATGCTCTCAACGGGGAATGGGAACTTGCCAAGCACTCAAGGGAAGAGAAATACATGGAAAAATATGCCACAATATCTAGGAAGAGCAGTATTCAGCGTCAGGCGGCTGTGAGTTTTGCTGCTCATT
>JAVJGJ010000062.1:49332543-49364542 GCA_035590215.1 Microhierax caerulescens
GGGCGGGGGGAGGGGGCCCTGACCAGGGCAGGGGGGTGGGACTGGGTGGTCTTTAAGGTCCCTTCCAACCTGAACCATTCTGTGATTCTATCATTATCCTTGACCCATAGAAGAAGGTGCTGTGCTCAGCAGCAGGGCTGTGGGCCTATCCTGCACAGAGCTGGGTGACTGTCCACAGGTCACTGTGGTTCCTCAGGCACCAGCTCCCCAGCAGTGAACTGGGACGATCCATCACCCCCTTCCTCACCAGAGTAGCTAACGAAGCATTAACAACTATGGACTCCCCAGGAGGAACTGACCACAGAATGGTTAACACTGTCCCACTCCTTTGGCCAGAGCAAGCAGCCGAGTTCTGAATGTTGAGGACACTCCCACAGCATCCTTGTGAGGCCTGAACCATTTTGACCAGGCGTTGGCTACATTGCCAGCAAACGAGGAGAGCCAGAGGGAATGGGATGCCACTGCCAGTCTGTCTGAACCACGGTTTTATTTCTTGCATGAAACCAGCCTCTGGCACAACTCATCTACGGCAGGGCAGCCTCAGTGTCTGCTGGAAATAACTATGGCAGACTGGGAACTGAGTGTTTAGAAGGTAAGTTACCCCCCCTTACATATGGCTACTTCTGTTATTTCAAGCTGAGGGGTATAATTGGGCCAGCTCTTCCCCTTTCTCATTTCACAGCTATTCCAAATGACTGTATTAGCTTGAGGATTAGGTCCCCCGTGTGTCAGACTCCAAGGAAGGGCTGGGAGTTCATCCAAGGTCCAGGCCTTTGTTTGGTTTTACAAGTCATGCAAAGGGTCAATACTCTCGAGGGGCTTTCTACAAGCCAAAACCATAGCAGCTTAATAGGATTGTATACAGGAACAAGTATGAGTTGCTTTCTACCCTTATTTATTTAGACTAGTGCCGATAACAGCCTGGGGATTTTCTGGACAGCACTGTGTCTGCTCAGATTTCTCCAAACAAGCCTGAGCAGAGGGACAAAGAGCACCAAGGGAAACAGCAACCAAAGACCTTTCCTTATGGTCACCCCTTATCTGTATTACCTTAGCATTCAGCACACTGGGCTGCAGGGTAAAAAGATGCTGCCTCAGGGATGAAAATAAAAGCGTGGTAACTTGCACTGGAAAGAAAAAAAAAAAAAAAAAAAAGGAGCATTTTAACCCATGGCCCAAGTCAGCAGCTCTTCCTTGACCGCCAGAGCAACCTGACCGCGGGGGACTCAGATAACTCCCTCCAGCTCCCCCAGATTTTACAGACAAAACAATGCACAAGGTTACCACTCTCAAGTGTTTGCTGCAGATGCCAAGACCCCTTCCAAAAGACAATCAACACAGTAATTTTGTGAGCTTTCTGCTAGGGGTTTTTAATTGCCTAATAGTGCCAGTACCATTTTTTTCTTGTCTGCTTTGCCTGCTGAGGGCTGAATGAACATTCGGGAAAACACTCTTTTTACTGCACAAATAACAGCAATTCCAACTGGTTAAGCCTCTCACTCTGGATTGAAGCACCACAGGGAGGCCCAGGGAAAACAGTTCCCAGGTTTAAAGAAATGTTTAAAATTTTGCCTCAAACCTCCACCTTCTGATTTGCTTTACTTCAGTGCTGTGAGTACGAAAGCCCCTTTTTTTCCTTCTCAGCTGCCCCTACATCCCCATCACTCAGATGCTGACAGCTATGAATTACTGGGTATTTGTCATGTTAGAGATACAGGAATTCTTTCTACAACCCCCTTCACACAAGACTAGCCATAAGAGCACACAGCCCAAGTTACGCATCGAGATAGAGCCAAGAGAGAAGACTGAAGTTTGTCTCACATTTTGATATTAGTAAAGACTAAGAGCAAGCCCCCAGGAGTCAAATTCCAAAACCTCTAAGCTCAGAGCTTACTGCTGGGTGTAAAACTGAGCTTCTGGCTCCATCTGCTGCCAGAAAGGCGGAAAAGATGAGAAGGGAACAAGAAGCACAGCCAAAAAAAAAACCAAAAACAAACAAAAAAAAAAACAACTAAAGCCTGCTTTTCTACTTGAGTGCACTAACATTGCTGTTAAAAGACAAACAAAACAGAGATGGCTTCATCATGGAAACTTCCAACAGGTTCAAGATGTGCAGCTCTTTGCCAGATCACGACTGATAGGAATTTGGGTCCTATTAAGCAATCTATTTTGGTAATGTTTAACTTTAGAAAAGTTTAATACTGTTTGATGACAAATTCATGTGTTTGTAGCTGAAAAGAAGCCCGGATAAAGGACAGTGGAAGAAGCATGGTTCCCGAGATTGCTAGCAGGAAAGGGAAAAGAAAAATAAAAGGGGGTGGGAGGAGGAAAACCCTCATTGCATGTTTTCCTATCTCCCCACTGGTCATTACATTGCTCTTGCCTCCCAGTGTTTCACATGGTGCCTTTAAACCTTGGGTTACATTTATCTGTAAATAGGGTAAATTTTTTTATTTTTTTTTTATGCCAGTATATGTATTTCATGATTTCATGCCAAAAAAACACGCACACTTCTCTTGCCAAACAACACAATTGGGCATTATTTCTGCAAACAAAGCTTCCAGTGAAGCCAAGGGCTGCCCTGGGTGCCTAAGAAATGCTGGTTTGGCTCTTGGGTGCTTAGATTACCTCCTTGTGCTTACACAGCACTGAACACAGCGTCACTATTCATTTAGTACATTTAGTAAAGCATTTCATATACGGGACGCAAAGAAACATCAGAAGCTACTTCACAAAAATATATGCAGGTGATGTGATGGAGATGGATGAAGCCTTTACAGCCAAATGCTTAAAGCAACATTTTATAGATCCATACATATAACTGTAGAAAATTTTATTGCTGTATAGCTCTTGCTAAAGAAATGTAAACCCTCTGGATAGGCAATACAGATCTCTTTCAAGTACCATTTTTAAAAATAAATTTCAATTACACCAGCAAGAAGCATCACCAAAGTAGCGTTCCCGCTCTCTCATCTCTAACACAAAGTAAGAAAAGTATTTGAAAAATACTGCAAAGGTACAGAAAAGGCATTCTCTGAGCTTGTTTCTTACTTCTTCACCTCCTCTAAAGTTACGATTAAAAAAAGAAACTCAAAGTATTTTACGAAATATCTTATATATTTTCTTTGTACATTTCAGTGTATATATTACCTTGATTTGTAAATTATTTTCATTTTGGCCTCCTTCAAATTATTCTTTGCTCAGGACCAGCATTTGGCTGAGTTACATACACTTGAGCAGTAAGTGGAACAAGTACAAACCTGAAAGCACTGAATTTCTGGCACCAAGCGGGTAAGGGCACTTTGGTTGTCTACATTTTTTTGGTAATAAAAGCCCTGAAGAAAATTTCTAAGGCTAATTAAGATCACAGACAGCAAAACCAGGGACCAATTTACAAGCACATTAGTTATACAAGCAACTATATTTGAGTTTGAGAGGTTTAAGTGGTGTCACTGACAACTGGCCAAATCCCGATTTATGCTTGCTGGAAGAGACAAAACCCGCTCTCCATGATAAAGCAAACCCTTCTTTTGCTTCTTCTTTCTCAAAACAGAACCTACATATCCAAGGCAGATGATCTTCCTAACAGCCTACAATCTGGCCACTTTGCACACTAGAAGAGGAAGAGCTTTGACATCTCCTTTGGCCATTCCAGCTCCTCCTGCTATCTCAGACAACTGCCAAGATGTATTTTACTGTTATTGAAGTATAGGTTAACTGGTGACAGGCTCAATGGCTGGGAAGAGAAGCCATCTGTTCCTGTCTTTACTACTGAAATGACACATGTAATTCTGTACTTGTTCTGGCAAAATCCTTTGTCTGCTTTAGCTCCTAGGCTGCAGGCATACACCCTTGTCCTTGCTCTGCTTCCCGCCCCATTAGTTTCTCACTGGTTTGCACACAGCAGTGTTGTTTCACCAGTTCGAGCAGAATTTGTCCCACCCCCAGAAGGACAGGCAGTGACAAAGACACTCGTGCAGCCACGGGACTCACTCATTCAGAGCCACCTCCCAGAAACACATCCTAGCCACCACCACATCAATGCAAAAAGTGAGAACCAGCTGCCGCTGTACCTTGCAAGGGCCCTGGACAGCTAAAACATGTATTTAGCTCCAAGGATTTTGTCATCCTCAATCCTGTTCCTGAATTTCTGAGCTGCTTGGGCAGGTACCACACACCTGCCTTCCTCACACAGGTAGTTGTGGCTATGGGAACAATGCATGGTTGAGAGAAAGTCTCAACCTCAAACAGAACTTTCAGGTTAAAACAGAAAACTCCTCAATTAGTCCATCATTAAATAAGGGCAATTTAAGATGACAGTTTTTGACATGTCTTCAGAAAGGCTATACATACCTTGATCTTCATAAGCTTGCAAAGACATTGGATTCAGGAAGCAACCATAAGATGACTAAAGAGACCAAAGATCAGGCAGCAATGGTCTGCTGTAGAAAGAGAAAAATTTCTCAAGTTCTGAGCAGTCTTGACCTAGTGAATCCACCACCAGAAAGTGGGTTGGACAATATCAGAGCTCAAATTGATCACCAGAAGCCAGAGAAGTATTCTCAGTAAGAGGATGAAAGTTAGTAGACCAGACCACAGCATTTTACATGCATGTAATTCTTGCTTATGACACAAATTAAAAAAAAAAAAAAAAGTGGTGGTAGGGGGAACCAGCTTCAAAGCTGTTCCTCAAAACAGTTTGCACAGAAGGGCGTCTCAGAGCACAGGCTGAGATAAAAGTCTGCTACTGCAGGAAAACCCAAACCACAATACTGGGGCATAAACTACAGTGCAGCACACGAGCCACGTGAACTAGCGTAGCTCTACACAGCACTAGCGAAAAAAACAGCTGGAGCAGTGAATCACAGGAGGAAAATAGTGGGGCCTGTTCTGGAAAACATTACCTCTCAGAAAAGAATTGGAATTAGTTTTAACTAAGGAAGAAGCAGTGGCTGAAACAGGAACAGTAACAAACTTCAGGTATGTAAAAGGCTGTTTCATAGAAGGAAAATAGCCTGTTCCCTGTGGCCTGACAGACACTATAGATGGGCAACAAGAGAGAATATGGCGGGAGACTTGCTAGCAGTAAGGACAGGGAAGCACGAAAACAAAAGCCTGGAGTCTCCTGCCCCACAGCCCTATTGGGCACCAACAACAACATAACTGTAACTGGGGCAGGGCAACAGACCTGACCACGTCCTTCTTCCTTGCCAGCCCTATTACTTTACAGAAGTAAACTTTTTGACTGCTAAGGACTTTTGGGGGGTTTACCTTTTGGTCTCTGAAAGGACTCCAGCAAATGCTGTTTATATTACGGTTTCTTTCAGTTACTTCACTCCCTTCCAATCAGACTACATAAGTACAGCTTTCAAAAATGCCAGACTCCCTAGGCAATGCCTTCCTGCATTTTTTTTCTTATTCCTAACAGTCAGTGACACATTACACCTTGCAACAATGAGGCCTTTCCAAACTGAAGTCAACTGTACTTCATCCACAGCAGATGACTGCTCATTTTGTCTCACCCAAAACAAGGCAGGATAAATGGTTCTGTGACCCTAACCAGCAGACTGGCTCTTTTCCATAAACTAAGTTGTCTTTAAAATACCAAGGGATTATTTACCACTTCCAATTACAAACATGTGACTGCATTTAACATCTATGCTTGGCAAAGGGAACATTTCACATTCACAGTGATTAATCAGGGTTTAGTCTCAGCTAAAACCAGCTAAGAAATATGAAAAAACAACTTAGTATGAGAATAGTGGCCAACTCCACAACTTCATACAGAATACTAGACTGGCAGCATGCAAAAGCGTTAAAGTACGGAAGCACTCACCCTGTAAAAAAGCAAGTAGAAGCTTTGATATAGAGATTGACAGAAATACATAAGACTACAGAGGCTGCACAGAGGCAACTGCAAGTTTCTGCAGTGCTTGATCTTTTTGAATACACCGTGTATTTTAGTTGCACATTAACTTTTCTTTAATGCAAGGCATGGTTTAGTATAAACATCCTGATTATAGAAAGTTTTATAACAGTAAAAACAGATCTATATGCTCAGATCTATTTTAAAAGATTGCAAAGCCAAACACTGAGACCAAGCTTGAAAACAGCACCTCTTGTCATACAATCAAAATATTGTACATAGACAACACAGCTTGATGCTTCAAGTTCACCAGCATAACACCCGGTTTGTCAAACATTCAGCATTAGAAGTTTTTTTTCTAGCTACAAATGAGAAACAGAAATTCATCCATAATGAGAAGTGCTTCCATCTTACAGACATCTCACCAAGGGCAAAAATGCTAAATGTGATGTTTTGGAGAGTGATATGAGAGTGCAAGACCACTCTTAGTAAAATACACATAAATTACACTTTAAACTTTGGCCAAGACTTTCAAGAATTACACAGATTTCTACAGATACCTCCCTTCAAATGTTGACTTAACTGTTCCGTAGGTAAACAGCTAGATGAACAGAACCTCACCACTTTATTTCCAAGTATTCCAAGACTGGAAACTCCTGAAAATCATTCTGTATTTTCTTCAGAGCCATTATAATTTAAAGACATAGCTAAGTTTTAAGAGTCAAGTCTTCTTAGATAAAATGAATGAGAGATGCTTGCTTCAAGAGCAGGCTGTCAGCGCACGTATTTCAACACACCACCTTGGGTCAGCCAGCAGATATATTTTAAAAGCCACGTGTTCAGAAAGACAGAATGGTCTTATGAATTATTTCAATGCACTCTCTGATTTCATCCTCTTTAATCACAAGTGGTGGTGCCAGCCGAATGATATCACCATGCGTAGGTTTGGCAAGAAGTCCATTATCACGAAGCCGCAAACACACCTTCCAGGCATCATAGTCTACAATTAAAGGAAAAGACGACACTTACACTACAACAGAAAGTGGCACAATTGCAGCACACCATCCATGGGGCCAGCCTGTCAACTGTCTGCCATCTGGCAGTGAAAAAACAAAGTGTGTTCACACTTCCTGAGCATCTGAGCAACTCCCCAGAATTTGCAGGAAACGTGCAAGACTGATACAAACCTGCAATTTTTCTGAAGGGACCTACAAGTTTGCCTCCATTACACCAAGTTTTGCTCCTTCACAGCTGAGTGCTTGTCTAGATATAGCAATAAATTTAAAACAGGGAATCGTGCAAAGGGGATGTAAGAACATCTGGATAGGGCTTCAGACAAGGTTAGGTTTATGCCCAGATTTCAGTGCATCATGTGCACGCCTTCGGAAATTACACCTCCCTGCAGCACTTTGTCACTTAGCACATTCATGACAAAAATAATTGTCTGCTCTGGCTTCTAAGCAGTTTTCTAACATAATTCAAGGTGTTAATTCCTAGAAACTTGTTCTCAGTCATTAGCTTTTTCCCTTCGTTTTACCCTCCTGTATTCATTGTCCTCTTCTAACTGTCCTGAAAGCAACCAGCTTCAGCCAATCCTTCCATAACCTGACAGAAACTGGTGTTCCAAATGTGGCCAGTTTTCTTCCAATGAGGAGACAAAAGGATATTTGTTGGGAGTTAGGTTCACCATCAGGTTTGAACATTATCAAATCATAAAAAAATAATAATAATCTAGTAATTAAAAAAAAATTGCTCAAACTTGCATAGTAAAAAACCCCTTATTTTTAATAGTACCAGTTACCTGAATAAATTTTCAGTAGGTACAACCATACTATAGCTGAGATCTTAACTCAAACATTATGCCTATAAGCCATCTCCCTACTCCATTAAGAACTTAGTTGAAAATATTTTTTCATGCTGTAATTGTGCAGTTGATTGTATTTCCTTACCTTTGGTTTCCCGAATTACAATTGCATTTAATAGTCCTTTTCCTCTTACAGAAGTTACTATATCAGATGGTGTCTTCATGAGCTCATTTCTTAGTATGTTACCCATTATTTCTGCATTTTTAGCCAAGTCTTCCTCTTCAATTACCTAAAGGGAAGTCAGATTTACAGTCAACTGAAAGGCACTGCATTTGTTTTATGGACAAAGCTGGAATGGATGACTAATGACATTACAATTGCTGAGTTACAAAAGCTGTTGCATCCAAAGTGTCACTGCAAAGGCTGCATGTCCAAGCAGATTAGTATTAAGCTTTTACTCATTCATGTATCCAAGAAAAATAACCTCTTTGAATTTTATTCTAAATTAACTGCTTTTCATTTGCCACTATATACAAGTAAACAGTAAACCTCTGAAGCCTCTTAATCTGCCCAGGTCCACATATGGGTAATGAGGCTTTCTGAGTGACTTGCAATACACATAGTCAATCATAAAGTCACAGAACAATTAAAGTATGGGCTCTGGACAAGACATTTTACTAACTTCTGTTTGAGCACCAACAGCATATATGTGTTATCGAGCTCACAGAGCAGCAACTTCTGCAATGTGGTATAGTAAAATGAGCCAATTTAAAAATGTCTTTGAGACATTAGTGAAACTATTTTACCAAATTTATGTAAGTACCTTGAAACTTGCCCTAGATAAGTTTTGCCATTTAAGACATTAAGACCATAAGAACACAGAAATTAGGACACATTTCCAGTAAAGACTTTAGAATTTGCTTTGTGATCTATGCAGGCAGTTAACCACTACCAATTTTCCATTCTTACTTAAAGCTAGATTTCTACTTGTAGCATAACAAATAATATAGTTTATTTAAGCAAAGATCATGTCAGTGCAACACCCTTTTTTCTTGGAATCCAAATCTCTATCACAACATACAAACCTCCAGTGCTGCCATGGCAACACGGCAAGCTAATGGATTTCCTCCATAGGTAGATCCATGTTCACCTGGCTTAATGGTCAGCATAACTTCATCATCACATAGCACTGCTGAGACCTAAAATGGGAAAGTCAGTCAATTAATTTACGTATTTATTTAGAATAGTAATCTTAAGTATCTCTGAAGCAAACTTTTCCTCAGGGCTCAGGAAAGGATATTTTCCAGCCTGTGGTAGTAAATTACATTTACATTCCCAGCTCTGTATAGAGGAGAGCGTATCTGACAATCACCTAACAGCTTAATCCTTTAAATACACTTAGCTACAGCAGTAACATGTAACATCTAACTACAGTTGAGGGGCATTTCTACAAAATGAATATTATTTCAAGAGTTTAAACTTCAGTACTCTAACAACTCAGAAATATCTTCAATCGGTTGAAATAGTTCACGGCATGTTGTAATTTCCAGCCTAATCAGCAGGAATTTAAAGTCACTTCAAGAGGATAAAATCAGTCATGCAGGCATGCCAAACAAGTGAAATAATTCCAGTTGTTCAGACATAGCTTTATGTTTTTTTAAACACACATTAGTTGTTGTTTTTTTCCTTCACAGAATTTATCTAGAAATTAATCACAGCAAGACTGTGACAAACTACTCTCCAGGGAGAGTACAAAGGACTAACCAGTGATTCCAGAATGAAAAGCTGACCACTGGATACTTATTTTCCTAACAGGGTAATATCAAACTGAAGAAAACAGAGATACACCAATTTTATTCAATTAATTGACAAGGGTCAAAATACCCCAAAATCATGAGCCTAAGAAGATGGCATCTAATAACTTGCCGCTCTAAAAGTCAAGTATCAACCTACAAAGATCAGGATACTATACAGCCATTTCAGCTACAAAGGTATTATTATGTATTCCATTATTTATTTACATGTCTCTCACACGTTGGACTACCTGGGTCATAGATCATAGTTAATCTTGTAAACACTGATTTCCGAGAACAACAAACATCAGATTTATTGTTCCTCTAACTAGCAGACTTTCAGTGTTATACTTGAGAATCATTATTCCACAAACAGCTATTTCTTTGTTACTCACAGGATACAAGCCACCAGAAAGGGCCTTTCCAAGAAGAATTATATCAGGTCTCACATTTTCATGGTCAACAGCTAGCATTTTCCCTGTTCTGGCTAAACCAGTCTGTATTTCATCAGCAATAAATAGAACCTTTACAGAGACAAAAAGAAGAAAAATGCACACGTAAGAGAATGACTTTCACTCGCATTCCTAATTCAATGCAAACACAGCATAATTGCACATAGTAAGTGAAAGACCTTCCAGCTGCATTACACTAATTACATGAAGGTACTTCCTTTACCTCCTCTAAACCTCCCAGAGACTTACACATTCTACGAAATGTGAAACCTCTAACAAATGAACAAGCTGTCCTCTCTCTCCGACATCTTTAGCATATTCTTTTCAATGTAAGGCATAGTCCACATAGGGCTGGGCACTGTCCAACCAAGATCTATTTGCAGTGTAACAATGAGTGGGATTATCAATAAGTTCAAATTTCTTTACTCCCAACACATCGTTCATATATTGACCTTTGGAAGCTTCTGAAAAATGCCATGTTAGCAACTCTGCAAGTCTTCTTGTCTGATGTGTAGGCATCTAAATAACTGAGAACCTAAATCCAAGTTTTTGATCTTGTTTTCCTAAGCTGCACTATTGTCACACACTACTATTTGTAAAGTAGCTCTTATTTTTTCTGAGGTATCACAGCAATAATAAAGACATTATTAATAATATGTCAATACCTTCCTCAGAAGGTATAGAAGGAATTAGGGGTAGCACTTGAAAATGAAGAATCAGAATTCTGTTGGAAGAGGTATCACTAATTTTTAAATCAGACTGGCAACACCAAGGGAAGAAAGAGATGTAAATCAACAGATCTTTTTTGATTTTTTTTCCTTACACTTCCAAAGGATATGGACTAGGCCTGTGGGAGAGGGCAGCTCGCATATGAAAAGTAGCAGTACCCAAAGACAACTGACAGACATGGAAATATATACAAACACACCTTCCCACCCTTCCAGAGACACTGGAATGCCAGTCTAATTCGGTGTGTCTTCACCAGCAGAAAACAGAGATTATGAATCTAATACTACTTTCAAAGCTAAACATTTCTTAGTAGAACTCACGCAGGATATAATATTCAGAATAGGAGTCAGGAAGATGGTACAGAAGAGAATCTGAGAAAATGCTGAACAAGGGAACAGAATTATAAGACCTCTGCTCTTCAGAAGTCTTAAAAGAACATCCATAAGCATATGATCATTTTCTTTGGTGTTTTGTTGTGACCCATTACTGTTACTAACTCTTGGGAGTGCTTATGCACCCCAGCAAGAGGCCCCTTGATAGCCAAAGTAGACAAACTGCAGTATTTGGCTTCTGGTCCAAAAAACTTAAAATGTGAAAAAGAAATAAAAAGTTATATTTATTTAAAATAAATCCATTTTCAAGAACATTCAGCAGAAAATTAAATCAGTGACAGGAATATGAAACAGTGAAAAGTGTGCACTGCTAAGAAATACTTCCTGGTAAGCTATTGCCAGGAAATACAAGAAGTATCCCTACCCTACTCCACTGAAAGAAAAGGAAATTATTAAATAGTACATGAAGTCCTGTACCTTGCATACTAGAATGACCATACAAGATACTTCAGTAAACACAGCGTGTATGTCTAAGCCACCTTGTCACAGCAAATTCCTTACATTGTGTTTTGTGCAGAGGTCCCGCACTCCTGTGAGATAACCTTTGTCAGGAACAACCACACCTGCTTCACCTTGAATTGGTTCAACCATGAAAGCTGCTACGTTGGGATCTTGAAGGGCCCGCTGCAAAAATGGACAAATGGATAGGAAAGACAAAAAGAAAAACCTTTTCCTCAGGTCAAATTTAGAAAATAGATGGTGACGAATACATGTAGCAGAACCCAGCTCTGACCCTGGCAAATGACAATAATAATAGTATTCCTGTCCAGCAGTTATCCCTGTGTGCCGCTTCAGTTCCAACACAGAAGCCTGTGTCACTATTTGACTCAAAATATCAGCTGGCGCGCTTGCTTAGGTAGTTGCAAACCTTAAAAATTGCAGACCCAGACAAATAGATTATCAGATCAGTTCATAAGTTAACCTCAGAAATACACTCAGTTTTGCATTACTCCATATCAGACAAACAATTGCTCAACTCTCCCCTCAAACAAAAAAATGGAACCTCTCCAGAAAATGTTGTCATCTTAAAGCAAAGTCCACATTCTTGCACCATCAAGTTCTAAAAGGTTTAGAAGTCCACAAGACTCAAGAGATATAATGATTCCCAGCACAGATTTATTACAGCTTTTCTCAGTATTGCCCCGTAAACATGACAAATTCAGTTATCACTCTGATGGACGTGGAGCTAAGTTTTGGGTCTCCTGAGCACATTCAAAGCTTCAATAAAAGTTGGTGGAAAGCCACCAAATACTTAGAGGGCTTTCATAACAGGCAGCCTTATGTAGGTTCAAATCTGAGTAAGCTTTTCCACGCTGCAACTATAGTACACCGAAAGACCTTTATTTCCCTTAACCAAACTCTGCGGAGGCAAGCATCTGCATCCTATAAACCCTCCAATCTCCACAGCTGACTCACTTGTACTAAGCAGACCCAACAGGCACAGAGGACTAACCAACTTGTCACTCGTGGAGATGATGTACCCAGATGATGGAAATGTTCCTAGTGCTTCAGGACCACCTGTGTTTGGCTGGAATCCTCCTGCCTCCCGGGTCCCAAGCCCAGCACCCTATGGCTGCCATCAGGCACTACTGACCCTTTAATAACTTCCTGCCCACATTATGAGGGTGGGCAATTTTAGACTAATCAAGGTCAACCCTCCCCAACAGTTTGACAGGATGCATCTCAGAAAACCCAGGGAAATGCAGAATCATTAGCGTTTCAATAGCGTAAGTGAAAGGCCAGCCTAGCATGGTTTTAAGGATGCTGTGAAACTGCAAAGACTTGTTTGCAGCTGCAGCAAATTCTAGTCATCTGGTCATTGAAGAATGCACAACATTTCTGAGAAAATTAGGTAAAGATATTAGTTTCAGAACCCAAGTCCTGACTTTGGAACGTGTGCTACTGATCCAAATTCCCTTGCAGTTTATCTGCTGTTCTTCATTTGTACCTTGGACATCTTATGATGTGGGAAATGAAACAAGACCATGTGGGTTTCCTTTTACATCCTAAAGCAAAACTAAAAATCAAAGCCAAAGCAGAATTTACACACATCTCCTACATGTAATTATAATATATATTTCTTACATATGTCTAGATACATATATCTTAATGTCAAAGCACTTGTTTCAAAAGAGAAAGCTCTGATTTTCCTGCCTTGCTATTTACCACACACTGTAAGATGCTTTCTTACAAGAGAACAAAAATTGCCAAATACCTCAAGAGCTGGTAGGTCATTGTATGGGATCACTTCGAAACCTGGCATAAAGGGCCCAAATCCATCGTAGCTGGATGGATCCGTAGAACTAGAGATAGCAGACATTGTTCTGCCCCAGAAGTTGCCAGCTAAAAATAAAAAAAAAATAATAAAAAAAGATTGTTACAAAACTCACTAAAAGCCAGAACAGTTTATAGGACAAGATACTTCCCATTTGGTAATGCATTTTAGGCATTGTCTAACATTAGCGTATTAGCATCCTTCTGCTAATTGTTAGCATTTTACACTGATGCTATAAATACACTGTGTTGCTATATCAAAAACAAAAAGAAAATTGTGGTATAAGACCTGGCAAGTATACAAAATAATCTCCATGAGCTTTGTTAGTAATCGGAAAAATTGGAAATAACTCAGTAATACAACATCTGTTTAGGGAAGAGATACAGATTTTGAGTAAATATTACTCATTAAATCCAGAAAAAAAAATAGGAAGCACCACACAGAAATTAGATCCTAAACATAAAGTGGCCGTTAAGCCTAAATAAAAAAAAAAAAAAAAATATATATTTCTGTGCATTTCAGAATTCCAGGAGGATCCATTTATATTTGTAAAAACAATGTGGCATTGCACTATTTCATATAGAAACATCGGTTAAAATGTCTAACAACCAATTATGACCAAGACTGTGATATATTCATTTTAATATTTCAGTTAAATCAACATACTCTCAGCTAATCAGTAAGGTGCTTAATAAGATTAAGGAAGATTAAGGGTTCAACTCCTTCACAACATTACAAGCCTCTTCTTCCCCGCCCCTCAATTTCTTTGTGTAAGTGTGAGAACACCCTCTGCCCTTAGGATCAATCTGCAGGAAATCCTGAAGTCAGTTATGACCAGCTCCAGGCATCCCTTCTTCCTGGTCGCCAAATGCAAACAGCACGACACTGTTCACCCACAGCAATGTCTCCCAACAGGACAATCCCTGGCCATGCTTTGCTGAGTCACCTGCTTGACACCTCAAGGTTACGCTTATGCAACCCTCTGTATGCTGGAACAAAGCCCTGTGGACTGAATGACAAGAAGCAGAGCAGTCTGTCCGCCGATGGCTGGCTGTCTCCACCGCACCGCTCCGATCCCTACTGGTTTACTATCAAGCACAGAATCTAGTTCTCTAGTGATGATATTTAAAGCCATTTTTTGTTCTGATGCTAGCTGCCCAAGAGAGCTTTTTTTATCCTGCCAGAATGCTGGTTTCTGACAAGAGAAGGATTACTATGTTTCCCAACTACTTGGCACATAATTGTAAATTGTGGTTAAGGGGATGGGATCATAAAAATGGAGAGCATATCCAGTTTATCAAGTTGAGAAAGCGCTTACTGAAAGTTAATTGTCTGAAGAGCAAAATAAAATATATGTGAAAAAGGAGGGAGAAATATATTTGTTCAAAGAATTCCCAGAAGAAATAATAAAAACAAAAAATCTAATTTATTTGATCCCAGAAGTCATAATGCAATATTCAACTATGAATTGCAATTTATAAATGCTGCCTAATGACAATTTACAGTTCAGCTACTATGTGTACCAAAAGATAAAAACAGTATTTACAGCTGTGGCAATTACAAAAAAAAGTAGTCAATATTTAAATGGTAAGCTTTATTCTGGAATTTTTTAGATTTATTTTTATAAGCTAAGTACAATAGTCTCTTCAGGGGCAGGTAACCTCTCCATGTTACAGAGCCGATTAGAGCAGGCAGATAAAGGGAGGAAGTATATCACATATATAATCAGGACTTTCCAGGGCTCTATATTCACTTCAGCAATATTGCTTTTACTTTCATTATATGACTAAGACTACAATATGGCTTTTCTGGGCTAATGCCAACTTCTGGAAGACCTTAAAATGTAGAAGAAAGTCACTGGTAGGGAAAGCTTAAGAGAGAAGCAGGCTCAACCCAAATTTAAATATATGACAGGGGTGGCAGCAGTCTGAGGAATGAATTCACAACAAAGGTATATCAAAATCAACCAATTAGAAATCAAAGATATTGCACTTTAATGCCATGAAGCAGTTAAAAGAGGATGGAAGCACAAACGCACTTCCCATGTGACTTCAGGCAGCCACTCATCAATTTTTCACAACCAAAAAAGTTAAGTAGTACAAATAAGGTCCACTTTATATATTCAACCACTGTTTATAAAGCTTGATAATACACCTTATTAACTATGTTTTCCTTCCTGGATTTAAGTTCATCATTGCATTTCCCTTAGAAAACCAGATATTACCAGCAGCTGCTGACAAAGCACAACTACCCTCATTGCCTCATATTCTCATATGCCAAAAACAGAAGCATACATCTCCACATGGGAGAGGATCTGAAATCGATTCATCATAGGGATTATATTCTTATCTCTCGCTTTTACAGTCACATCTATTAAAAATCACAGACATCTTTTAAAGAACATTACATTTATGTTTCATTTTTATATTATGTTGTTTATAATTAATTGTAACTATTTAAGGTTAAAATCAAATACCCAGAAGCATATACAGGGTATTTTGTCAACAGAATATATTTAAGACCAAAGTTCACAATTTAGAAGGAGGCACTTAGAGAACCTTAAGGTCCTGCAAAGCCTGTTGTAGCCACAACAGTAGTTGTTTCACCAGAATCACCAACTGCAGATACATGAGTACAAAATAACCCACTAACAGGTTGAGATCTTAGCTTACATTATTAAAATGTCAAACAGACATATTTCAACAGATTTGTTTCAGTGAAAAAAAAAGAAACATTAAGAATACTGCAAAGTAATCACTAGAGCTATGACAGAAAAGTGCTACATCCAGCGTCTAGAGCTCTCTTCTTCCATACCTCAACTTATAACATGCACTTTACATACCTGCAAAAATGATTTTTGCTTTGTATTTTGGAATTCCTTTCACAGTGTATGCCCACTTCCGAGCTAATTTACAGGCAGTTTCTCCAGCTTCCACTCCTAAAACATACAGCAGTACCGTTATCACACGTGTATGTGGCACAGGCCATTGATGCGGTACTAAATGTTACAGAATCATTGAATCTCACAGATAAGACATAAAATGGAAATGCAATTATTTTTTTACCTGTGTTCATTGGAAGAACTTTGTTATAATTGAACATTTTGGTGACGAGCTCCTCATATTCACCAAGTACATCATTGTAGAATGCTCTGGATGTAAGTGTCAGTTTTTCAGACTGAGCTTTCAGAGCATTCACAATCTTTGGGTGACAGTGGCCTTGATTAACCGCACTGTAAGCACTCAGGAAGTCAAAATACTTCCTACCTTCAACATCCCACACATAAATGCCTAGGAAAAGAGAGGTATGATCAATACACAAAATAAAAGACAATACTAAATGGTATAAGCTAAGAGCTACAGCACAATCTGGTCAAATACATTACCTTTTTTCTTCCTTAGCACCTATCTGAAAGGCCCTCTAACTAGAAAATAATCAGTTGACAAGGAGAGCGCGAGCAACAACCTAGTACAACACAAATAAATGCCCAATGAGGAATCAAGAAAAGAAGCATTTCCCATATAAAGCTTCCATTCCACTAAGTTAGTAAGTAATATCAGAATATCACTTCCCTTCCAAGATCTTGTTTTGTGTCCTAACAAGTAGGGAGAGAAGAATACTTTTGTAAGAGAATTAATAAGAATTGGAGGTCTAAGAAGAACAAAACTAACAGAACGTAAATGTCTCAAAACTCTTTTAAGAGAGCAACAGCTCTGAACTGTCAAAATGTGTACCAATAAAGAAAAACTATTGGATCACTATGCTGATAGCATTTCAATATAAACTCATAGAATTTAACCTGCAGAGCACAAAAGCCCCTAACTAAAGACTAAAGTTAAATTAAGCAATAATACAGGGTTACAATGTACCCTTGTCATGTTCACATGACATTAAACCTCTCCACACAAGGCAAAAGAAGAAACAAAATTGCTTGAAACTTTCTTGCTGAGTTACTCTGAATTACAAAGACTATCAGAACTTAAACCTCTACTTAAATAAGTCATTTCAAAGAGACTAAAATTTTATCAGGCAGCCTTATGCATGATGATCAAGTTCTCTAATCAGCCATTATCTGTTTTTATTTCATCAATGATCTCAATCTCACCCCACTTGGCAAAAAAGCCCCAAAGGTTCAGAAACTAATTAGATCCAAACTATGCCATGATCCCATCTCATCTACACCACCCAGGGAAATCTAAATAAAATACCTTTTCCTTTTTCCAAAGCAACAGGTAGTGGGTGATAATTGTGGGCACCATACTTAGCCTCACGCTCATATATGAAATCAGAGGAGGGAGGTCCTTGAATGGTTTTTTTAGTAGCAACAGAGGTGGCAGAACTCAGCGAAGCATGAACACCTCGGCAGAGAACAGCAATGCTCTGGGAGCGGGTGAGCTTGGAAAACATTATTGACTTCAGGTATGCTGTTATAGACCTGGGAAGGAAAAAAAAAAAAAGTTAATAATTAACACTAAGAAAACTTCAGAAAATTGTGATGCCATTGAAGTGTTTTTAGTGCAAGGATGGCAGGTTTCTCAACTCTTTTGCAATTCAATCAAGAAAGCTTACATGAAATATACAAATGAATGCAGTACTAACTTCAAGTAAGAATTTTTTTCCTGTTTTAACATACACTCACAGTAACAGAAAGAAAACCAAAATATGTGACTCACCAAGTCTATGAACAAGTCACATAATCTTTCTTATAACTGTTCCTTTCTTACTGTGCTCTAAATTGTGACTAGAATTATTAATATAAAGTACAATAAGAAAGTTTATAAAACTTCTTGTGCTACTGAAATGCCTTTTGCCTCAAAAAATGTTCCATAAGACAAACTTTGTCAAGAAATCAGAAAGTAAATAATATAGTACCGTAAACAAGTACCTGACCCAGAGAATGGTTAGCTGATAATATTCTCAGATTTGATAAAGGACTGATCATTTTTAACTGAGCTCTGCTTTAAGAAGCAAAATCTGTGACTTGTTATATAAATTGCATTCTTGATTTTAAAATGTTGCCACCTATACATAAAGCACTCATTGTTAGTAGCATTTGAAGACCATCAAATAATGATGATGGTCTTCAATGATAATGAAAACAATAATGAAAAAATAGATGGAAAATAATAGTATGTCAGACATTAACAATCATTATAGCACCCTGTATTTTCTTAGTCAAACTCAGCAATTTCCCCTGAATAAATAACCTTTTACTGTTAACATCTAATGATAATCTGAGGGTACAACTTCACAAGACAAATGCACTCAGATTTCCTCCCTGTGCCTTCACCTCAGCCAACATGAAGATACATCCCAGAGAAGGGAAACTGAGCTGGCATTTTAAAAGCTGTGCAAGCAAGCTCTTCCCACAGCACCACATAGCGGGAACAGCTAAGAGCCCCCAAGAAAACAATGATCACTTTAGCAAGTCCAAGAGTTCTCAAAGCTCAAGTTTCCAGTCTTGCCGAACATCACAGTGATAAACTGGAATTGGCCCAAGAGGAAGACTGCAGATTACAGTGACAACTACACCAGTTATCAAACACAGTCTCCTTTCTAACATGCTCCATGAAAAACTGAAGAGCTAAGTAGCCTTGACACTGCTGCACTACCTAACAACAAAAGTACAGTGTAAAACTTAACCAAAATATACTTACTAAGTATGAACAGGAGAATGCAGGGCTGGTTTACAACAAGGGTGTTGGTATATCAGGCTGCTTGAACAGAGACAGAAATATTAAGTCACAGATTTATACTGAATTTATTTTGGAAAAGGTCTGCACACTGAATGTGCCACCTTAAACAGAGAGGCATTTCTTTCAGCGGACTCCTAAGATATTACATTTCTGCTCCTCACTTCTAAGGAAAGCCAGAAGACTATTTTCTACATCTACCAAAATCCAAGTCTTTTGGAAGAGTCAATAGTCTCCATTCCACCAAGAGATAAACAGGAGCTTCACAGCTCTGGGCATTTTACCAGCTACCATCAACATCATTAAACATTAGCCAGTGTGTTAATACTTTTCAAGACAGTTATTCAAAGATTTTGCAGATAAGAAAACCAAATACTTCTCTGTGCAAAAAAAATTTTTTTGGAGAAAAGAAACTCAGCTCAGCTCTGCCACTCAAAATTACAGCTTGCTTAACTTCTAAAATTTAATTGGTCTGTGACATCCTGCCCCCTGGCACACCTTCATAGCAGAGCAGCTAATTCCATCATAAGCATCAACATTTTAGAGATTTTCCAGGTATTCCTGAAGTGAAAGCTGTAAAGAAGTGAAACTTTCATCTGCTCTGTATCAAAGAGCTACCTTTCTGTATGAAGAATTGATGACCACCACTTTGAAGCTCTTTTACTTCTTTCACGTTGGAAAACATTAATCAGAAATTGTTAAAAGGGCTTTCCCCTCCACGAGGAGAAGTGCCCTGCAAACTATGCTAGTGAAGCCACATCATTTTAGCCAAGGTATGGGAGATTACATGTTGTAGGGCTGAGTGAAGCTGAAAAATATGGATGCATCTGGAGTTAAAAGGGTAAAAATTTGGTTTTGATGGATCAGCAAGACAAGATGAAATTTCAAGAAAGAGGAGAGGCAAAATAAGGGGGAGGACACCAAACAAACCCAAACTCATTACCAACTGTGAGGACATGAGAAATATGATCATGCCCTGTAGCATGCAGCACCGAAATCAGGAGCCAGGCATTTCACCAAGTGGAAAAGCTCTTGCATCAGAACAGAAGAGTTACTCAAAGCACAGCTGTACAACATACTTGGACAACTTTGTTCAGCTGTTGAGCAAGAATATCCGGACAAGAGCACTGCGCCTGCAGACTTCCTGAGTGAACTGAATGGTTCTGTGTACCCAATCCGTGACATACACGGAAACACCACCCCAAGGTAAACGGCCTATTTTATAAAATACACAAAAAATACTCCAATTCATGCTGATACGGCACAGAAGAATCGATGCCACGCTACGGCCTTTACCAACTGAATCCAAAGGGGGTGAACGTTCAAGGGGACAAGCTGTAGCAGGAGGGGTATCAGCCTGGCCACCCAAACTACCTTTGCAGAGCAGCACCACATCAGACCCAGCTCAGGACCCAGGCCGGCAGACATCAAAGAGCGAGAAACCCTGCGGTTCCCGGGGTGAAACACCGTGAGCCTCTGGCCAGCCCCCGGCCTAGGCCCCTGCGAAGGCCGGCGGCGGGGCTGCCAGCGGCGCGGGGCGCACGGGGACCCGGCGGCGGCGCGGCCCGAGCCCGGGAGTGCAGCTGGGCTCTGCCCGCAGACCGGGGGTCACGCCTGCGCTGGCCTGGCTGGGACCGAGCCGTGTTCTCCATCGCAGCCCGCGCCGCGCCGCCGTTTGCGTTTGTGACCAAACCAGCGTTGAGAACACCCGTGTTGCATCAAGGCCCCGCAGCGCAGGCTGGGGGTGCGTGAGGCTGGAGGGGACACGGGCAGGCGGCTGGGCCAAACGGGCCGAGGGGCTGTTGCGACCCAACAGCAATGAACCCAGGGGGAGGGGGGTGCCAGTTTTTCCGTGGTATCTGACAGCTGCTGGGAGGTAGCACCTGACAGCTTTTTCATCACTTATCTTTCTTTTCCTTTTTTCCCTTCACTTACAAAACTGCCTTTTATCTCACCCCAGGCTTTTTTCTCACTGTTGCTCTTCAAATTCTCTTCCCCCACAACACTGGGGAGAAGGGGGGAGGTGGGGGAGCAAGCAAGCAGCTGGTAGGTGCTTACTTTCTGGTCAGGGTCAACCCCCCACGATGCTAAAGAAGAACCCAAGAATTAACAGGCACGTAAAACGGAAAACATGGGAAGTATCACTGAGCAAACAGGGGAGCTTCAGCTGGTTTGTTCTTGAAGAGAAACGTAATTAAACTCATTCCTCTGTAGTCTAGAAGAAACTCTTAATGAAAACTCATCTTCCGTTGTGGTCCTGGGTTTTGGAAGAACTTACTCGTAGTAGTACTAACATAACCTTTCACCAGCCAGATGATGAGTGACAGCTGTCTGTCTGTCCCTGCTAGGCTGGCCTGGTGCTCAGCTGCACGAGTTGTGTTATTGATGTATTGATATTCATGTAACTCTAGTATCTGTTCCATGCACTAATTATTAATATTACTGTGCTATTAA
This sequence comes from Microhierax caerulescens, assembly GCA_035590215.1. Lineage (NCBI taxonomy): Eukaryota > Metazoa > Chordata > Aves > Falconiformes > Falconidae > Microhierax > Microhierax caerulescens. Next base: position 49,354,003 of record JAVJGJ010000062.1, read on the forward strand.
GGGAGACCTCTTGGGCTCCTGCATCAGCAGGGCTCTTGAATTCCACAAAGATTCACCTCTGCTTTGTACACAATGTAGGATTTAGCGTTCTACTACTAGGTGTGCGTGGCTTCTCAAGGAAAGCCCGTACACCCTGCCCTGGAAGTGACTGTCTACTGAAGAGGAACTGAAAACAATTTTATCCCAGAAAAGCTGGTCGTCCACAGATGAACACGTTTATGCTACTATATAGACCTGCTTGAAGTTGTGTTAGAGAACCTGATCAGAACTGGGGCCACCTAACAGCTGGTGAAACATTTACAAATATTATATAAGCTTACGTAATTTCACAGACTTTCTGCATTTGAAAAACTACAGCCTATTGCCTTGATTTCCACCAAACCAGGCCGCTAGCTGCAGCCGGGCTGAACTGGGAGCTTAAGGAGAAAGGGATTTTTCATGCTTTGTGTAGTTGCAGTCATCTTGGCAGACCCTGTAATCTGAGGCTCAGGTTTATGGGTGGATGGGTGCTCGGCCTCCATGGGTTGGCAAGTTTTCCTTTCGGCTGTAGGGGTGTGGACAACACACACAAAGGAAAACTTTCTGCTTGGGGAGAGGGTCTCGTGGGAAGGAGAGTGGGTGGCCGATGGGTCTGTTTTGTGGAGCAGCAGCTCACGTGGGAGCCGCGGCAGGGCCCTGGCTCTGAGCTGGTGGTGCAGAGCAGCGTCCCGGAGCTCTGGGTCGGCCTCGGAACTGGAGCGGGCCTGGGCTGGCAGCACCAGGCAGGGCAGCGGCATGCTCCGGCAGCGATCCGGGAGGTGAGGAGCTCCCCTTGAACACGATGCTTTACGGGCTGGACGAGGGCAACGTGCCGGGATACCGCAGCGGCAAGGGCAGCAGATCCAGGGGCTCGCACCTCCTCGTGGGGAAGCTGTGGGCTGCTCAGCTTCTGACCCCTGAGAAACTAGATGCTACTTACAGGCAGGTGACGTAGTAGAAGAAACATGTTTTCTTCACGGTTGCTTTACGGCAACTGAAGCACCCATGTCACTCTTTTAAACTAGGATGGAAGAGACGTGTTTAAAAAAAGGCACACACTTTGTATGGGGAAATTTTCTTTGTTTTTAATTTACAGCAGAAAGAATATAAAGCATTCAGAAAACATTTTCCATATTTTAAGGGCAATTCAAAACATTTTGCATGGTTCCAGCAGCTGAGTTCTTCAACAGATCCATTGATTCAGTGATGCTTTACATGCACGGTTACAAAAATAAAACTTACAAAAGAGAAGACATCTATACTAGTTTTACATGCAAGTCTTGGGGACCCCCCATTGGGCACCAGCTATTGTGTGGAACTGCCATAAGCGTGCAACCAGAGAGGGGGTTCATGTTATATTCTGTATTTCTTTCACACAGTATTACTGCTGTCGAATGTGTTTCACAAAGGAGCAATTCCATTATCAGAAGACAGAAGATCTGGCTCCTGGCACTTGGGAATTCGAATTTTCCCGGAAAGCTGCACTTACTTATCTTCCGTGAAAATGTTAAGTTCCACAACCAAGAAAAGGGTGAGCAGAATCACTTCACTGCGGGGGGGAGCCTTTCTCACTCCCCAGCGATACACTGAAGGGTTATGGCCCGACACAACAAAGCACTTGGAAGCTGTACTTCGCTTCAAGCATGCAAGTAGTTCTGTTGCGCCCGTGGAATTGCTTGCATGGTTAACAGCAAGTACACCCTTAAACGTTTGGCTGAAGCAGGATCTAGATTAGTAGATACACCACCAGGCCCATGGATCTGGAAGAGTAATTTGAAATAGCTCTGTATATTACTGAATCTTTTTCTGTAAAGACAGGGAGTTAAAACATTTCCACTGAGGTCACTACTCTTGTTAGAAAAAGGTCGATTCTATATTGTCACATATCGGTCAATGGGAGCAACATTTCGATTTCAAAATGTCAGTTCTTCCAGTATTAATACAGAGCATTTCCAATTCATTCCAAAGGAGATTCTTCGGCGTCTCCTGTTCTGTTTTTGCGTGAAAGGAAAATTTAATGGTTAAGGTCCCAATTCCATACAGTAAATCAAGGCTATGAGGCTGCCCACAGGCATGGTGTGAGCGCCAGGCCATTCATTTTTCTTTTTTCCTTTTTTTTTTTCCAAATTGAATTAGGTCATAAAGCTGCAGTTCAGAAATGTACAAGAGAATTCTGATAATGAGCTATAGCACATCTACTGTAATTCAATGCTGGCAGTGAAAAGAAGGAATTAAAAACAGGTACAATTATAGAAAAGGCACCAAGAGCACTGACCCCAGTTTTTTTGCCACAATCTTTTTTTACTCTTCTTTTAAAGACACCAGTTTAAAAGCTTCTTACATGTGAATATTTTTAGGCTTCACAACAAGCCTTGTGTTTAAACATTGTAGTTGGTGGCCGGGATCAAGCAAGAACAACTATTCCAAAACTAACAATCTTAAATTTACACCAGTCCGTTCGGCAATTTGAAAATGCCACGAGCAAAACAAACACACAGGAGCAGTTTCTGATCTCAGACACATGTACGTAACCCACAGTAGCGACACGGACTTCAGGAGTTTCTTCCATTACATTCCTGTGTAAGAAAGATCAGAACCTGGTTCCCGTCGTCGAGAACGTGTGACGGTTTTAAATTAGTAGTTCAATTTAAAAAAAACCCCTAATTTCTTTGGCTCCTCACTATGTGGAAATAGCAATATACCATGACACCCCTACAAGATCAGTTTGCATCTTTTTTTACGTTTTACTTTATTTTTTTAAATTTTTTGTGCAATTTTTATGACATTTTCTGACTTCCAGCAGGAGATATGAAAATGTGAAACATATTTTCTACTTTCGTACTATTTCTTTTTTTTTTTTTTCAGTTTATGTTCATTCTAAGTGTTCTTTATCGGAGTGAGTGTATGGTGTTAAGCTAGATACGGTTTCTGTACTCTTATGATTATCTGCTTTGCAAAAGTAACTTAATTTTCTTAAGCAATATTAGCATTCACATTACTTGGCACCATTGGCAAAAAAAAGAAAAAGAAAGACAGGGGAAAAAAAAAAGAAGGAAGGAATCAATAAATTAAATCCAACTAAACCAAACTCCTGGTAGCCAAAATCAAATGTAAACATATCCTTTTTTTTCTTTTTTTTTTTCTTTTTTTTTTTTAAGTAATGTTGCTCTGCCTTTTTTTCCTAAGTCTAAATACAGTAGCTCTTTTTTGCCATTTAGTCATGCTTTAGCAAAAATGTTCTTCTAAAGAACATTTAAAATAAAGTTTCTTATAGTGAAATAAAGTTTTTGTTTCATTTTACAGACCATAGCCACTAATGCTTTGCTTTGTTCATTTCTTTTTCTTGAGTTCATGCACATATCTCTTTGTTTTAATATATACAATATGTACAAACAATACATCCACACTCTTCTCGTTCATTCAGACAAAACTATACAAATAATAATTTTATCTTGCCAAGTTATTGACCCTTTGTGAATAAAATATTTAGTAATTAATCAATATATTCCCTTTCAAATATTTTTTTCTCATTTTCCATTTCTACCTTCTATATATACAGAAACTGCCCAGATTTTGATGAAGTAGCCAAAATAAGAAATTTACTGGCCAGAATGCAGCACCACTCTGATCTTTAGGTGGTATAAAATGTCCAGGCAACATATGTATGTGACTGCAAAACGACGAGAGGTTTGACAAGTACTTAAGAGAAAAAGCTACATGTTGGACCGACTCTTTTAAGAAATTAATCAAAATAATAATAGCACATGAAAGTAAGGCTACAAAATAAAGTGCTGAATATGAGAGAAAGTATGTGACAATTGATATGTTTGCAGGTTCTAGGAAAAATACCAAAAAAACGTTTTAAAACGTGCGTAAGCTGCTCTCTTGGTTCCTCACACATTACCCGTTTATCTCATACACCAACCCCTTCTGTACGTTCCCACGGGATGTATTAAAAACCTGCAGATTTAAAAAGTTGCATTAAGTGTGCTGTAGAGATTGAAATCAAACACAAAGGACAGGAGTGCGAAGGAAATGAGGATGCATGGACCCAATAAAGATGTCCTGATCTAAGCCCCTCCACTGAGACTCTCAAAGCTTCAGTTTCTTGGAGATGACTGACAGGTGCAGGAACAGCATTCTTGTGTTGCTTGTGCATTCCCACCTTTTCTCAACAATATTTTTGGTATAGTATTTTGTACAGTTCCACATGTTGTTTAATACAGCCCTATATGAAAAGGATAATTAATCGCTTCTTCCTTCTCGGAGAATGAAGCAACTCACAATTTCCTCCTGGTGTCTTTTGTTTTCCCCATGATCCAACAGAAGATTGAGTTCCAAGATGTCTTGCTGAACAAATTAAAAGTTGTCCATGAAAGTGCAAATGCAATGACCAAAACATTACTGTTAAAATCCTGCAGCTGGTATTTCCAGAACTGCAGTGGGTATTTTTGTTGTTGTTGCTGTTGCATGTCTCTGCTAAAAACAGAAAATGAAAACAGTCTGAAAAGCAATGTCACATTGCTACGGGATGCTGCTGCGGATCTTCAAGTTCCTTGGCCTTTTTCAATTCTTTCACTCTGAAAAAACAAAGAGGAGCTATATAACACTTCTATTGCAAACCTCTTTCAAGACAGAAAATCAAAATGATTCCTCACTCTAATCTCCCGTGCAGAAGAGCCAGCTCCCAGAGAAATGGCAGGAGGCTAATACATTCCTGACGCTGTAAACAGTTGGAAGCGCAAGAACGGGCCACTAGAAGTCCGAGACCAACGCATTCGGAAAGAGCTACTTCTGTCCGGCTGCTGTTTTTTCCTGACACTGGTAAGTGCGGCTGGCCTTCCTTCTGGGGCTGGCCTATGTAACTGCTTGGGGCTGTTTGGGCTGCTGCTCACTAACTGCTTTTGCAGCTGCCTGCCGTCCCAGCTGCTACAGCAAAGGGGATTCTCAGCGCTGACCCCTTTTCTCCACGCATCACTGAAGCGGCGACAATTTGCTGTCGCGCCCAGCACGGCAGGGAAAACCAGTCAGCTGTACTTACAGGGGAAGAGCAATGCGATACAGAACCTTGTGTAGGAAAGCGTTCAGATGTCAGCAGAAGAAGCGGCATGGGTGTGAAGAAAGATAACCTTCACACTTATTCCAGCTGCTAGTGCCTGTATTTTTGAGCATGTTGTTGGCAGCAGATTCCTATTTTTTCCCAGCCAGCAGTGGAGGATGCTGCGTGCCGAGGGAGATGAACCTACGATGTGGAAGAATTGCTCTCCCTAAGATGCGGCCTAATGCTTCGGTTCTCAGCGCTTTAAAACACATGCGATACGTTACCTCCTCTAGCACCTGTCAGCATAAGAACTAAGTCATCACTGAAAGCTGAAATAATTAAAAATCAAATTAGAAGGATGAAGAGAGGGGAACAATTTCAGTTCCATCGAGTAAAGCAAAATTCTGGATCAGTGCTGGAGCAGCAGCGATCCTCTGCTCAGGCCGACAAACCGGCTGCGTGTCAGGGCAGGCTGCCCACCGGGGAGCCCAGCCAGATCCCCGAGGACCCCGCAGGCAGGTGCCCAGCGCAGCCTGGGGCAGCACGGCTCTGCCTCCTGCTGCCCCTCTCTGCAGTGCCCTCCTTTTGCCACCTGCCTCCACGGGTCTTCCCTCTGCTACTGCGAGGGGACACACACACCCCCAAAACGGGGAGAGCACAGCCTGAATGCAGGTGATCTAGCAAAGCACATACATGCCCAACTGACGTAGCAAAAACTTGAAAGGACAGATAATGAAGGTATGGTACAAAGAATTGTGTCAGAGCTCGAGTCTGTGTAACAGAATCCAACTAAGAGCAAATGAACTGAACAAAGCCCACGTACAGGGAGCAAAGGATGTGAGGAGAGCTGAGCAGCAGCAACTCGGTTTTTAGCTTTTGTACTTAGACTTCCACTCATCTGCTTTTGGCTCTTGCACAAGCCTGCTACGTAAGGACATGATGAAGGCTGTAAACTGACCTCTGTAAATACACCTCCATTCCAAGGTACATACTAAGAATCACAGTCAAAAGGGAGGTGGCTGCTCCTAACTGTTTTAGCAGACTCAAAGCTCTAGCACTCAGATGTGTTCTTCTCTTTATTTGCGGAACTGGGGGAAATGGGAGTCAATGAGTAATAAATCACACTAACTGATATGCAGGTCAGGCCTTTACTAATTACCTTAATTACACCAAACTGTTTTGGAAAATCATGTATAGAAAAGAGAGAGGGCTCTGCTAGCCCAAGTACACATGCTGTTTCCAGAGCCTGGAGACCTACATCCAAGGGGGCACGGCACTCCTCCGAAATCTGAGGCTGGCAGAAGGCTGCCCCTGTACAGCTCCCTAGATGCCAAGCAGTGCTCTGTCCCCCAGGCGGAGGAAGGGGCAAGGCAGCCAGCAGCACCGCTAGCTCCTAATTCCCACTTGGAGCTGCACTGAGCCTAAACGCCTGCTACAGCTTCACGGAGACATTTCCTACAGGGAAATCTTGGCTCCCTGCAAGCTGGTGTCTAAAGGGCCCTGCTGCCATCGGGGTGCGGGGGCTGCAGCACCACACAGAAGGCAGCAGCATCCTATGGTGCTACCGGGAACACCCAGATCAGCTTTTCACTAAAGGAAACGCAGGAGGATTGGTACGGTGAACTGGAAACGCTCACCAATGACAAACCGACCATCTTCAGTGCATTTGGGCTTCCTTCCTTTCTTGCAGCAGAAAAGCAGCTTCTCCCTTTTTATTATTACTAATACTTTTATTACTGCACCACTTTGAAGCAGAAGGTCAGCCTAGACCCCTGCTCTGCTAGAAAAATATGGTGTGCCTTTGCGCACTAGGTAATTTTTAAGGCTTAGATTAACTACATTCAAGATACCGTCAATTAATGCATGATTTGCAGTGCAACTTCCAAGTGTTTTCTGTTGCACTTCAGTACTGTAATGTAAAATTAACCTGTTATTATAGATCTCTTGCTGAGAACATGCACATTAGATAAGCCGGTGGCTCTTTCACTGAGACATGCTACACCTTAGTTTAGCACTTCAACATGCAAGAGCTACACTAACAAAGCACTTTTGCTGGAAGAATGCAAGACATGCTTCGCTGCAAACTTCAACCTACGGCATGCAATTATCTGTACTGGTGCAGACCTCTTGAATCCGTTTAACTGCAACACACATGCCAAAGGACATTAATTACTACAGCACTCAAAATTTGCACGAGTACAGATCCTATTCAGAAATACGCAACACTTCCCTTGATCAAGTTTTTTGCTTTATATTGTTTTACAGCCTTTCAGGCTTCTAAAATGTTCCGGGTGCAATGATAATTACTGCTTAAAAACACAAGCACATACAGTACAGAATTTCCCTACGGCAACGTTACAGACTTGGAAATTTGTCACAGGTACATTACAGAGATGCTGTTTAGTATGTAATGGCTTAAAACAAACCCAGCATTTACAAACTTCCGATTCAAGGTGATGACCATCCAAATTTATTAAGCTACCACATTTTTTTTTTTAAATTAAACTAACCTCTGCGGTCCATGTACACAGTTGTGCAGATTATGTTAAAACCAGGAGTGCAGCAGGTACTACAAGTCCTGCCTTTGGGGAATACACTGCCCGGCAGTGCAGCTGACCACCTCCCCTCCCTGTGCAGAAGAGCTGGCGTGGGAGGCCGGGGAAGTTGCTCTCCCCTCTCCTGGCAGCTGGCTCAAGGCAGCCCCGCTTGGCTGGGGGGTCTGCGGCCCCTCTAACTGCTAACGAGTAACTGAGCAAATACACGGCCAGACCGACACCTGGGGAACACCACAGTGGTGCTGCGGATGCCCTCCTTCCCCAAAGCAGGGCTAAACACAAAGCGCCAGGACCACTGTTTGCATCCAGCTAGATACCAGACCAATGCCATCCATTTATTTTATCCTTTAAAATAACTGTTCTTAAACAAGTCTCTGAATTGCTTCATCAAGAGAACCTAAAACTAACTGCTTTCAACCAATTAATTCTTTATTGGATAGTCTGCAGTGCAGCCCTTCCTGTGTCTTAAAAGTCCTTTTAGTCCTCCTTTAACATCTCTTTTCGAGTAAGTTCCTTACTCGGTGGTACTTTGCTTTTTGTTACAACAATACAAAGTGTCAACCTGAGCGGGGGGCTGGTATTTCCTCTTCATTAATGTTTGGTGTAATAAACCCTCTACATTTTAAAATACGCTTAAAAATACAGTTTGACCAGTGAAGAATTTTGTATGAATTAGGGCCTTGAAAATAGAAATCCACTGAGTAAGCGCTTCTAGGAGAGTTTATAAGTGCACAGTACAGCACTGCCCTCATGACAGAAGGCGATCTTTGGTTCCTATTTTTCCACTCGTAAATCTGGGCAGGGGAAGAGGGCCAAAGCGTGGCATTTGCAGTTACAACCATCAATAAACTGCTCTAAGAAAAAGAACACTACTGGAATTTATAGAACGGCACAGCAGAAAGGATGTTCTTGGAGAAGATGTTTCAATCCAGTTTGGCAGACTTACAGTGACTTTGTAATTTTTTTAAAATGACAGAAAAAACAAGAGGGCTGAGAGCAAGTAATACCAGCAGGCCACGTGCTGACGGATGGCACGCGGACCTTTCCAGAGGTCTATAGGCACCGGTGTGCTGGTTTGGATCCCTGCTGGAAGTGCCTCCAGCGCCATGGGGACTGGATGGAGGTGAGGACGATTCAAGTGACACACGGCTGCACGCCAGAGCGGGCAACGGGCTCGGGCTGTTGCAAGACTCAACCCAAGAAGTACCATCCCAGTTCAGCTGCTACTGAAACCATGCACAAAATCGCAAGGACCGTACGTTTAGTTTTTCACTGATGAAGCCTTCGGAAAAAACCCTCCTCAGATAACATTCCCTCTAGACAGTGAGTGCCTCTAAGGTACAAAGTCATTCCCTCAGCAACTGCTGAAGAGTGGATGGTCGGAAAAAGCACGTGCAATAGGGATGATCACTGAGGGTGTCCGAATCACAGCTGTGGTACTGACACACAGAAGGGGAAAAGAAGATTATTTCAACTCCGAGCTTTGAACCCTGACCTCAGGAGCCATGTCTTGGCTCCCAGATCGCTCCAGCCAGACAAAGCTTCTGCCCTTCAAACCGTGTCCCCTACCTGGGCGCCATACAGGAGCTTGCGTTGTTACGTGCTGAAGCAATGTGGAAAGCAACAGCCCCAGAAGCGAGCACAGCAGCTCCTCTCCCACGTGCCCTCCCCAGTCTGGTATGGGGCATCAGCAAATGAATCAGGTCTACTTTGGAAAAGTTACAGCAACGATGGCTTCATGGGTAAAGCATAACACAAAGCTGCTTCATCAAATTTACTCCATAATGCCCAGCCAGGGAAATGTTTAATGAATCTGAATGCTGAAGATCAGTATAAAAGGACAGGGTGCAGGAGCCAGAGGAGGCCACCTGGTGAGTTACCTGTTGCTCTGAGAGCTGAAATGGCCTGTGGGACATTTAAGAAAAGGGAGCTCTCGCCTTTTTCCAGATATCTCATTTGGGCAGCAAAACAAAAAAGACAGAAAGGCCCAATAAGAATGACACCCCAGAGCATGCAGTCTGCGATTTAACACACCCGTTTGAGCTCCAAATACATTCAGCCCCTGCAAGAGGTAAATGAAAAAAGAAATTACTTTCACAACTGTTGTTGCAGGTACAGTGACGCACACCCCAATATGACATTTTCTCACATCGTCCTGAACTCGAACCAGTGGGACTTTTCAAGCCCGTAAAATTTTCCCCCATTCTCAATCTTCCTAAGAGATGTAAGAAACCAGGTACTTAAATGCAACAGCTGCTGCATAGCACATATTTAAAACACACAAAACCCACAAGTGTGCACAGGAGTAGGAAATGTTTGTTGCTGAAATGCCAAGAGAGGGAAGGGTATGCAGAGAACAACAGAATATAGTAGATGTTGTTTATTCATGTATGAAATAAAGTTGTACTTACCAGAGAAACTGACTTCAGCTGTTACATGCACACTCCCCAAACCAGAGAGCAGCATTTAACCAAACCATAAGAAAATGCAGTGGGGGCAAGGGGATCTATTTTTAAATGAAAGATGCTGTGAAAAAGAGTACATCCTTTATTACTCATGATCAGAGGAAACAAGCGCACTTGTTCTGCCCCAGAGAGGACTGAAGTTTCGCCATAGGCAGAAAGTTATCGGCTAGCCTAAGGACTCGGGAAAAGACTCACTTCTCGCCCTGCTCCAGATCACCTGCCTACTGAGAGCGTGGCAGAGGGTCGCAGATCAGCAGCCGTGTGTTTCTGTTCATGCCCTGTGCCTGGACTTTGAGCAAAGCTCTCCTTCACAGGAGGCTACAGCCGATGCCCTTAACTGTCGAGCAGGGAAAGAGCAGTGTAGCAGGCACTATGATTAGTGAAATCTGTCAGCTGGAGTGCATTCCCCAGAGAGGAAAACTATTACTTAAAGGCAACAGTAACTTCATATAGTTTGGTTT
>JAVJGJ010000062.1:49384347-49394562 GCA_035590215.1 Microhierax caerulescens
CCCATCCCTGGCAGTGCTCAAGGCCAGGCTGGATGGGGCTGGGAGCAGCCTGGGCTGGGGGAGGGGGCCCGGCCCAGGGCAGGGGGGTGGAACAAGATGATCCCTAAGGTCCCTTCCAACCCAAACCATCCTATGGGTTTATGATTCTATGATTCATTCTGTGAAGTAAGGGGCACCCTTCAAACAGAGGAGGTCAGGGAAGGCAGCCCTTGGTGGGAACCTGTTATGCCACCTGCTTTAATTCCCAGGACGAGGTGCAGACCACAGCCCTCTTCCTCTTTACTGGTGTCTCAGCCTCAGCAGAACTGGGCTTTCTATTTGCAATTGCAAAAGCATAGTCCTTAAGATAATAGGAAAGCAAGAGATGAGATGAAGATGTGCGGGGTAATGTGGTTACAAGTAATTGTTATTGTTAATTATGTGGTGGCAGCATCCAAGAAGCCATTTGGCACTGGCCTCTGGTATGGGCTACCCCACACAAGCAGAAGAGAAAGGAGCTCAGTCCTAAGGAGTTCACACACTAAAGCTGCAGATGGATAAATCTTAGTTTTAGGGATGTACCCTAAAAGTGGTAAAAAGTGCATAGCAGTGAAGGCAGTGTTGAACTGGAAAACACTGGTGTGTGGTAGTTGATTATTGCTAATGTATTTCAAGTTCCTTGAGGTGCAGAAGAAGGAGAAGAAAGGGGAGAGGAGCAGCTAGAGCCACTGAACAGCTTGGTACAAAAGCGAGATCAAATAAAGAAAATGGGTATGAAGTCTTAGTGCAGATCTTATTAATGTTTTTGAAACAAGATTCTTTTTGTGGCATAACATTAGTTTCAAACTATGTGGACAAACCATAAGTATTGTTGTATAGTAAATAAGTGTATGGCTCAGTATTTTAAGAATGTTTAAAAGCCTTGGCAGTGCCAGGTTTGGGTTTTTTTTGTTAGAAAGAAAAAAAAATTATGTGAAACTACAAATACTTCTGATTGAGTTGTGTCTGCAGGAGCTGAGAAGGTAAATTGCAGCATTGAGATTAATTTGTGAGCTAGCAGACATCTTCAAGTATCATCTGTTTAACACGTGCATGCACACTGACCTACAGACATGCATGCATGTGCAAAGGCACACGTGAAAAAGCACAGGTTCGTGGATTAGTTTTAGCAGCGTGTTTGAAGTCGCTTTCCTAGCTCAAGCATTAAAATTCAGCCCGAGTTCTGTCTTTAAATTGCTTTGATGCTAGGTGGGTTTCAACCCTGACCTGTCCTGATGGCAAGTGATGGCTGTAACAAGCTGTGGATCAATATTCATAGCGGGTGTCCTGGACTGATAACATTATCCAAGACAATGTTCGCTATCGGTGGAGACAGCTGAGATACTGCGCCATTAGTAATGTTGTTTTAAATAACCTGATCCATTTCTGGATCTATTTAATGAATTTCACAGTTTAGATATTATCTTTAAGGAGAAGCCAGAGGCTATGGCAGAAGTGGTGATGCAAATCAATGCTGCCAAGGCTCCTCTGCTTTTCTTAAAACAAAGTGGACTATAATTCCACCACAACTCCTTACATATTCTGGGAATCGTGGCATGCTATTGATAGAATTAGCAATAAGAAAGTATTTGGACTTTATCAAGGGAGAAAACAATGTTATCTGTAAAGCTAGAACACAGCTGATAAAGTCTTATCCGTGATTGTAAAATGGAGGGGATCGGTTCAATTCTTTATATGATGAGCCAGGCTTTTTTTTCTCTGTGGTCTGTATAAAGTGCTGGGCATGTATGAGAAGATACCAAGGCAGGGCATGGCCCCATCAGTGTTTTGGCTGAGCTGACATGGGTCCCACCAGCCTTGTGTTGCTGCATGGCTCAGTACCATGGTCCCCAAGGGCCAAACCCTGTCCTGCCTCAGTTTCCCCAGATCTACAGAGGCACGGGGGTGGTGTGGGCTGCCTGCGGGGTGCGTGGTGAACCCCAGCTCTGGCGTGGCTGGGGGAGCGGTGTGGGGATCGGCCCTTGCACCAGTGCCTGTCCAGCCAACGCTCCCGCACCACCGGGAAGCAGTGGGATGGATGGAAAGATGGATGCCAAGCGTCTCAGGCTTTGGGAAAGACTGGCCCAAATCAAGGCTCCGGGTGCTGACGCGAAGGTATTGCTGAGGTCTGGAGCCCTTGCAGAAATGACACAAGCAGTATAAATCCTGAGGAGAACACGGATGTTGCCTACACTCGTCACAGTGCCTGGCTCAGGTGCCATGCGGGTTTCAGAGGATGGAAGTTTTTTTTTCCCGGGGATGCCATGCCTGAGGGGGGTTATGGTGACGGGGGAGCAAGCCCCGGCCCTCGCTGACCCCCCGGGCCTGTCCCCGGCCCTCGCTGACCCCCCGGGCGCTTGTCCCCGGCCGGCCCCCTCGGCGGGCTGCTGGCGGCGGGCAGCCCAGCTCGCCCCGCCTGAGGAGAGGAGCAGCGCTTCTGGGGCTGCATGCAGCCGCCGGGCAAAGCCGCACTGCACCTGCCGTCTCCTGGGAAAGCCAAACCCGGCCCATGCGGCCTCAGGTGCGTTCTTAAAACAACACAAAAATAAATTAATAAGTGAATGGAGAGGCGGCGCGAATCGCGCCGGGCGTGAGGCGACGTCCCGCCCGCCCGCCTCAGACTCCATTTCCCGGCAGCGCCCGCGGCGCGGCGAGGGGATATGGCGGCCTGGGCGCGGGCGGTGCGGGGGCTGTTGCTGGATGTCAGCGGCGTCCTCTACGACAGCGGCGGCGAGGGCGGCGGGGTGCCCATCGCCGACTCGGTGGAGGCGGTGCGCAGGTGGGTGCCGGCGGCTCGGCTCGACTCGGCCCGGCTCGGCTCGGCCCGGCCTGGGCCCCCCGCCGGGGGAGGAGGAGGCCGGCGGCGTGAGGGGCCGCCCGAGGTGCGGGTGGGGGTGCGGACATGGCGGTGCGGGCTTGGCACCCCGAAACGCGCAGTGCGGGCCTGGCCTGGCTTTGCGGCTGCACCCGAGGCCGAGCGGGATCGGGGGTTACGACCCGTGGAGCCCCTCGGTTTGCTGTGTGGAGCTGAGCGGGACAGGGCAGCAAACGTGAACGTTTTGGCTCGCCTTGGTGGTTTTTAGGCTTTTCGCTCACCTTGGTGGTTTTTAGGCTTATTTAAGCAGTGAGTGTGTCCACTGAGCTTGTGGCTCCGCTGTCCCTGGGTTGATGGGGCCCGGGGCCCCGAGCAGCGCACGGAGGTGACATCCCGCTTGATTTTGTACTTGTTGTCGTCACCGCACCTGCGGCAGGAGTGGGCAATGGGTGGGAGGTCTGGCACGTTCCCCCTGTAATCATTTAAAAAATATTGCCCACGCTGGCACGGTGCTGCTGTAAATTGGTTAGCTGTGCTGTCAGATTAGCTGGGGCTTCTTGCACAGAACTTGCAATGCAGCAGAAATGGAGAATTTCAGCGGTGCAGTTAGTTAATGATTGCCCAGCTTGTAAGCGACTCAAAAGCAAAATGCTGTTGTGGCGAGTTGCTTTCCAGTGCCCACAGGTAGTGAACTGCTTCCCTTTTAGCTGAGTATTGCAATCCAGTTAACAGAAGCTGCTAAACAGACAGTGAGTGACTTAAGTCACTCCGGTCAACTAGGTTGACTTGCCAGTGTGTTTGTATTAGCCCTGCTTGAGCGGAGGAGGATGGGGCCAGGGAGAGCAATGTCTGCAAGGTCATTTTTATTTAAAGATAGGTACTGGTTTGTGGGTTTGCCCTGCTGGAGGAGTTCATGGGTTTCTTGAAGGGCCTTTTGGCTCTGCGTGATGTTTCACTAACCCGCTGCGGGATCCTTTCACGTGGTGAGTGCTGCTGTGTGTACCCCACTAGAAGTGTTTAAATATCTAAATACTGAACCACTGTGAAACATTGACAGCCTGCTTGGCGAGCACCTCTGTGGCTTCTGCTTTCTGTGGCCACCCAATGCGAACATATTTGTGAGTGCTTTACCAAGCAGGGAAATAATGCAGGAAGAAATACTGAAAGCACTGCAGTTAATCATATGAGGTTAGATAAATACATGCCTAAATGTTGGTGGAACTGCCATGGAAAAGGCAAAACCAGAGAAGATCTGGTTTTACTGGTGATAGAAGAAGGCTTTGCTGCTGCTTTGTTGGTTTTGTGTTTGTTTTTTAATTATATCTTTGTTCATATTTCTTAATATACGTGTAACAGGCACATAAAGTGTCATTGGATGAATTTTCTGTTTTTGTCTACAGGATGACTTTCCAGTGCTGTCAGAAAGCAGTGTTTGAAGCAAATTGAAAGCTTATTGAGGCTCTTGGCCCATTTGTGGTGCTCAGCTGGCCCCAGCCAGCCAGAGAGAGCCACGGGGGCTGGGAAGGCTGACAGGAGAGCAGCGCACCAAGGGAATTCAGTGAAACTAGGCAGAGAGAAAAGTTGCTTTTATAAAGACATCTTACTGAAATCCTGTGGCACGTGGGTTTTCCAAGGGATTGTGTTCTCGTTCCTTCCTGTCCCCTTTACACAATATTTCAGAGTGGTTTCTGTTCTTGTGCCTTTCTGTAGCTGTGCTAGACTCAGGATTCAAGAGGAACCTTAAGAGAAAAGGCATGTAGCAAAATGAAGGCATTTGTTTTTCTCTGTAGAGCAGCCTGTTTGCTGACTGCAAAGGGTCAGGCACTGCTGGGGTGGCTTCTGCCTCGATTAAACCTCCCTGGCTTTCATTCTTGCCTTGCTCAAATCCTCCTGGTAATATTGCTTCCTGCTGAGGCTGATGCTCGTGCCAGCTGGTCTGTTGGTGAAGGACAGTCTTCTGCTCTCCATCTTCCCGGAGAACCTTAACACCCTTCTCTCATTTCTTGCCAATTGGTGCTTTCTGTGGGGACCATCACATATGCCAAGTTTGTGCAGTGCATAGCACGGGACAGCCTGGATCGTAGCTGAGGCCTCCAGACATGGGCAAAGTGAACATAAATAACAATAACGTAATTACTGTTGGAGATCAGATCATTTATTTAAAACCCAGGACATATTCAATAATGTCTGTGTCACAGTTCACCAGATCCTTTTGGCATACTGTTATTTTTTCTTGTAGGTTTTTAAACTTTCTTTTTTGTTGGGTTACAGGCTATTATTTAGCAACTTTTGTCGCTGCATCTGCTGAAACCTCCCTTACAGAGGCAATGTAAACTGCAATTTAACTGGTAGCAATATCAGAAATATGCCAATGAAACAACAGTGAAACTCTGGCCTTGGGCTAAATGTAAGATATTATGGACTTTCTCTTGAAATACTGGAAATGTCTAAGCCCTTGTTCCTCCTCAGGGGTTTCTGCAACTCTGTAGCTAATCCAGCCTGTCTGACCTGGCAGGGGCTGCAGGGGTCTTTGAGGACAGTTTGGAGAGGTGATCTAGCAACAGGCTTCTGAGCACTGTGCTGGGCAAGTCGATCTGTTCTGGTCAGGATCTGGTGAGCATTGCTGGTGCCTGCCACGCTGCCAGAGGGCTGATGTGCTGCACTGCTTCGTGGGCTGCTGGGCTTCTTAGCTCTGTGCATGAGGCTTGTTTCAGAGGGACCATACTGGGAGTTGGTGGTTGGTTTTGGCATACGTGGGCTCTGAGGAGTTTTCATATCAATGATCAATGGAGAAGAGGTGGTTGTAGCTGTTGAAACTTGGAATGGCAGAAGTCAGTATGGAGAAGTGCCAGGAAGGGGAAAAAAACAACCCCAAACACTTTGTTGGGATCATTCAGTGTAATGGTTAAGAATAATCATTTTCACTGGGTAAAGTCAAGTAGCCTTATTTATCTGCCTATTAGGGTGGTAATTGTGCTAGCTCACACCATTTAAAATTGTTATTGACTCATTATCCTATTGCCAGTTGGTCATTAATATTTGTGTCTGGGTCATAGTACAGCTCGGTGGTTTCAAGCAGGGGGATTAAAGCTAAAAGCAGCTCTTTAAAATGAATTCATTTTTGTATCAATTAACAAATAATTGCAGATAGCTGGGAACTTTGTAACTAATTCAAATTGATAAGATCTTTTGCTAAAAGACATGTCAAAAATCTTTCAGTGCATATATGTGTTCAATAGGAGTCTTGAATACCATTTTGATAATTCATACTACAGATGGGGACTCTCATAATATGACAGCTGACCTGTTCTTTTCAGATTGCCTTGCTACATCATCTCCCACACCATTACAGTAATTAACTTTGCGTAACAACATATAGTACACACCAATAAAAATCATAAGTAAACATTTTCATTTGTCATTGGTTGCATGTGACTGAAGGCATTTCAACTCCTTAAAACTATATTCGCTGCACGATTCTTCTTGATTTCAGCCAAATTCTGCTCTGCAGTTATTTGAGTTAGTATATGAGAGAATAGCAATGTAATTTCTGCCCGTGGAATTTGGCCCATTTTATGTTTATGATGGCTATAGGGGGGTGGTTCTCTCATTTGTTTGTTTTTAGCTAGCAGTACAGTCAGATGGAGTGGAAAAAAAATGACCGAAGTTGTTGATGGACACTAAAACATCCTGACCAAGATGACATTCAGTAACACATTTCCCAGTGCTGTGGAGACTCTCCTGAGGAAATTGCTATCTGAGTTGGTATAACTTGTGTGAAACACTAAGTGTTGCAACTGGGAATGCTTTATTTATTGCTAATGTGCCTGCATCTCTGATAAAGTTTACCTGTGAAATATCTTAGGTTTCGGTATGCACTGAAAGGGTAAGCCACAGAAGTATTTGCTGTACAGGGCAGACCTCCTTATGCACTTGCATAATGATAAGGTGAATCTGGATCCTTCTTGTTATTCAGCTGGGCTGTGGCAGACGGGCATCTGTGTGCCTAAAGGCATGGGCAGCCCTGGTTTAACCCAGAAGCCAGAGTGCCAGGAATGTTATTAAATCCATCGGGGACTGTTATTGCTAACTTTAGGTGGGGATAGTGGAGTGGTGGATGACTAGAAAATCCAAAAGCAGCTTGATAAGATAATTTGGCCCTTTAAAACTTTTAACCTGTAACGTTTCTTGGTTTAATTTACTGTGGCGTAACAGAGTTAAATAAAACACATCTCTTCCCAGTGTATGCAGTTAACTGGCAGATGCTGTGGAGCAGATCAGAAAGCCCCATCGGTGACTTAAAGGCTTCTTCTGGAGCCAGCTTTAACAGTGTCTCTGTGCTGTGCTGTTATTGTCTTAATTGATTTACACAGCATTGACACGAGGTGAGCTATTCGCTTTTTATCTTACAAATAGCAGGGAGCTGGTCTCTTACAAGACAGAAGGTGGTTAAACGTCCATAAAAGATGCTCAGCCTGTGCTCTGTTATTTGCATTTACAGCTGTGTGCTGATAGTGTTTCCATTAGCATATCCATATGAAAAGCACACAGTAGTTGGACATTTACAACATCCTGTTGTTTGGCCGGTATAGTGCATCTGTTAGCACAACTTTCTACAGAGTCCTTTAAAAGAGCAACGGAAATCTGGGGAGCAGGGAGGCTGTGGAGCAGCTGGACAGTCGTGTTAAAATAAAATACCTGGAGAGTCTAACAAGGCGAAGATTGTGAGGAGAACAAGCGGAACGGGAGCTGTAAAGCAATTCAGCGTGTGGGGGTTCAGGTGGGACAGTTGTGACTTTACAAAGAGCCATCTGAAAGGGTGTGTGCGACAAGGAGTAGGAAATCTTTGTTGTCGCAGAAGAAAACTGAAGCATGGCTTAGCACAGGCTCTGCAGATGCTCAGAGTTTCAAGGCTGGATGTGCCTTCAAGACATGCGCTAGCAAAGTTGTTGTTTCTCCTAGAAAGAGGCTTGCAAATAAACTTCACATACTCTTGTGCAAATGATCTGTTCATTTGTTTGGGTTTAACTGCACTTTCTATCCATGGATCCCAGAGAAGGGTTGGTGTCACCTGCCCTTCCTGAAGCAGCAGAGACAGAACAAGGTGAAGTGCTTCTGTATTGTCATGTAGCTGTTCACTGACAGAGCCAGAAAGAAGTCCAGGAGTTGATCCTCAGTGGCTGCAGAGTTGTCAAAACTCCACTCTAGTCTGTAGCATTATCTATGGCCTCAGTTTTCTGAGAGCAGTGGACCTTCTTAACACATACTTGCTTTCGTAATCAGCAGTGTTCATGATTTTTTTAAAAAGACCTGTGTCCCTGAAGTTGTGGGTGCTCCGAGTGCTGTCTACACAAATTGCTTATGCTTCTGGCATTTAAACATCATTAACCTTTAGGGTCTTGAGCTACTTACCCGTCCATCAGCATGATTATGTGCCGTGCAGATATTTGCCAGTAAAAAATAATAGAAGATACTATAGTGATACCTACTACCTAACGGTACTTGTTTGTCCACTACCTTGTATAAATACTGATTAATCCCTGAAGTGGATGAGCAGGACTGCCTCATTCTGTGCTTTAGAACTTGAGACTTGTCTCAGTTTACCACCGTGATAGTAACTTCTTTTCCCCACCTTTTGTGTTTGGTGAACTCAGTCTGGAATCTTAGAATTGAGCCTGATTCTTTGCATGTTCTCAGCAGTATTGCCATTCAGATTCCATGCTGTCTTTGCAAGTGATATGCTGGAATTAGTTGCTGATTGTTTCCAGATTAAAATCACAGTAAATTTGCTGGAATACAGCTTGGTCTTTGAGCTATTGTAATGAAATGGTATGGTACCTTCTAAAGTAGGTAAGCAGAGCACGTGCAAGTGAATTATTTCTCTACAAAACAGGCTAAATAAAACCCTTTGGCAATTTATTTTCTTTTTCTGAGAAATAGAATTCATTAGTTACAAACAGGTGCTGTTTGTATACAAAGTAAGAATTTGACTGTGACAAAGATAACTTTGTTTTGGCTGAAATTTTAATAGAATAATGAGTATCATCAGAGGCAAAATAACGCAACTGCTTTTAGCAGAGAATGAAAGGTGTTGGAGTATGAGTCATTATATTGTCCATGAAAAATGTTTTGCTTAATGCAAATGAATATATTTCAGACCTGTTCATGCTGACTGAATCCACAAAACTCGGATTATTTTTTTTTCTCCAAAGTGGAGAATTGCCAGTAATCCAGAGTTTACTTTTGTTGCAAAATACAAAATATTTGAATTGTACTCAGTATTATGTTGCTCCGACAAAACAATTGGCCAGCCACTACAAGACAAGGTGAGAAGCAAGAAGCCCTCATTCAGTTCCTGCAGTGTGGTTAAAGTCTGGGACACTGCTAGGTGTAGTACTTTAAGTTAATTTGGTAATCTGCAGCAATTAAATGCATTTTATTACTGAATATAATGAACCAAAAAGATCTTTTTTTATTTTCTGTTTTGTACTTCCTTTCTGCAGATTCACTTCAAAAGCATGTGTTTTTTTGTTTGGTTTTTTTTTTTTTTTATTAAATACTTAATTCTGGATTTCGCTGTTGTGACATGCTATTGATTATCTACAAATCTGTAGACAAATCTGTTGTCTACCCTTCTGTTCAGGCAGGTGGAATTTGTTTTATGGTATCAGGTAATTAATTCAGTAGTTCTGGTATTGAGCTTTATTCAGTGGTCAGAGAGAGGCAGCCTTTGTAGAGAATTCAGGACGAGATGGACTTTGTGTTTGTTTTGATGTACAACTTCCAGTATTTATTTCTACCTGTGAAAAATTATGAGTGAAATTACTTCAATAAAGATATTGGTAGTTTTTTAAAGTTTACTTTGAACTACAATTCAGTGATTTTTCAGTTTTTGCTGTCAAATACTGTCTCAAAGCAAGGGGGAATGGGGACAAAAAGCACTGCATGTACGGATTCGTCAGGCCAGCCTTGCTATATGGAACAGAAAGGTGGACCACTGGAGAACAGGAGTTTTAATGAGCTCAATTGTATTCAGGAGCTATGACAGGACATTGGAGAATGGCAACACCAGATCAGGGCACAAAAGTAGCATCTGAGATGTGACAGCAAGATTTAAGCAGATTGGACATACTGTGAGGATGACAGAAATCAGAGGAATGGAAGGAAAGGTTTGGACGCGGGGAACAAGCAGAAGGGAAGCCAAGGTTGCTGTGTCACAGGAGCATGTGTGGGATTTCATCCACAGTCCTCTGATCTCATCTCAAGGGCCATGCAGATGGT
This sequence comes from Microhierax caerulescens, assembly GCA_035590215.1. Taxonomy (NCBI): domain Eukaryota; kingdom Metazoa; phylum Chordata; class Aves; order Falconiformes; family Falconidae; genus Microhierax; species Microhierax caerulescens. The sequence continues at coordinate 49,394,462 of JAVJGJ010000062.1, forward strand.
CAGGGGGCTGGAGCCCCTCTGCTATGGAGCCAGGCTGGGAGAGCTGGGGCTGCTCAGCCTGGGGAGGAGAAGGCTCCGGGGAGACCTTAGAGCAGCTCCCA
>JAVJGJ010000062.1:49394757-49411336 GCA_035590215.1 Microhierax caerulescens
CCTGGCAGTGCTCAAGGCCAGGCTGGATGGGGCTGGGAGCAGCCTGGGCTGGGGGAGGGGGCCCTGCCCAGGGCAGGATGAGATGGTCTTTAAGGTCCCTTCCAACCCAACCCATCCTATGTTTCTATGATTCTATGATTCGTTGCACCCACCAAGCAAAACACAGGGAAGTTTAGTGTTTCTGTGGAATTGGGAGAGGCTTGTGCTGTAAACTTGGCCAGATGACTTAAGGATGGATGAAGGATTTTATGGCTGGTCTCCTTCAGACTTCTGAAATAATGATTTTTCTTGGTGTTACTTCAGAAGCTAAAATTAAAGATGAAAAATGCTAGCCACTGAAATAGCCACTGAAATAGTATGAACGAAGATTTGTGAAGGAAGTATAAGACATTATTGCCACAAATACATTTTTTTTAAGCAGAGGGCACATAGAACAGAGTGAATGTCCTTCCCATACAGAGGCATTTCCACAGCTGGACCCCAAAAGGGGTTATCACTTTCAGCAGCCAGCACTGATGTTCCCCTCTGGCAGTGGGAGGTTCTCGTTCTCCTACGAAAAGCCTGCAAGATCAGGCCTAAGGTTTACATTAATTCATAAATGTAATGTAATCTTGACTCTGAGATGTAACCTGTCCTCACAGGGGCTAGAAGAGGGTCTTTGCCTTCTCTGGAGAGCAGTGTGTGGCTTGCTAGGTGAATTACTTCCCAGCTGTGGCAGGGCCAGCCAGGGCTTTCATGGGCATTGGAAGAACATCCAGTTGCCTGCTAGTCACTAGTGTCTGAAGGCACAGAAGCTTTTCATACCTCCCTTTGTCCTGTTCACTCACCATTTTGTGGTCTGGATGAGATCTTACCCGCTGTTATGCAGGCTGTTGAGGACTAGGACTGATCTCTTGTTGCAAACCCCATTGTTATTTTGAGTGTGTTTTTTAGATGCTGGCTAAAACCACGTCACGTGGCTGTGGTTCTCCATCAGCCAGGCAGGCTAAAGAATTGGTATAAATCTCTGCTCTGTTCAAACTCTTTCATCTGTGTTGCCCTTGAAACTAGGCAAGTCATTTCTACTTTTGAGCATTATGTTCAGTTTCTTCTTGGCTTGGTTTCTTCTCTTGACAGGAGATGCTTTACCTGTAGCACCAGCACCCTGCAGAGGGCAATAAGCAAATATTAACCCTGCCCAGGTAGGAGAATAGCATTGCTGCACAAGTCCTGGTTTTATTGTTTGGTTGCAGGTAGATAACTCTCTGGTACTGTTATCTCCCTGTGTTTCAGAGGTGAGACTGAAGTGCTGACAAGTTTACAGTGAAGTACGCTGGTATTTGTCTGCTGATGCAAAAGAGTCAAATAGCATAAGTGCTTAGCACGCTTTCTTTTCTTCTAAATTAAAAAAAAAAACAAACCAAAAAAAAACAAATAAGAAACCACAAACAAAACACAACACTGTGAAAAAAGAAAAGCAGAATAAAAAGCCAGTTCTGGAAATCTCATAACCAGTGTGCTTCCAAACCCCTTTGAAGTTGGTGTTGGGCAGTTGCCAAGCTCAGGTTTGTTGCCTCTTCCAGGGGTTTGCTTTCTGCTGCCCTGCCCATCTGCACAGGACCAGCTGGCTGTGGGCAGGATTCTCCCTCTGCTCCTGTGGTAGGAAAAACCTTTGCTGCAAAAGACAGTGGCCAAAGGTGGGAAGCCTGAAGTTTAGGCACATGCCACGTCCTTAGTTGCATCTGCCATGTGCAGAACAATGTGAATTTAAGGAGTGATGGCTTCCAGCCTAGATTCCAGGGCCATTTCTTTTCCTACTGATGTCACAACCTTTACGTCATCTGAAAGATCAGTTTTTGTGTTTTATGTGCCCAAAGGCTGCCCGTAAAGGTTGGCAAGGGCAGTTGGTTAAGTCTGCACAAGGTCAGTCAGGATGTCTAATAATTGTCCTAACACTTTACCTGTTATGGAGCAATAATGAGAGTTTTTTCATTATTTTCGGGTGAGTGAACCTGGCAGATGCTGACAGCCAGCAGATGTGTAAAGTTCGAGGTGATTTGTAAGGGACCGGCTCATCTGACGCATGGTAATTGCATTGTGGGACATTGTCACTCAGCGTCGTGTCCTGCTTCAGCAGAACGAGGTAAAGGTCAGTTCAAAGAGCTGGTGTAGCATGAGGGGCAGCTCGGGGCTGGAATTAAAAACCTCATTTCCATCTTTCCCCTATATGTGTGTTCATGACATGCCCAGAGCTGGGTGGGTGCCCCAGTTCTAGATTTAGGGATTGTTGGGTGACCAAGTGGTTGTTTTGACTTGGAGTGGGCATCAACCCCTCTTCTGGTGAGGCTTAGAAAAAGTCTCCTTCCCCACCTGTTGGTGTGCTGGTTCAGTGCTCATCTCTCCGCTTATCGTTTCGGGCTTGAAAGTGACTTGTGACTTGAAAGTGAAAGTGACTGCCAATGGCTGCTCCACCAGCACTGCCGGCAGTGGCAGCAGAGCCTGTGCAGCTCACAGCTGGAGGGGTACAGCTGGACCCCTCCTCTGCTCCTGGCTGCCCTCTGTGCTCTGCCATCCCCACCGAGAAGGGCTCCGACAAGTGTCTTTTGCTGCAGAGATGCTTTTAGCCAAGTTTGCCATTTGTGACACCAAAAGGTCAGAAGCTGCTCTCCCTTCACGCCTGGCTCCCTGCATGCAGGCGAAGTTCAAGTTCCCCCATTCCTGCTCATAGGCATTAGGAGTGCTCTGAGCAGTCCTGTTGGAAACGGAGCGGATTTGTCCAACGGTGAGCCTGTGGATGGCCCCGAATGGGGAGCGAGAGGTGGCCTTGGGATGTCCGTGGCTACCTGGACCATGCAGAGTCCCTGCAGCATGGAGCACAGTGCTGCCTGTCAGTGTGCTCGGCTTGCGCTCTAATCAGGATTGATTTCTAGTGCTTCTGGAGTTTAAGTGGGATCTTTATCGCAGCCACGATGTATGGAAGTCAGCCGAAGCCCTGATTGACTGGGTTTCCTGGGTGTGCCTGCACTTCTGTAATATAGATGCTGATAAATCTGTAATACGCTGGAGATCTTGATAAAATGTGTGTTGTGTATTTCATCTGCTGTTGCCTCATTCTTCTCTACTTACAGGTATCTAATCCCTTGCTCTTTATCTCACGAGGCATCACATTACAAATTTTGTTCTTTATTCTTCTCCTGACATCTCTACGTTTTCCGGCACTAGAAATGGCAGTAACTTGCTCTGCATGTGCTTCTTGAAGTACGAGCGCTGGGTCAGCTCTGTAGCTCGAGGTTTCCTGCTTAGCAGCAGTGCCCTCCATGCACTGTAGACTTGCAGCCTCCGTCAGAGCCCTTCAAGCTGTCTCTTTTAGTTTCTGCTGGTGCAAAACCTGACCGTGAAAACTGAAGTAGAGTTTTGCTGTAAACATCAGCAGAGTCAGGATTTCCCCCATGTAGAGCTGTTGTTAAAACTCTCCGTAATTATTTAAGCTCAGTTGTTTGCTGACATGTGCAGGCTTGCAGGTTCCGCTCATGGTCCTCATGCTGAGCATCGAGGGATGGATTTGTCCCACTGTGTGTACGATCATGCATGTACAGGTGAGTGTGGCTGCTGTATGAGGATTTGGCAGAGAGCTTAGCCGAGGGTTTTTTTAGAGATGCTAACTTTGAAGGAAAAGGTGGCTTTTCATTTAAAAGATATTTTTGTAGAAATTTTTTTTTTCTGGAGTTCTTGATGATTTTTCTTTTGTTTAGTCTTCCAGGATATTTTTTGGAGTCCTTTTTGTGTTTCACCAGAGGACTCCCATTTTCTGACCCACCTGACCTAAATCTTTGTAGACCTCACCTGATCCTGAGCATTTACTGAGCTCGTTTCTCAAGTGGTGATTGCCGGTGGCCACAAAGGTGTGAAGCAGTCCAGGATGTGTCCAGACGGCTTCTGCTGTGGTTAAGCCTTTCAGAAGTGTAGCTCTTGTTTTTCATCTAAAATTCTTAGAAGGAAGTTTTATTTGTAGTATAGGAAAACCGAATCTTTGCTTTGACCAAGCTGACCCATGAGGGTGCTTGTTTGTCTGTGCAAGTTAGTGTAGTTCCTGGTCATTTCATTGACCTTTAGGAAGAGAAAGAGTAGATTCTTAATTCAACAAATATCTGCTTCCAGGCAGTCGTGAATCATGGGATTTTTTTTCCTAAGAGTGTGCAGATAGGCTCTGCATTTAGAATAAGATTTTTTTTAACCACGGCACACTCCATTAAAGTTTGTTATGTATCCAAATTACACTGCTTTGCTTTTTAACTACAGCTGAAGCTGTGTTTTGAATAACAGATGTGGAGTACTGTCATCCCACTGTCACACCAATTGTTCATTGTTCTGAGAAGGTCACATCATAATTCATTAACAATAATTATTCCCCGGGTACACCCTGCACTTCTTCACTCAATTGCTTCATTAACTTGTAAGTGAATCTCACATTCACCGCTCCAATCAATGAAGATATATTTATAATGTACAAGTGGATGCTATTAGTTACAATATATTAACTGCCTAATTTAAAATAGAAAAGCTATCTTTATGAAGGGCAATTAACCACTAAGTGTAATTGATAATTCACATACCTATGATTAGGAAAGACAAATAATAAGAAAGAAATGAATCACCAGCATTATTGAAGAAGACACTGGCATGCATTTTTAATGAGCAGAAGGAGTTCTCTGGGTCAGGACCAGATTTCCAAGAATTCTTTGATGGGAAGTTCATCATTGGATGTGTTGCCTCGAGGCAGTTTTAGTGTTTGCACCAACCAGTTGGGATCATCTTCCCTAGAAAAGGAACCCAGCATGTTTTATTGTCTTGAGAATCAATGTAGGGGCTTTCCTAATAGTAAAGTCCTTTTTCATCCTAACACAAAGAAAAGTAATAATACTTGAGTAAGAATTTATAAGCCTAGACCCAAACTTACCGAGGCATCTGAACCTGTGTGAGCTCAGGTTCTCAAAGATAGTTATAGAATCACAGAACAGTTTGGGTTGGAAGGGACCTTAAAATGTAGTTTCAACCCTCTGCCATAGGCAGGGGCATTAGGTACAAATTCACACTAAACCTGACAAAAATTAGGAATTTTAATATATTTGAGGAGCTGAGTCACAGTCCCTTTGGCAAATATTTCTAAAAAAAAAAAAAAAAAAGTGTGATACTTTTTCAGCACTTCTGGTTTCTCATGGCCACTTTGAAATGCATTAATTCTCCAAATAGCTGAGAACTCATCCTTGGAGAATAGGGCTTGTCGTGACATCCCGAGTAGGTCACCGCAGCTTGGGGCAGGAAACAAAGCTGCGCAGAGGCAGAGGGCTTGCACAAGATTGCGGAGTACCAATCCACGGGAACCGTGTCCTTGGCTCTGGGTGCTTGGGGCCGTGTTTTCTTCCCTTGAGAAGCCATTTACCTGTAAACATTAATGACTGAGTCAGGTGAAGTACCGTATTTTTCTTGATTACCCACAAAGTAACAGCACAGGTGTTCTATGAGAGATTAAATAATAAACGTATCTGAATAATAACTGTAACTGATATCAACCCCATTGTTGATATAAGCATTATTGCAATTAGCTGGCTGCTTACCTGGGGTCTGCAGAGGTGCGAAGCCTTGCTGTTACCTCCAGGTGATCACTGCAGCAGGTGATGAACACGTGGAAAGGTAAAAATCCAAGTTAAAATGTTAATAGCCAGCAGTATCGCATCAGCTACCATCCTCATGGCAGTGCAGGGTCTTCAGGTAATGTGTGTTTACATCCATGGACCAGTTTAAAGAATAGGAACTGGTTTGGGGTTTTTTGGTGTGTTGAGAGTGTGGGTGCCTGACAGACTGTTGTATCCTGGGGGTGGTGGGCATTGCCTGTGCTGCTGTGTTCAGCTTAGCTCTCAGCTCCAGAAAGGCAGCTACATGCTATGCCAGGGACTCTGCACATGAAAACTGCAGCTGTAGTGCCCAAAATCAATGTTTTAGATGTGTCTTGGTCACAGTAAGGGATCCTGCTGCTTTTCTGGAATATCATCTTTGCATTTTTATTGTAATTATCCAAGTTAGGTGCGGGACAGCAAAACTGACACTCTTCACTCATTTTCTATGTCTAGTTAACCCCTCTGCTGCTTTTACTCAACAGGATCAAAGCGTCTGGTCTGAAGCTGCAGTTCTGCACTAATGAAACCCAAGCGACCCGGGAGAAGTTTGTGAAGAAGCTCCAGGGCATGGGCTTTGACATCTCCGTGGCCGAAGTCACCGCTCCAGCCCCAGCAGTGTGCCGCATTTTGAAGGAGCGCAGCCTGAGGCCACACTTGCTGGTGCACAATGGTGGGACAATGCTTGCGGCAGATGCTGGGACACACAGGGGACAGCCCAGAGGGATGTGGGCGTTTTTGGTAGAGCAGTGAATTTCCATAGCTTGTGTGGGGAAGAGCTCCTGGCTGTTGTTTTCCTACAGGGAAAAACTTTTTCCTTAGTCATGAGGCTGTGGAATAAACCTTAGTTGTCTGGTCTGGGTGAGATCTCCGTTACGGTGGTGGTACAGTGAAGGCACAGAGTTGTGCTGGCAGTCAGCAAGAGCATGAGGAGTCTGCTGCTTAGCCACAAAGACTAGGAGATACGTGAGGTCTTGTGCAGGTCATTACATTGCCTTTGTTATCGTGACAGAGGTTTTAGGTTTGAAGTGTTTTCTTCTGTAGAACATGAGTATGGAGAAAGAAGATGGATCCTGCTCTTTCTGTTACATGCTTTCATCCAGCTACCCAGGAGTTTGCCTCAGATCTAGGTGCTTGGGTTAATAAGCCAAGATGCTTAGTAGATGATGTGGGTGGCAGGAGCTAAGGCATGGGTAGGAAATGGGTTATTTTGCTCTTTGTCATAGGACAGATAAATAGCAGCATCCAGTCAGGAATAGGGGGGTCTGAAGAACACTTGATTCAAACTTGGATTTTATTTAATTATTATTTTTTTTAAATGTGGTATGTCATGAATGAAGGGAAACACAAACTGGGGAAAAAACATCAGTTCTAATGGGATCTGAAATGGTAAGGGATTTGTGGATTTATTAATTTTTTTTCTTCCTTCTGTAGATCTTGTCCCTGAATTTGCTGAGATTGATAAAACAAACCCAAACTGCGTGGTTATCGGAGATGCAGCAGAAAACTTCACCTATGCAAACCTTAATGAAGCTTTCCGAGTTCTGATTGGGATGGAGAAGCCTGTTTTGATCTCTCTTGGAAGAGGGTGAGTTAAACACTGTTTTTTTCTCAAGTTTACATTTTTTTAATTTCCCCCAGCATCTTTGTACATAATGGAGGCCAGATATCACTGTGGACATTCAGAGTTCCAATTTTTAAGCAGTTGATCTATATGTCTGGACTGAGAGGCTGATCTGCTGAGGTATCTGTCAACCAAGAGTCCTCAGTGGGTAGTTCAGTCACCTGACTTGGCCTCCTGTCCTGAGTCACTTACTTGTAGTCTTTCCAGGGGTGTAGGGGAAAACTGAGGCGATTACACTGAAATAGATCTCTAAAAGAAGGTTGTATGGATGCTCCCTGTGAGCCACAGTGCACTCCTGTGCTGATGCAGGATTGCAAAGGGCAGTGGAAGTCACTGAACTTGCTGTGCTGAACCCTCCAGCAGGCTTAGAAAATACTCATCAGTAGGGTCTCTGTGCTGCTACAGCACTGGGTGAGGCATCTCTTGAACTTCAGCTGTTGGTGGTCTTTTTTTTTGTAGATGGTGCAGAGTAAGCAGTTGTGTGAATGTGTTTTGTCGACTGCTGCAGGGTGAGAGATGTAGCTGCTCTTCTGAGGAGGAATAGTTGCAGCTTTTAGAGAACCTAGAGATGCCCTGGTGTATAGCCACAACAAATGCCTTCAAAGTCAGTATTTGAGTGAACTAGACCTTGATGAAACAATCCACAATATTTGCAGGTGGCAGTGAGAGGATTAAATAGCTGTAGTTTTGTAAACCACTAGGAAAAGGACTTTTGTTGCTTTAAGGGCAAGTCTGAGAGCCTCTTAACCCACAGAAATCATGGAGAGTTTGGATTTTGCTGGGTGCAACCCCCAAGTGACTGAGTATTGCCAGAGGGCAGTAGGATTATAGGCACTGCTTGGTTTTTTGTCCTTGCCTCTGCAAGATCTCAGAGGTGAGAACTGTTGATTTAACTGCTGCCTGTAGCCATGTGTTCCTGTCTGAACTGAAAAGAAATGATTTTTAGTAGTGAAAGAAACCAAAAACAAACAACAAAAATCCAACAGGCCACGCTTGGATAAATGGCTGTTAGTGTAGATTTGTGATGCAGTTTGATCTTGCAGCATTCTGAAGTTACTAATGGTAAGGAGGATCAAGTGGTCCAAAAACTGTTTCAGGCAACAGTCAGCCAGGTTTCTTCTTCCAGGTTCAAATCCTGCCCACCTTTGTAGTGGCTGAGATGTGATACTGGATGTGGCTCATGCCATGTGTAACGTAAATGACTCCTTGCTGTTTGAGTGGTACTTCAAGATGTAGTCTCTGAAAGCTGGTGTTAGCATTCTGCAGGTTGATTCATATGCATGAAAACATCATACATAAGGGTGCACTTTCATGCTGGTGGCTTGAGAATTGCTATACATGAGGAATAAGAAGCCAGGAGATTTTTAAAATTTCATAATATAGAAGCCCTACCAATTTATGGAAGTAGCTGCAATGCACAAACTCCACCTGAATGGTCTTGGAGAGTGGGGTTCTAGAGGTTCCTCTGGCTGTGAGTGAAGTGTGGTGGCTGAGAAGACCTAAGGGGAGAGCCCAAGCATATACTGAGAAATGCTGTGCTGTTGCGTGTGGCTAAGACCTGCAAATACATCTGTGCTTTTGAAGTGACACATCAATTGTTGTGGTAGTTTGAATATCAAAAGACATTTTAAATTATCCTCTGAACATTAAAGATAAATTTTGACCTCCTACTTTCACATACAGGAAAAATCCAGTCTTTGGATGTTTTCCTAAGAACAATTCAGTTAGAGGTATTCCAGGAATTTAAACAAGAGTTTGTTAATGCCAGCACTGACTAATGACAGATCCCAATGGCCTTGAAGGAGTTACCTGTTGTGCAGTGTATGTGCTTAAAAAAGGCTATGCATGTTTTGCTTGAGGAAGCCATAGTGACAACTTTTTCCTGTGGTTCAATAGACTGTAATGGGCATGAAAACCCTTCTTAGGTTGTGGGTTATTGATCCAGCTGGGTAGAACTTATCAGCGGGAAGGAGCAGTTAAATCCATTGTGTTTCTTTACCTGACACTCATGCTCTGATCTTGTAGCACAGGCAAAAAATCCTTACTGTTTCTCAGACAGATAAGGAGAAAATGTTAAGCCAAGAGCAGAATAGCTAATGTACGTAAAATAACCATTTTATGGTATCTAATACCATCTTTCAAAATGAAATATGGAATCAACCTTTGTTTAAGACTTGCAACGCGATCAGTGCAAAAATGCCTTTGAACCCTGTGCATGTAAAAGTATTTATGTGGTTATTCATTGATGGAGACAGCTCTGAAACAGACCCACTGTTACTTTATTTTTCAATGGAAAGTAACATTTCAAAAAAGATTTTTGGATATTCTGAGCTCACTTTTCACCATGAGCATATTTTTTTTTAGTGATTGATCATTTAGGTAATGTGAACTCTAGTTCTGATTGAGTCACTCATGTAGGTAAGTTCTCTGACTTGAAGAAGAGAGATTGTAAATTGGATGAATTGTTCACCTAATTAGAGAAGCCTTGTTGATGCAGAGTCATATACACAAGCCAACTTCATTTTTAACATGCAGAATCAGTGTAACTGGGTGGACCTTAACAAGGTGCCTTCCTTGGGCAAGTAGGTTGATTTTGGTTGAAGTTTTAGTTCATTCCGTAGAAAAGGAAAGTGTCAGAGTCACTGAAGCAGAATGCCCTCCTCCAGAAAATGGAGTGATTTACATTTAGCATCTGTTTTGGGCTGAGAGTGGGAATTGGCTTTGTAATTTCTTCTGTCATGCCACTGTCAGAAAATTAAGCTGTTTACGCTAGACTATAGAAGGTTAATGGCTGTTCTAGCAAAGGTCAAGTGGTCATTTTAAAGGGAGGCTGTGCTGAATAATCGAAAATGGCAGAAGGATAAGGCATAAAATCTTAACTGACTGCTCTTCCTACCTTTTTTTCCTGTCGTACAGAAACCCAAATATGTCTTTGCTGTGATCAGGAGAGCTTGGAAGACCTGTGTTAATGTAATTTCCTATTCCAGTAAAACACCATAAAGATACTAACTACTTTTATGAGCTTCAGGGCAATAGGAACATTTTTAGAAGGAACAAAATTTGGCTTGGATGGCTTCCTTAGTCTCAGTAAACAGTGCTCTGGCTTTCCTCATGTGAGAGTCTGCTGGCAAGCAATGATGCTCAGCTGTTTGGGGTTGCCTTCGAGATACACCGAAGAAGGTGTTACAGCTGCTGGTTGGTGCCAGCACTCATCTTGCTGTCTGGCGAGGGGTCTCCATCACTGATTGAAGGAAGAGCAGTGTAACCGCTGTCCTTTGTGAGCAGCTAGTACTTTGTGCAATAAAATTCAGGCCAAGTTCATCCCTGATATAAGCTAGCCGAAATCCCTTTGAACCAGTGGAGTTGCGTCCCAGATGCCAGCCAGCCATCCGGTCTGAGATCTTTTCCCCGTGCATTGTACAGGACTGAGCCTGTCCTTCACTTAATTTCTGGTGTTAAATTAAGGCTCCAGAGTTTCTGATGACTTGACTTTTTGTTGCAGCCATATGGACATCTGCATAGGCACAGAAATAATAAAATGTGGTTTCTTTGTATTTAACTGCCAACATTTTCATTTCATTGGAACTTTATCACTTTCATTTCCAGACGCTACTATAAAGAAACCGATGGCCTGAAACTTGATGTTGGAGCATATATGAAGGCATTAGAGGTATTTTATAGCTTGCATTATGCTTACTCGCTCTGCGCACCTTGTTAAAAGAGTAACTGGTATAAATATGGGTCATCTTCTGTAATTACTCACCTTGGTGGAGGAAGTTCCCACAGATTGAAATTCATTTACTGCATTCTAAAGACGGATGGATTCATTTGTTTTCTGGCTTCATTCATTTTTTAAGTTTTACTTAAAATGTGAACTTTAACCGTTATGATACCTTTATTGGAAGTGAGGCCCTTGAAAGGAGGAGTCAGAAGGGAAAAACATGGAGTATTGTCTGCGACATACTCAGGAAAAACTGAAGGTTCGTTTTATGTTTGGTGTAGCATTGTTAACACAGCCCTTGCCCTTAATAGTTTACAGCAAAAGGCCCTTATACAGCAAGATACTTAAGTGTATTCCTGTTTTTAAGCCTGATAAAGTCTGTGCAGAACTGGAACCTGATAGATAAGCCAGCCTAGGGGTGAGGGAAGGAGAGAATAATTATTCTCCCTTTTATAGGCTTGCAGAGAGTTAAAAAAAACAAACCATCATGAATGCAGAAAATAAACCAAAGTAGAGTAGTATACAAGCACAAAAGATAGTGGATGTAATGTATGCTTGCAGCACATTCTTTTGTATCTATGTGAGTTTTGGGGAGTTTTTCCCTCTCAGATATGTTCAGGCTTCCAGTTGTCTAGGAACAAGCTAGAAACATACCGTGCTTTTTCAGCATAGTACTGATATTTAGTTGCAGGAAAATAAAACTATATAAATATATATATATAAAAAAATATAAAAATAAAAGTCTGGTTGGTCACTTGAATCATTACAAATATGCCAGGTGACTGAAGAAACCCTCTGTATCTTTTAAGGCCCTTCAGTACTTTTGATCATTTCATATGAAGGATATTTGTCATTTCTTTAAGAGTGACGGTCTTACAAAAATGAGCGGTCCTGGTAAAAATGTGAAGACTACTGTCATGACAGAGAATGTAAAAGGTTTGTAACATGAGGTGTTCCAGGAGGCCGTTCCTGCCAGAGAATATTAAACACTTCTGTTATCCAAATTCTCAGATATTCACCTTCACTTGTTAATTCATTATGCATTTAAGGGCATAATTAATTCATTATACATTTAAGGGCAAAAATCAATAATCACATCATTTTTATACATTTGACTGGAGTTTTGGAGTTGAACAAATCCTTTTCTGATCAGCATTTTATGTGTGTTTTTCTCTCTTTTTTTCCCCAGTATGCTTGTGATGTTCAAGCTGAAGTAGTGGGAAAACCAGCAAAAATGTTTTTTGAGTCAGCCTTAGCAGAAATGGGAGTTCCACCACAGCAGGTAAGGTTTCTGGTGCTGTGACCACTGGCTGTGTCATATAGTTATGCCTACTGATGCATGTTTTTTTTGGTTTGCTGTCTTTCATGGAACCTTATCAAAGAGGTTGAAGGGAATGTGGCCAGGTGGATATGCAAACGTGTTTTTCCAAACCCAGTGTGTTATAGTTGGTGCAGAGAAATATTTATATTCAGGATCTTCCAAATAATTACTCAGGAAAAAAGAAGAAGAAAAAGGAAAAGAAAAATTGTTGAAAAAATGCTTCAGAGGGACACCCCCCCACGTTTGCCCATTCTATCAAATAATGTGAAGTGTACAAAGAGAACTGACAGCCAAGAGAGTCAATGCTAGCAGGTGGGGACCTGCTGAATTTCTTCTGCCCTGTTCATACCTCCTGCCCTCCTGAAAGGCATGGCATTATTTTCTCTGCTTTTTTGAGAGTTCCTTTTGACTGCCTGCTATTTACCTTTTCATTCCCTGTGTCTCTTTCTCTCTTTGCTCTGACTTGAGCCCTCCATACCTCTACTCAGTTTAGAGTCTTCCATCCCTCCATTCTCTACTGTGGTTTCTCCTCCTACTTGTACTCTTGTGTTGTGCTTTCTTATTCACGTTCTTCCCAAGCCACGTAGTTCAAAAGAACATGCTGTGTATTCCTTTATTTGGAGGCCAAAGAAAACAATAAGGAAGAATAAAAGTTAGGTTTCCCAAGGAATTATGGAAGATGTTACGCCTCACAAGATGATGGTGCCCCAGTGGCTGGCAGTCTGCTTGGTGACTGGAGGCTGCAGCAGGATGGTATTGCAGCCAAAATGTTATTTATTTCCTTTGATGTCACACTGACTAAAAGGGAAAGGCAGAAGTAAAATATTTTCTAGTTTAGGTGAATGGGAAGCACTGGCTGACCCCAAAACTCCTCCCGTGTTATTGGGTTCATCATGCTTTCCAGAAATGTGCTGAATGTGTGATGCTCCCTGCTTACTTAGTACAGCCCATTTTTTCCCCTGTCTGTAGTTGTGCCCGGATCATCTTTATTGATTTATTGTTATGTCACTCAGGACATAAGGATGAGTATGAGATGACTCACAGACAGTGGTGAATTACAACGTAATAACTCCATCAGGGTTTTTTTGGTGACATAAACAACAGGAATGAAGTTGTGGGTTCCTAGAGCCTGGAGATGAAATTATGGCCCTGTAATTCAGTATGCTTCGGTTTTACTTTATTATAGAGTGGGGAGATGGAAAAGACCTAGTAGGCTACCTAATCCATCTCCTTCCCTGCGCAGGAGTGCTCCCTGCCCCAAGTTTGTTAATGTTTTGTCCAGAGTGGTTTTCAGTAAGCCAAACAACTGGGCTTCTGTAAGTACCCTAGGGACAATGTTCACGGTCGGTCAAGGAGGTCTTGTGAGCAGGCGGCTTTTTCTGAGATTCATCAGAATATTTTCCTCTGAAAGCGCATCTCTATTTCTAGTCTTACTCCAGGTAACAACCAAAATGCTTGCCTTCCTGGATATTTTTTTCCTCCAATTATCTCTAGACTTGTTATCATTACAGTAGTTCTCTCTAAAACTGTGTGTTTAGCTCCCAGCAGCTTCCCTCGTGATTTGGTCCCTTTGCACCCTAACCTGCTGCGCCGTTCTTTTTTGTACGCCCTTCAGTTTGTCGATATCTTCCCAGTAACAAGATAGCTCAGCCTGAACATAATATCCCAGGTACAGCCACGGCAATTATTCAATCCATTTATCCAACCAGCAAACCAAGAAATCCATTTCAGACACACAGTGGCATTTGAAGAAAAAGTAGCTGGAAATAAGAACAAGGGGAAAAAAAAAAAAAAAGCCCACAGAGCTCAGTCAGCCCTTGGTTGCTGTTTGTGTGGATCAGATGCATGTAGGTTTGTGTTTCATTTCTGCTTAGATCAGAAATGATTGGTGTGCAGGAGTAGGAGGGAAGGTGTAACTTTTGAGTCTTCTATCCTTGGACCTTGTGTAGTGGCATCACTTGCCCTTTTCCATAGGCAGGATGCTGTGATTGTCCTCAGAGGCTGTTTTGCCTAGCTTGCAGCGTGCCGGGACTGCGTCAGCATGTGGCACCGAGGGAATCGTTACGGGGATGCAACAGGGCACCAGAGCTCCTGTCTCAAAAACTTTGCCCCTGGAAACAAATTTGATATAAAGGATCAGACAGCTGGCAGAAATGGTCCCGTAAGGTGAGCCTCAATGAGTGGTTCCCATCAACTGCAGGAGGATTTGTTTTGGGTACCGAAAAGCAGTAATAGTCCCCAGCAGAGATTATTTATTCATTCTCTGCTGTTTGCCATAGTTCTGCTAGTGACTAACTTTATATTTTGAGAGACATTATTTTTTCACCATCTAATTTCTAGTGTTAAATGCCATCAGTTTGTCGTAGTAATATGTCTAATCTGTAGGTGTAATGTTTTGTATTCAGAGAGATTCGAGATGAAGGGAGTATGTGCCTACCCAAGGAGGGCACAGCAGACACCACTGCGTAATGGCACTGGTCACTCTGTGCTTTCGACTATGGAAAAAATAGTCCATGCTTCTGGAGTTAAAACCTGGATCATTGTGCACATGTGTAGGAGGAACAAATTACAGCAGAGCAGACTACCTTAATTCTAACATCTTTTCCTAGCTTTTGAGTGCTTGACCTTGCAAACTTAGGGTTCTTTTGAGATGGATTTGGGGGCTGTTTTAGTTCGTCATGCGTAATAATAAAAACTGGGTATACTCAGTTTAATAAGTTCCTTAGTAATGCACTGTATTGCATTTTAACTGTCTCCTGAATGAGCTATACTTCTCTGCATTTATAATGGCATGACAAGGAATGGTTTTACTTGCCGTTGCTTTTATAAAATGTTTGCCAATAATTTATTCCACCTGTGGAATGCATTTAATCCATACCATCATTAAACCATTTTAGATGAGCTGTGCTTTTGAAAACATATTACGATTTTCTTTCACCTGACTTTTAATGAAAAATACCTTTTTAATAAAGCTGTCTCACCACAGTAATTCTAGACAGTGGCAAATCTTAAATTTCTCAAGCTGCTTTAATCAATAAAGTTATCACCAGTCGTTTCCCTTGATAACTGCTTCTTACCGAGCCCCTGACTTTGCCTTCTGCTGCAGAGATGTTTTCAACTTGCACTTAGAATAGGAGGAACTCCCTAAAGTCCAATTTTCATTTTAACCTTTCCTCAATGGCCTAGAAATAACAGATTGCTGGTATTACTTTAATAGATTGGAAATTTAAACCTTTTAGAGGTAACCAGACCTATCTTACGATTCAGTAATATGACAAAGAATAACACATCTTAAAGGTTACTGAAATGCCTAATTCATATGTTTTAAGGCAGCTGTAACAGTGGATGATTTTTACAGCTTTACAATAAAACCTAAATAACGTTAAGGTTCCAGTAGTTTTATATAATCATAAAAAGTTCTCTCTGTAGCAAATTGTTCTGTTTTAATGGGAGTTATGGCAGGTCATGCTGGAGTGCATAAACTACTTGTAGTTAACCAATTCCCATTTCTGCCACCTGCAAGTCTCTCGTGGGAGTTAGTGGCGCGTGAGGGCAGAGGGAGGTCACTCCGAGAGTGACACGGAGGACCTGCCACTGTGCCAGCATCCCCTTCTTGCTCACTGGCCACGGCAGGGTGTTTTTCCATCTCCAAAAGAGGAGTGAAGTGGCTGAGTGAAGTTTCAGGCTTTGAGTCCTGCTGAAAGCTTAGTGAAGCCTGGCTGGCCCTGCAGCCTTTGGAAAGCTGCCCTGGAGGTTTGATGTATTTCTTTGTTTCACCTGCCTTGTTGTACGCTTTCTCCCAGACCAGAGGCCACGTGTGATGCCCTTCGTGTGTTTGATGGTTGCACAGCTAGTAGTTCCAAGATAGAAATTTAATTAACAGTAGCCTAGGAGATGATCACTGGTTGAGCCAAGGAAAATAGGGAGAAAATTAAATGCATTGTATTTCTTGTGTAAAGAGGTATAATACATTGATTGAGATTTGTGTTTAAGCTTTATTTCCTTATGTCCCTGGCACATTTAGCTTGATTAAAGCTATTAAGCCCATAGCAAAAATCTGTTTAGGCAGAATATGTGTGACTCTAGAAGCATTCACTGTGTTAAATCATGGAATCAGAGAATGGTTTGGGTTGGAAGGGGCCTTAGGGATCATCTTGTTCCACCCCCCTGCCCTGGGCAGGGTCTCCTCCCCCAGCCCAGGCTGCTCCCAGCCCCATCCAGCCTGGCCTTGAGCACTGCCAGGGATGGGGCACCCACAGCTG
>JAVJGJ010000062.1:49411498-49434838 GCA_035590215.1 Microhierax caerulescens
GCCCCAGCTCCCCCAGCCTGGCTCCATAGCAGAGGGGCTCCAGCCCCCTGACCATCTCTGTGGCCTCCTCTGGGCTCTCTCTGACAGGCCCGTGTCCTTCTCATGCTGGGGGCCCCAGAGCTGGACTCAGCGCTGCAGGGGGGGTCTCACCAGAGTGGAGCAGAGGGGCAGAATCCCCTCCCCCACCCTGCTTGCCACGCTGCTGGGGATGCAGCCCAGGGCATGGGGGGCTCTCTGGGCTGTGAGCACATGTTGTTGGGCCATGTTGAGCTTCTCGCTGACCAGCATCCTCAAGTCCTTCTCCTCAGGGCTTCAGTATTTGGTCGAAGTTAGAACACTTCTGCGTGTCTCTCCATTTGCGTCCTCCATAGACTTCAGCCTCCAAAGTACCATCCCTGAGCTTGTCCTCGTAGGCACTGCATTGCAACACAAACATGGCTGGGTGGTACGGGGTATTTGTATCTTTCTGCCTCGTTGATTTTCTTACTCAGTCATTCCTTTTCTTATGAGACATTTTTCTGTCATTTTAGTTTAATATTAGAACTTTTGTTTGCAGACAAAAAATACTTAAGGTTCCCATTTACCACCCTGGCAGCCCCTCTGAAGGCTTATTAGTGTTGGCTACTCGTGTGGGTAAGAGGGGTCAGTCCTCACACACATTCACTCTTGGTCTGTGGCCCAGACACCACCAGTAGGATGTGGTGGTGATCCCTCTGATACAGATGTTTGTCCAGTGAGGATTGTATTGTGCCTTCCCACCCCCAATTCCTTAGAGGTCATGTTAGTCTCCCCCGTTATCGCTGCAGATCTGGGTTGAGTTTGATGGGGGCTCTTCAAGAGCAGTGGCTTCACTCAGCTTAAGCAGACATGTGCTTTATTTACTACACATGTACAACCACACATACCGTCTCTCACCAGCTGTATGGTTTAGGAAAATACAATCTACGCCCATTTTAATTCTTTGATTATTTGTCTTTAAACCAGCAAGACTGCCTCACTGCATTTTTGCCCTTCTTTTTAGTGAATTTTTAACTGATCTAAAAAAGGTAACTTCCGCAGAATAATTGGACAGATTAATGGTGTGATCCCTGTGTAAAATGTGAACATGGACGGGGATCTTTTAATTCTTGCTTTCAGTGGGTATGTGACCTTTCAGTTTTATATCTTTCTCTCTCTTCTTACCATATTGCAGTCAGAGAGGAAGTTAAACCCAGGTTTGACAGGTAGGGTTTTTTTATTTCCCTTGACAGTGCACCTTTTGACCTCTATCTTCTTGCCAATGATTTTTTAAATCCTAAATGATTTGGGAATAATTGCTCCTCCTTTAGTGATTATTGCCCTTCACCGATAGTAAATCTGTGAAATCCCCAGGGGCTGGAGTACATTTTTGTATGCGTATGCCACAAGCTGGCCTGGACAGGCATCGCTGCTCATCTGCAGCCACACTTGCAGGGATGCCAGGCATCTTGCAGGAAAACTTGCCTGGATGGGGTAAAAATACAGCCTTCAGCCAGCAAGTGAGTGCTTGGTGGGCTGCCCCGCTCTGCCTTTTCCTGTTCGCAGAGGAAATTAATTTTTAGGGTTTGGAGAACCTGGGAATAAAATTGTCTTTACTTCCGAAATCTCATCCTGAATGTCTGGGCTCAGGCTGAGCGCGGGTGACGGAGGGCAGCTCTGCTCTTGAGGTTCCCCCCACAGCTGAGCTCTGTCCCCCTCGGGGAGGTGTTGGAAGGAATTTTATAAGAAGAGGGGATTATAAACCATTAAAAGCCAGTGGTTGAGGATGATTAAATATCTCAGAGGAGCTTGGGGGGAAATTGGTGATGGTGGTGGGCTGGGAGCGGTGCTGCCAGGTTGTTTGCAGCTCTGCATGTAATTGTGGGATTATTCTGTTTTCCTCGTCTGCGTATACATGCTTTATTTACTAATTACTTAAAATTAACCCATCATTTTTTCCCTATTTCATGCTGGATTGCTTGTTTGGAGAAGAGGTAAGGAAAGGTGAACCATCTAGAGGGGAAGGCACCTTATTGGGAACACACAGGTCTCCATGAGCACAGTGGCAAAGGAAAATGGTCCAATAATGAAAGGCTGGAAAAGACTGAGTCCTCCGTCATCTGGTGGCTGTGAAGTGTCTTGTGAGCAGAGAGCTGGAAAGGCAGAGCTGCCTGTCCCAAAGCCTATTGCTGCTTCTTCCCTGTGGGAAAACATGCCCACAGGTCCTGATGTCTCTGTGCTCCTTACAGGAGCTCTCAAAGCCTAGCCACAGCAGCGACTCTTCTGGGACAAAGGAAGCAAGGGTGGGCATGTAGGAACTGTTTCAAAATAAACTACTTCGACATGGTACCAGGCAAATGAGCCTTGGCTTGAGAGGGCATCCTGTTACATCCCATCACCTGAGAGATGATCGGCATCCCTCTCATAGACAGTATTAAAAGGCAATGTGGAAGATAGATTAGGCTGGTAACTAAGATATATAATCTTGCACGCCGCATCTGATGCGTTAGTCAAAAGAGGATTTAGGTTTTTTCAGCTGAAGCTGTTCCAGATGCATGTGTTCATTGCTCAGTTTGGCTTATGAGCACTCGGAAAATCTTCTGTTCAGCTGTGGCTTTAGGTATATCCTGAGATTTCCTTTACATGCTCTGTAGTGAGTGAGAGAGGATTCTGTTGTCATTAGATGATTAATACACCTGGAGTTTTAGCATTCTTAGACTTCTTAAATGACTGTGATTTAGTCCTGCCCAGCAGACCGCTTACAGAGCGGGAACTGAGGTGTGGGTGACACAGAAAATAAAATGGTTCTTGTATGGTTGCAGGCTACGTAAAAAAGAGGTGCCTCCATGTGAAGGCAAAGGAAGGAGGGTTAGGGTTAGGTAGCCAGAGTGGTGCCTGCAACGCAGACTTTCTGTATGTTTTTGACATTAAAGCTGCAGCCACCTGTATGGAAAGACTCAGCATTCCCCCAGATTGCTGCTTCTGAAGAAGCCGATCCCTGCTTCTGCCGTGTGCACCAGGTTCCCGTGACCTCTCTGACAAGGGCCTATTTATCAGTTCTTCACAGATGGAAAAATGCTGGGTTGTCTTTCTGTGTGTGTCCAGCGCAGTCCCTGTTGGTGCTGCTCCCAGTAACCGCTCCTGGTCCTTTTGCAAACAGGTCCTTTAACCTCCCAAGCCCCACACGTGGGGCAAGGAACCCACCGTGGCAGATTCTAGAAAAAGCTCAAACCACACCAAGCAGTTTCTTCAGTAAGAAAAGAAACACTTTGCATAGTGACTCCATGTATCTGATGTGCAGGTAGGAAAATAATCAAAAGTATATGGAAGGAATGGAAATTCAGGCAGGAATTTCTAGGGTTGCAGGGTGCTGTTGAGAAAGCCTGGCAGTTACCTTTGTGAAGCAGGAGGCTCATTCAACAAAGTGAAGATCAAATGGTCAAAGATGGAACTAATGAATGTATTTTAGGTAAAATTCAACCTTGATTCAAAAGGTGCAAAAGCACACTTTAAGGTTGGATAGATAAACTAGATTACGTGTTTTCAGAGCTGGTGTGCTTCCTCACTTCTTGGTGCTGCCTCTGTTCTGAATAATCCAAGAACGCCTTTGGAGGGTTGAAAGATGATTTTTTGTTTATTAATTGAAGATTAGTTTTTTATGTGTATGCTAGGTTTTTTTTTGTTGACACTATAAAATGACACCTCCCCCAACCATTTTTAAGTTTGAAGGATAAAATAAATGTAATCATTTTTAATGCAGGAGGATAATAAGCACTTGAAATTTGGTAGACATCGTTGTCAATGCAAAAGACACCTTGGTTGATACACTTGAATTTAACAAAGATCTTTAACAACGACAGGAAGGTAACATGCATGCTGTGTATTTTCATCAGACACTCAGATAAATAGCACAAGCAGATCTTTTCTCAGTTACATATTTTTGGGTAATCTACTCAGTTGAGCTTATTAGTATTTGCATAGACTTAAGCTGACTAACACAAACCATGCTAGCCCTCTACATACTGTGTCACATTGTGCAAAAATGAATAAATTAGATTTTAAAGTGATTTCCTGAAATTTCTGTATCATCCTGAGAACGGGTTGGGATCAGGCTCTCTGAAGTTATGTATCTCAGTGATGACAAGCTTAAGCTTTTGACTTGCTTTCAGAATACCAATTTTAAGGAGGTGTTTAAAAAGTTAAGCTTAATTTAAACTGCCTGGAGCATAACGTAAATGATCATTAGGAATAGAATAGGCCTAACTTCATAAAATCCAACGTTTTCTTTAAACTGTGTGCCAAATCACTTGGATTTTTGTGATTGATTACAATTTGTATGGATGTATACTGCACTAGTACATTTCTCGAGGAGCTATGGCATGAATTACATTCAAGGTAGGATGACTTTTAATCAATACGATGACAATATTATCTTGTTTAATTTGTCTGATGGCAGTATTAAACATCAAATCAAGCTGTTTGTTATGTCAAAGGAGTGTGACGTATGGCAGAAATAAAATCCACTTGACGCCAGATTTTCTCTATTTCATTGCTTTGACAGGCCATCATGATTGGAGATGATATTGTGAGTGATGTAGGAGGTGCCCAGCGGTGCGGTATGAGAGCTCTGCAAGTGCGGACAGGGAAGTACAGGTCAGTGCACACCCTGCACCCCACACCCCGTGGGGGCAATCGTGGAAAGAGGGGAAATAACCGTAGATAATGATTTTTCTATTTACTTTTCTGCCAAACAATGCTGCGCTCAGATTTCCATACAACACTTTAATTTCTGGGAGAAAAGGAGTTATGGTTTGGAACCTGGTACACATTCAAAGCACATGCACAAGACCAGAATTTTTTCCCTGCCTTTTCCAGGTCTTTTCCCATTGGTGGCACAGATTTGCTGTCAATGTACGCTTGCATTTGTTGTCTGAACAAACACCTCCTTGTGCAGCAGTTAGGCTTGGGTGGATGATGACATTTTCATTTGCAAAATGCAGTTTGGGGAAACACTGTGTATGAAAGTGGCAGGAAGGGCAAGACATGTTGTCTTTGATCTTTTAAAGAAATATTTTCTGTTAAATTCCTGCTATAATTTTTTCATCACAGTGCATAGAACTGGTGTGTTCCTTGGGTTTCGCTTATTTTTTTTTTTGCTGCTGCGTGAAAGTGTTGTACACTTGATATAAGACGTGTCTGAAACTTCTAGCAGGGTTAAGATTATAAAATTAGACTGTCGACTCCGTGATCTCTGTAGGTCATATCTCACAGCTTTATGAAGGACTCCATATGTCTGCTATTTCCTCCAGACGTGTATTCAGCACTGACATGTCTGAAATGCGGGAGCTGTTTCTCCACCTCTCATCCTACCAGAATGCAGGCTTCTGCAGGCTCGCTCATCTCTTTCAAATAACCCTTCTCTGTGCAGGTGTCTCCATGATCTTGTGCTTTCTTTGACCCAAGTACCTTCCTGCAGCTGCTGGTAGGAGACCCCAGTGTGGTTATAAGCAGGGTATGGTCCAGGCTTGACTGGTGAAAAATGAAGCCATCGTACGATACTCAGGCCAGGGTAGGTTTGACGTTGGTTCAAGGTGACTCTCCATATGCAGTGCAGACATCAGTCCCTACGTTTAACATTTAGATTCCGTAACACTCAAAGCTTCCTCTTAACTGTCTTCTTTTAACCATAACCATGCCTCTTTGTAGTAAACATGGTTCAACGACACCATCTGTCATTTGATATAATTTCTATTTTTACAGTTTTTCTTGATTTTCAAATACTGAGGCTGTAGATGAAGAATACCATTTCTGGGGCAGGATGCAGGACATGAGAATGGTGCTTGCCATAGGCTATCTGAAAGTTACCTTGCTAGTTTTAAAGTCAGTCTGCTTCTCAATTTTCCTTTTAGTACGTGTAAGGTGGTAAAATGCTATCCAGTGCCTTAATTCTAATGGACCAGTAAGTGATGATTTCTGAGAAATAAATAGACAGATACAACTGTAATTGTATTTTGTGTCTTTTTGCATCTTTAAGATAGTACAATTCAAAATCAGTTACCAGTCTGAATCAAGCTTAGAAAATCCCAAAGATTAATGAAGGAAGTATATAGTGTGTGCTGTTCAGATTATTCGTCTGTAATCTGTGTAATCCCATTACTTTTCTAAAGGAGAAAATAAGGATTCAACTTTGAATTCAAGGTTGATTTTCTTCTGATATTAACGGGATCACTTCCTGAATCCACATCTTAATGTCACACAGATACAGGTGTCAGTGAAGGAGGTGTCTCTGCACACAGAGGTAAATTAGACCTTTGCTACTGAACAAATAACTTCTGTGAAGTACTTTGCCCATCAAAATATGCCACAGGTGATGCTCCATCCAAACTGTTCAGGCAACTGACATAAACTGTATATGCACACGCACACACACATAAATATGTATAATCATACTGGGAAAACATTTTCTTGTGTCAAGTTTGAGTCATGATTTCACAGCTGAAAGGGAGTCATCAGCTGTTCTAGATGGGGAAAAAAGATTGTGTTCCACTGTTACAGTTCCTGTTTCAGTATGTGGTTGCTGTGATGAGAAATCATGTACTGTTGTGTGGCACTGAAATACAGCTGAACGTCTCTAAATTGAGCATGTGGTGCCAGTCCTGTTGGTAGCAATTGTGAGCGAAATGAAATAGCTCTTGTTTGCCAAGAGAGGTCAGAGATGTACGTAATTTTAAAAATGACTGATTTAGTATACATAGAAAATCAAAACACGCAGTGAGTATTGAGAGAGATGGGGGGGAAAAAAGAGTCAATGAAAGTTGACGGGCAAGATAAATTAAAAAATAACAGGAAATGTAATTATTTTATGGAGGGTTTAGTCTGAAGTCTGATATATGAGGTTGTGCGTAAGTCCTCTTTCTCTCTTCTGTGGTAGTCCTTGCTGACACAGAGCTGTGTGCTACAGCCGAGTACCTCTGGATGGCACCGTTAGTATGTGCTCTGCAGTATTAGCCACAGCTTCGGGACCTCCCCGGAATCTGAGGCTGTTTTCGCAAGTGTAATGCACAGAGGCATCATCAGGGTTTTGCTGTAGCTTGAGTCTTGGTGTGTGGGGGTTTCCACAGATTTCAGTAACAAGAGTCTTGCAGCTCAGGACGTGGGTGATCACCCCAGTTGAGTGGCCTCTGTGTTTCTACAGCTGTGAGTAGTTTTTTCCATTTCCACCCTAACAGTGGTGCCTTGCTTCAGTGAAATGGATGCAGAGCTGGTTCAAAAATTAAATAAAAAATAACAGAGAAACTGTCCCGAAGAATTGTTGCAGGTGCATTTCACTGCATACTCTAGATACATGGAAATGACGTTATTTGCACAAATTATCCTGGTAAAGGCATTTTGCATCTTGTTCTGTAGCTACAAGGGATCCTGTAGTGCCCCTCCATCCTCACCTAAATGCTGTCCCCAGCTGGCAGACACTGTCACCCCCTGTGCAGCGGTGTGCATCAGGGCAACTCTCCTTATTTCAGGGGTTGATGCAGCTTACATGAACATTTTTGAGGTCTGCTGCCCACCACGTGCCACCAAGGATTACGCATGGTAGCACAAAAGATGACACATGAGCCAAGGTTTGTTGTACTGTTTATTGTATTTCAAAGGGACTTAAGCGATCACATGGAGATTGCAGGCTGCAAAGCAAGTTGGTGCATCTTACTTGCTTTAACAAGCCAGAAGAAAAAGCCCTCATTGCCCCTGAAAGCCTTTCATGGAAAGAATTAAGCTGCTGCTGCAGAGCTTTCAGCAGTAGGTAGGGGTGGACAGGTCTGGTGCAGGGCAAGCATCCTCCCGCTGGGCACAAGAAGCTGACAGCCTGCAGTGCTGCAGGAACCTTTCTGGGTGGTGTGGGTGCCACATTGCTCAGTGCCAGCGGTGGCGGGTGCCAGCTGCCCGCTGAATGCGTTTGTAAAGGCAAAGTGAGAGTGGTTGGCATGGCAGGTGAGTCAAGGTGCAGAGGAGGAGCGGAAGGGGCATGCAGCATGCACGGAGAGCCAGTGAGCTGCCTCCCTCCCTGGGCTCTCTCCCACCAGGGCTCTGCAAGACCTTCTTGGGTGTTGGCCACTCCCATGGTGAGATTCAAAGCATGGATTAAGCTACTGCAAAACCATTCAGTTTTACACCACCTTGCGTGGAGGTCCTGAAAGTTAGCTCCTTAGTCTTGCTTCTTTTGGATCTTTAATAAAGTTCGTGCAGCTGCTTTCCTTTAGTATGACAAATTTTGCATGTTCCTCACTCCCACATCTGTACTTATCTTCTCCTGTAAAGCATTTAATCCTCCAGCAGGACTCGTTCTCAAGTGTTGAGCTCTTCAATAGCCAAACCAGGCATAGCATAGAAGAGTCCACAAAATGCAATAAATCCTAGCTGCAATGTGGAATAAGATTTCTGTTAGCACAAATCAGGGCAGTGGTGGGAAAGTGGAGGGATAAGATGGTATTTTGAGTCTCAGCCAGCATGATTCTCTGACACGGGGCAAGTAGCTGGGTTGGCCATGTGTAGCTTTTCTTAGGTGTAAAATCCAAATGCAAAGGGTCAGTCTGCTCTGCAGGTTTGCCCACTCTGTTTGTCCCATATACAGGACAGATCGGGTCATTGCTGCAGACTCTTGTGTGCCAAGAGAAGAAGCTGGTGTTAGGTTTTGCAGGATTGGGAAATCTGATGCTAATTACGAAGTTTCTGTGCACACCTGTGGGGAGGTCCTTGGTAGCCAACCTCTTTCCCATCTAGGGAAGAACATGTACTTGTCTTCCCTCACAAGGGTATGTGCTAATTCCACTTGCAGCTAATTGGTCTTGACATCAAACCAATAATTTCCACAATAACTATTGATTCTGCAATGCTGTGTAATATCCTCATTCCTTTGTAGTGTGCAAGTTAGAGCAGAGAAAAATTGCTTTGAGGCTTTTCCAGCTGTCTCCTTGTAACATCGGAAACAGCTTTCAGGTGCGTCAGTGTGTCAAATTGCAGGTGGTTTTTGGCAGGGTGGAAGAATTACTTACCCCTTTCTCCATGTTGTTATTTGATTTGTAAGTAAAGAACCTCCCATCGCTGGTGTGTGGCGGTAGCCAGTAGTATTGATGGCAGTAGTACCCAGTGCCCATGTGAGGTTTTCTATGTTTGATTAGGGATTTATCTGATGGCCGTGGCTGATACTGCAACATCCCTGAGTTGCCTCATTAGGGGCATAAAGGATACTCCAGGGATGGAGGATAAAAGGATAGGAACCTGGGAGAGCTGTCATCTCTCTCCAGCTCTACCACTGTTCTCTGGGAGAACTGGGTCAAGTTACTTCATGTTGCTGTTCTTCAGTTTCCCCACTTTATAATTATCCTCTGAGGATAATTATCCTGACTTTCTTAATAAAGTGGCATGTGATCTGTTCCTCTTATCTGATTAAGAAAACATACAGAATTTGTACAGATTTATATGAAATTGGCTTGCCAGAATAAAAATCCATATGCAATCAAGACAAAAGTTGTGACAGAGGAGAAGTCTTTTAGGCTGCCACTGTCAAATGATTAACAGTTGAGAAAACGAAGTTAGGTTATTATAATAACCTCCTAAATGAAGTTATAAAATTATTCTTAAAAAAATAAGATTCCTACCCATAGATGAATTCACAGCTGTCACTGTAAATGAAAGCTCATGACACCTTTTGCAAAGAAATAGTCACATCTTTCTGCTCTGCAGAGGAGCAGCATCCTTCCACCCTCGCGTTCTTGCTCACTGCATTACTAACCACAGCCGAGATGAACAATTTTATTAGTTTGTTCACATCTCCTGGGTCTTGATGGAGCATACCTGAAGTGCGTAATGAGAAAGAACAGGCAGAGGCACTCCCTTTGTGCTGAGGCTGAACGAGAGGTGTTTCAATGGCCTCAAAGTCCTGGTAATTAAGCCTCTTTCAAGTATTAAATGGATAGCCTTCCAACCCATATTTACACTGTAGAAAGTTGTACTGTAATTCACGTTAGTTGACATCTTAGGCAATGCTTATTAAAACCTGGTGTCAGTAAGTCAGCTTTCATTTTAGCGTGATAGCTGATTGCAGTCAATCCTAAGACACAGTCTTGTTCACCATTTATTGCACAGTCAAATCACAGTTTGCTCTGTCCACGTGAGGATCTTCTCATGTGTTTATCAATATATCAACCACAATTTCGTTACCATAATCTTTGAATCAGCTTTGGAGGGGAAGTTCAGAGTAAATATTGCAGTAGCTTAGCATATGTGTACTCATCTGATGACAGCCTTAAATTTTCCTAGTACATTCAAGTGTCCAGACACAGAAATTACAGTTTTAGTACCTGGTGCTTTAGGTGTGAGTGGGCTATGAAAAGATTTAAGTTCTTGCTGCTGTAGGACAGTGTTAAAATCCAACCACCCACTTTGCAGCGTAGGATGTAGCCAGTCGCAATGCAAAATAACAAATTGCATTGGAAATATGTTCCTGTTGAACTACAAGTGGTGAACTTGGGAAGCAGGAGATTTTACGCTCTGACCCTAAAGAATCATCTTTTATGTGTCTTGAGTATTTCTATTTCCTTAACTGAACATAACCAAGTGTTTGCTTTCCAGTAAAGTATTTGATATTAGAAATACCAGTTGGACTAGATGATCATTGTAGGTCCCTTTCAACTGGACTGCTCTGTTCTGTCATGTTCTGTTGTAAATGCAGGTTGTACCTGAGCTAAAGCAGACCTGAAAGGAACAAGAGGGAATAAAGGGTTCTGCTACATTGTAGCTAATGTGTAAATTTAATTATCTTCAGTCTAAAAGAGAAAGGGAAGTTTTGGGGCTTTTTTATGAGCAGGTTAATTTATATATTATATTATATATATATTATATTATAATATATTATACATATATTATATATATAATATATATATTTTTATGAGCAGGTTGGTACCATAATAAACCCTGAGGAAGCAGCGTGGGCTCAGGATGTAGCCATGCTAGGTGCTGTGCATAAGCTCGTGTGCTGTTCTGAAAAAAACGTCCTGAATATCAGAAAAGAGATCAGTCTGTGATGAGAGTAGGAGCAAGGACAAATAAGGGAGGAAGGTATCAGGTCAGTGAGGAAGAGTAATATCACTCCACAATCTGGAGAGTTCTGCTCTCTTCTTGTCTAAGCACTGACTTTTCCATAGCAGTGCTGCCCTAATCAGCTGTCACATCTCAAACACTTAGGAAAGGAAGCGATTTGCATTTTGCAAATCAAGATGGTAGTGACCAAATCAGCCTGTGCTGCAGTTTTGCTTCCCCTTTTGCTTGACATCCACACACACACAACACATGCACTAGCAGAGTCAGCTGTCTGAAATGTTTCCATTTCTCTTCTAAAGCTGATAAATAAAGGGCTGAAAGAGGAGGAGGTGGTACCAGTATCTGCTACTAGAAGCAAGAGGCAGTGGGACCTGAGAGGGCACGCGGGTCAGGTGGGCTTGATGTATGGCACTAAACCACTTCCAGACCCTCTCTGAAGAGCATCCAAAGCTAATGACCATTTTGCTTTCATTCTCTTTTGCTCTGGTGCTGTGATGTTTTGGTAGTACGTGGTCTTGCAGCCTGGGCTGCCAGCTGTCCTCCACCCGACATGGTCGTGCGCCTGTGTGAGCGATGCCAGAGCCCTTGGCAGCTGCGTGTCCAACACCTTTGCCTTTCTCTCCTCTCTGCAGATAGATAATTCATGAGCTGAGGTGGTGGTGCCAGAACTGCATGAAAGGAGGCAGCTCAGGGGCTTTCCAGGGTTTCCACAGAGTGTGTTCATCTCTCATCAGCGTCAATCTCTCTCGTCAACACCCGCTGTCACTGCAGACACCCGTGGCTGCAGCCGAGCTGTCGTTTCAAGGGGACCCGCAGGCTCTGGGTGGGACAGACCCAGCTCTAGCTCCTGCTGGACCCCTGGCCTCCCTCCCTGCTATGAGCCTGAGCACTGCAGGCTATGAGGTGGGACAGGGAGCAGGTCACTGCAGGCTGTGAGAGGGGACAGGGAACAGGTCACTGCAGGCTGTGAGATGGGACAGGGAGCAGGTCCTTGCTTATTTCTATCTTCAGGGCTCTTTTCTCAGCACCAGCGTAAGGCTGCAGTGGAGAAATTCCACAGCAAAGCAGTCCTGGGAGCTGGCCGAGCGCAGCAGTGTTTCTCAGCACTTGTCACTTGCAGAATGCTGAGCTGTATTAGCTTGTTCAGCGTTTGACAGTGTTGATGAATACCATACCAATCACTAACTACTTTATTTCTGTAAAAATGCTAATGAGCATGTTGAAATGTGCTGCAGAAATGGCACAGCTGGGACAGCTACACAATTGTGGTTTCACTGGAGATTTCCTTTTTTTTAAAATGCAGGTTCCTCTTCTCTGCATATTTTTTTTTTCCTGTAGCTAAATGTCATCCTGGCTAGCTTGGTGCGTGGAGTCCTCTCAGCAGCACGGGGAGTGCGATGGAAAGGGAGATTGCTCTGATCGATAAGACCAAAGGAAAATGTTGTTTTCAAAGGGAGAGAGAAGCCAAGGAGAGAGGCACAGGCCAACCCAGCTGCTGATGTAACGCCCTCGGAGCAAACGGTTCGGTATCTGAAATTTAATCTTCTGGCTTGGGCTCTTGCTCGCACTGTCAACACGCTCAGGAGCCGCAGTGCAGGGGCAGTACCTTGTGCTGGTGCCCTGCACACACAAAACAACCGGGTATTTGTGCTTTAACGCTGCACTTTGTGGCCCGTGGATGCAGGCATATCTAGTGACATTTGTTTTTTCCTCGAAGAGTGAGTTTAACCAACAAGCCCAGGGTGGCTTCCTAATCCCTGGTGTGTTTTCTGCTCTTGAGATCCCGAGCAGGGCCCTGTGTTTGTTTCGCCGTCTGCTGGGGCACATGGCCTGCAGTCACAGGGGAATGGGGTGCTCAGAGGACCACCAGCCGTCGCAGCTGGTCCCAGAGCCCTGCCAGGGACCCTGCTGCAGGCACGCAGAGGTGATGAGGGAGGTGTCCTCTGAGGTGCATGGGAATGGAGCTGCCGGCCTGCTAAGGCCAAGGGAGCAGCCGCAGGGCACGGGCACTGCTGCCCCTCCAGCTGCTCCTGCTGGGCTTGGGCCGGCGGCTGGTTTTCATCCCCCTCGGGAGGCACGAGGTGACTCGCCCAGAGTTTGAGAGAAAGCAGTTGGCAGTGCCAGCTTTAGGTCTTCTGCAAGTGCTGGGAAACTCCAATGGCTCCATCAGTGAGTGCTGTGGCAGGAGTAAGAGTGTGATGTGAGAAAAGGGGTTTGGATGAAGAGCAGCACTCCTCGGTGCTGCCAGCGCCAGGCAGTGCCTTTCGCTGGGGGTGAGGACATCTTGCAGCTGGTGCTGGGATGTGACTCATGTTCACACTCTACCCTGAAATGATTACGATTTATACTTGCCTGTGGTTTTCAGTCGTTGCCAGCAGTGTGTATGGTTACACCTCAGCCCTGCATGCTCACAGGTTGCCGAAACACAAGCTCATTCAGCCTGCAGGGCTGGGCTGTTGTATGGGGTCTGCATCCTGCGTTGATTCTTTAAACTTGAGCCATAGGCTTATCTAAAAACAGGTCTCAGTGCCCTGGGGAGTAGGGCTGGAGAACTGGCCACTGGCTGCAGCCGCTGCACACCCTGTCGCTCTTTGTAGGCACCCACAGCTCCTCTCAAAAGCTTTCTCCTTTTCTTCTTAACTCCACTCTGACCGAGTCTAAAATGGCCCCACATCTGCAGCTGGTCTAATACTCTGCTAAGTGCTGCTCCTGGTCCGTAGACCCCTTCCTGTGTAAATGTAATTTCTCTGTCACCTTCAGGGACTCACTTGTCATTTTAGAGGGTGCTCTTGGCCACGTCTCTTGCATGTTCCTTATGCCAGTATATGCTTTTATTTCCCAGCTCTGCTTGCTTTTCCATTCCCAGTTGCACTTCGAGCGCCCCCTGAGGTGTACTGGGAGGAGGGGGTGTCAGGTTTGCCCTGCCAGCTCCCACTCACTCCCAACCCGTTGTAACCGCTGTCAGTGCACACAGCAGACACAGCCTGTCCCTCGGAGGGCAGCCTGGCCATGCAGTGCATGTGGCTGTGCTGCTGCATTCCTGCAGGGAGAAGGGCTGCAAGTCAGCCTGCCCCGTTTCCAACAGCAGCTGAGCAAACACTCGAGCTGGTCCTCAGGTTGCCTCTGCAGCAGGAGCTGGGCACCTGTAGCTGTAAGTCCTGTCATCCTAAAGCAGATGGGGCAGATCTTGGTGGGGACCAGCTCCACCCGTAGCAGTGCATCACTTGCTTAAACGGCCAAAGCACAACATAGGCATTGGCTGATCCGTGTGCTGCAAGCAGGGAAATTAATGGGAAGAGTTATTTCACCACTAACGAGAATTTGGGGAGGCTCGGCTGGGTAATGGTGTTAGCAGAGCTGAGCGGGTGTATGCGAGCTCGCAGGCTGTGGGCTGCATGATACCCTGCACGCTGCAGCCACAAGGCCCTTCTCCCCCATCCCCCTCCCCGCCCCTTGGGATGCTGCCAGTTCCCAGTTTGTACTGGAGGGGATGTGTTTCTCACTGTGCGAATTTCCAGAGGGGTACGTGGGGCAGGATGCAGCTAGCAGTGCTCCCGGTGCCAGGTCAAATTCAGACCCTGCTTTTGGATTTACAGTTGCAGTTTGTGGAGGGTGGGAGCTTGACGTGGTTTTCATCTTGGCATGAACTGCCGGAGCACCGTGCCGAGCGAAACAGCTGCCGCCTGCCTTTAAAAGGGGCTCCTGTGCTGCAGAGCCCCTTCACCTGCCACAAAGCCGAGCTTTGTTCCAGCTCCGGCAGGCGTTTGCCGTTGAATAACGTGAACTGTTCAGCTCGGCTGTTGGCTGCATGACACTGAAATCAGGCTTAAAAATAGGAGGGTGTCTGACCCTGAAGTGAAGGATTTTTCACTGGTAACCCAGGCTGGCACCCTCCCAGGGTGACATCATCCGGAGGGGAAGTTAGAAAAGCTTCCAGATTCGTTGCTTTCCCCGCAGGAGTGCTAAACGCATGTGTCAATGGAGAATCAGGCAGCACGCTCCCTGTGGCCGTGAATCAGGGGAACGAGGGAATGGGGAAGAAAAGATGGAGAAGGATCGGAGCCACGTGCCAGAAAAGGGTTTGGGGAGCATCGTCAGTGTGTAATTTGAGGGGAGATGATAGCAGCAAAAAAGACCCCATCCAGGCAGAGCCTGCCCCATAAATGCGACAGTTTTGTTTCCTTTTAGATGTGCCAAAAGGTGTTGAGCTGCAGTCAAAGGCCTGACCATCAGCGTACCCAGAGATATCTGGTGATATTAATCACAGTTGTTGTTTGTCTGCATGATTTAGACTTGCAAGTGCGTGGCTACTGCTCGTGGTGTCCATGGAAGCACCCAAGATGGCCAGGTACTGAATGACGTCCCTTGGTTTCAGGTCTCTGACATTTGGAAGCAGCTTTGCCCAGGCTGACCTTCAGGGAGTTGATCCAACTCTGTACTCAAGTAGCATGGGTGACCTTGCTGTTGTTGTTCTAAATCCAAATTGCTTGAACCTGGTTCTTTGTGTTTCTGTGCTAAGGGTCTTTGTCTCCTTTCAGACCCATAGTGTGCAAAAAATGCAGTAGACAGTTTTCCTCTGAAACTTAATGGGTTTTTTTGCCTCTGGATGCTGCCAGGTGACTCCTGTGCTCTTCTAATGAGGACATCTTTACCTCAGTGTTGATGAGTGCATGCTGGAATTTGTAGCTCTTTTCAGATGGTGAGAGCTAAGTGTGATGTTTAGATGGGGCATCTCCATTATCTGTTTTCCTTTTGCTTTTTAAATTCTCATTATGTATTTATAATGCTGTTATAGCAAAGATGCCTAAAGCACAACTGCGGGCAGTGCTTGGTCTCTGAGTCCCAAATGAAGCTGAAAAAACTTCAGTTGCTGTGTAAACACTATGTCAAGGGCTGATTTCGTGCATACTGCTGGGCATTTTAGACCAACAATGACAATGAAAAGAGAGGAAGAGTTTTGCCATATCAGTGTCTAATCTGATATGAAACCAATTGGTTTGGTTAAAGACTTAGAAAAGTGTTCAGGTGTGTCAGCCCTTCTTGGGGTTTCTGTGCTTTTAGGGCATCACAGCAGTGAAAGTTTTCCAACTGACAAGCCAGTTTATAGACATCTGCCACAGCACCAGGCACAGATGAGCTGCTTTTCACTTCATCAGCCTTTGGGTAGGATTTGTCTGACTAAGCATGAGGATATTCCTGGTTGTCTGCTGGGAAATGGCCAGGCTGTGGTTGCAAAGGTGTTTTGTTGGCATCGACCAAGCCCCTGGAAGGCAGATGGCAGCTCAGACCGGGTCAGGATGGAGTTCCCTTCCCATGCTAGGGATAAATATATGGACCGGAGAGGGGCTTGGACAGTTTTTCTGTGTTTTAGCTATTTTTTTACATGTGAGCTTGAAGCCTCTCTGAAACACAAATCTCTACTTGCAGCTAGGCTATGAAACTTCTTAGCTTTTGATCCCTGATGCTTTTTAGTAAGTACAGCCTCACTGGAGTAACCGTGTGAAAGGCAGGGACCTAAACCTGAACAGCTGGAATAAATCTTGTGTATGCCAGCGGTGAATACCAGTCCCACTGCAGGTCAGCTGCTCCATTACAGACCCGTCATTTCACAGGGCATTAATGGAGCTGACATAAATGAAAGCAAGGTACACACTGGAAGAACTGGCTTTTATTCTTGCAGACAGAGCTCTTTATTTTTCCTTGCTGGTTGAGATGTTCTAGCAAACACTCGCCTTCCTTGTCATCTTTAAACTATGTAGAGAGGTGGGGGGTTGGCTTCTACCAAAGCAAATGGGCTTTTGCTTTGAAAAGTCCCTTCCTGCAGTTTTTGGCATGACTGATCACCCTGCTCTCAACAGCCCCTGAGCTTCATGATACAGTAGTTCTGTACAAAGCTGTATTTTTATGCATATATGCTTTTAAAGCTGCGTCTCTTTGAAAATACGTCCCTAGATAGCCACCCTGTAGTTTGACGTGCAGAATTGGAGGTGGGTGCAGAGGACTTTCAGGACAAGAAGAAATGGCCTCAAGTTGCGCCAGGGGAGGTTTAGATTGGATATTAGGAAAAATATCTTCACCAAAAGGGTCGTCAAGCCCTGGCACAGGCTGCCCAGGGAGGTGGTGGGGTCACCATCCCTGGGGGTGTTTAAAAAATGCATAGATGTGGTGCTTACAGAAATGGTTCAGGGGCAGACTTGGCAGTGCTGAGTTAACGGTTACACCTGATGATCTTAAAAGGTCTTTTCCAACTAAGGGATTCTATGATTTGGTGACTTACTTGGGAAGAGGGTGTGGGTTTGAGGGCTGTGAGATGGCGGCCAGAGGCACTGACGGACACGCGGTGATGACCAGTGCTGCTGCATGTAGCACAAGTTACCAAATAATATTCAGATAAAGATCTTGCATGTTAAAAGATGGTTACAGCATGAATTTGACCATATCGTGTATTCGCTCTGAGCAGCAGTCCTTAATGAAACTCTCACATCCTCTTCCCCACACCAAATCCTCATCTCTCCATTGCACAGAGCAGACACGGCCTCATATGTAGGGCAACTTACAGAGCAACTTTTCCCCCTTGACAGTCATTGGTTTCCATGTGGATTTTTCTACTCTGTCTTCCTGGCAGCTAAATACAAACATGAATGCATTTATTTCCAGAGCAGAGCTTTTGAGATACTGCCTTAACTGTGCACGCATGGACAAGAGGCACAGAGGTTAAAACTAACGCTGGCCACAGGGTCAATAGCTCACAATGCTTCGTTTGAAAGTTCTGGAGCATTACATGTAAACATATGTTGGAAACACCGCCCGCGGCTGCGTCGGGGACATCTGTGTGGGCTCAGCCCTGCTGCAGATGGGCTCCCAGCTGGCCCCGGGCAGCGCTCGGGAAATCACGGCGCCCTGTGAACAGCCTGGGCACCACGGGGGAACGACATGGCTGGGCAGAGGGAGAATCCGCTCCTCCGCAGGGCGGCGTTGACCTTTTCCATCTCAAAAGCGTCTCTTGTCTCCCTCCGTCAGGCATCGGAGGTGCCAGTCTCCCTTGGGCTGGCTCACACAGGCTCTGCTGAGGTTGCTCTTCCCTCTGTCCTGGCTCTCATTAGTGGAGCGAAAGGACAGGTTTTGGCTGAGGACTCGGGAGGCCAACTCCTGTTTCTACAAAGCGGGTACAAAGACCTCAGTTGAAAGGGGAAAAAAACCTGTCTGCATTTAAATCAGCCTAATTAAGCTGGCTTTTTCCAGGAGCTGACAGGCACGGCTGCATTGCCTGCCCAAAGTGATTTGTGCAATTACTGTCTTTTGTGTTTGTCTGGTGGGTTTTCTTCTTACCACGCTCATTTATGGGCCATTGCTCAGGGAAGATCACTTATGTGCCATACGTTATTTTAAGTTTAGAAATAGAGGGCTGGATTCTTACCCGCTATAAGGAGTGGAGTAAATCGGCAGAGCTCTGCTGATTTACACCTGCTGATGCTCTGGCCCCCTGGATGCCTGGAAATAACTTAGCAAGTGTAGAAGAAAAAAAATTATTTCTCCATCCATCTGGAACACATCGCATACATCAGGGGAAGGAGAGGCATTTGTGAGAGCGTACGCTTCATTTATCAGTGTACGAGCTATTGAAAAGACTGGCTGTAGCCAGGATAATTATAACCCAGATTAGTCTTCTTGGAATGGAAAAGTAATGACAATCCTAATTTTACCAAATCCACTGAAATTTACTGTCTATTTATTTAACACCGCAAACCCTTTCCTGCGGCAGAGGATCGGCTGGATTTATGGAGGTGCAGTTTAGTAACCTAAATACTTGGGAGTTCATCCGCGCAGCCCCTGGGCAGCTCTGGCTGTTTTCACTGTCACTGCTCGGAGGCCGTGGGAACTGGGAATGCAGATGGGAGCGCAGGGAGGCACAGGCCAAAAATCAGTCAGAATCCATCAAAACACTCTTCTGCCACTTGCTTTGCAGGCAAGAAGTACCTGACCTTCGTAGGCAGCTTTAGCTGTTGGTGCCATTGGGAAGGGGACAAAGCTCGTTCTGTGCTCTCTTCAGGAGCTGCCCATTTTTTCTCTTTCCAGCCTATCTGCAGTTTTTTTTTCCTGTGTGTAAGGAGAGGCAGTATGTATTTAGAAATTCCCCGTGCAGGGAAGGTCATAGCAGCAAGTGGGTGTGTGAACAGGAGAGCTGATGGCTGTTTCCCTCTGACAAGCCACGGATAGTGCCTGTCCATCCTAGCGCCTTATCGAAATTGAAAACCTCTGTTAGAAGCAGGAATAGCAGCACAGCAAGGACAATCCCTTTGGGACAATACAGGCTTTGCTAAAGAAGAGGGGTTATGCAGAATTTGTGAAAATGAAGGCAGGCGAAGGAGCAGAGCTACGGGCCTGGAAGCCCTTTTGTTACCATCATTTAATATTTGAGGAAAATGCCTGGACTGGAGTTTAGTAATTGTTGCTGGTCTTTTTTGTAGCAAGTTCGTAATTGCTAGGCCTGTCTGCATTTGTGGGTTTTTGAGCTGTGCTGCATTTTAGCTGTATATTTATTCTTTTCTTACCATGAAAGAAAGCACCTTGTCCAGGCCAGCGTGCTTTGCAGGAGTGTTGAAATGCATTGCCTTGATTTCCTGCTCAACAGTGCTGTGGGATTTTAGAGTTGTTACAAGCA
Organism: Microhierax caerulescens; assembly: GCA_035590215.1. Classification (NCBI taxonomy): domain Eukaryota; kingdom Metazoa; phylum Chordata; class Aves; order Falconiformes; family Falconidae; genus Microhierax; species Microhierax caerulescens. The sequence continues at coordinate 49,431,252 of JAVJGJ010000062.1, forward strand.
CACACAAAACCCCAAACAACAAATCCTGAAAGATTAAAATAATGGTCCAAAGAAGACAGAAGGAAAATTTGCTTTGACTCCTTCTGAGGCAGGGTTTCAGTCCAAGTGGCTCAGTAGTACTGTAAACCTTTGTTTCAAGACACAAGCCAAATTCTCACTAATAAAATTCAAAAGGCAATTTTCCTTCAGGGCACAAATCCTAATATAAAATCTCCTACATTTTCCTAAACTGCTGTCAGAAACTGGCCACTGTTGAAAGTGGAATACACAATTAGGTCGGGCTGCCTGTCTGAACTGGCGTGGCAGGTCGGTATTGTGCCTTCCTATACGAACAGGCAGGAGGTTGCGTTGTCACTGTCCTGCTGCACTGTCACCAGGAAGGGCACAGGCTCCAGGCGGGTCAGGTAATTGGGGAGGGAGGCGGGAAGAGGGTTTTGGGGGTGTATCAGGAAGCCTCAGTGCCCTGGTTGCTGAAGCACTTTACACTCCTGTGCTCCCAGTTCCCATGCTGCCATCCCTGCCTGCCCCTCACCTTGGTGGCCAAGTCACATTTTGTATTCATCCAAGTCCCGAAGCATTTGGGTAAGGTATTGAATGGTGTGGGATTGGTGCTTGGTTAGGGAACATCAGTGCTTTTTAGCCTGGGAGCTGCCAAACGGTTGGCCTGAGCAAAACAAAGGAAGAAATCTTTGCATGTGCTTGGGAAAACAGTGGGACAGCAGCACAAAATGTACCCCCCTCTACCTGCCCAGCGCAGAGCTAGTACCCTCAGTGCCAGCTCTGCTCCACATTCAGCCCTTTTGTAGGCAGGTCATTGCACGTGAGAGCCGACAGCCACTCCTGAGTGTTAGGAAATCAAAGCAGCTTCTTGAGGTCTTTGTATCTCACCGGTTTCCTGCTGGAGCCTCAGCAAAAATCACACGCGTTGGGTGTCTGGCACAGGAGGCAGGTTTAGGAGTGGCTGCTGGCTCGTGCTGCCAGCTGTGCAGCAGCTCCGGCGCGGCTGCGGACAAGGGAGCATGCCCTTTGTACATGGCAGGCTCGTCAGGCTGGAGAGCCATGTGCAGGTCTGGTCCCTCTCTGGCTGAAGCCGTCACTTTCCCATCACTCCTGAAGAGCTGCAAAAGGTCTTGCAGCTCCCACATGCATTGCTTTCTTCCTGGGTTTTTTATTGCTTTTAAAGCATTGCACACCCCAGTCACAAGAGGCAGAGGCATTCTTGAGATCCTGACCTGGGATCCCTTTCAGCTACAAAAAATGCTGTGGCAATATTCGTGCTGTGTCTCAGGAGAGTGTTTTCATGTCGCGTAAACACAAAGTTTCTCAGAATTTGCTCGAAGAGGCTCTTGGAAAGTTTTGGGGAGCGCGTTACAGGAGATGTCAAATAGGATAGTCGCAGAGGGGGGGGATGGAGTAACCTCCTTGCCTTCCGTCAGTGCCTTGGACCTTCCGTTCCAGCTGCAGCATACATTATTTAGCTCAAAATTGCTTCTTCTGGCACCCTTATCCCACACACTTGTGTACTAGTATGGCCGTTCTCAAGGGCTTTGTCCCTGCCAAAGCACAGCCTGTTACCAAAAGACAAAGACAATTAAAAGGAAGCGGTGAAGTTTGCCATGTAAACGCTTCAAACTTACCCACGCTGAATAGTAATGCAGAGCATCGTTTCATCCAGACAGATGCTTCCTGGATCGAAAAGAGCGACTGGATCTGATGGGATTGAATAAACAGCTTTGCAGCTCCCAGTTCCTGCAGCTCAGGTCCCCACTGTCATCCCAGTGACTATCCCTGCCTGGCCGCAGGCCACTCCGCTGTCATGCAGGGTGACTGCATTGGGAGGCTCGAGGAGCGGGGTTTGTCAGCAGCCCAAATCCTGGTTGTTGAAGGGTCTGGTTGGAGACCTCTGTCCCGATCCCAGCCTGGTTGCTGCTCCTGCCAGGTCTGGTAAGTACACACGAGCGCATTGCCAGTGCCAGCAGCTCCAGCCGTCTCCTGATTCCGGCTTGCTGCTGCCTCTTAGGCAGTGCCCAGCATCGTGTGCCCTTGTCCTGGGGGCAGAAATCATCTCTGGGTGGCTCTGGACAAACTAGGGCAGTTGCAAACTTCCCTCAGTCCCCTCTCTCAAGCTGGCACTGTGCCCACGTGTGTGTTTCTTCTGCCCTTCATGGGCAACCGTGCTGTGCAGGTTGAAGTTGCCGAGTGGGACCTACTTGCTGCTGATGGCTGAGCCATTCCCACACCATCCCCTTTGGATAGTGTGGGGATATCTTGCAGGCATCCCTTCCCAGGAAAAGCCAGGCTCTTCTGTGCAGGATGCTGTAACCCCCAGTGCCTTGGTGACAGGCTGTGTTGGCCCTCCTGACTTTATCTGAGGAATAAAGCTGTGTTGCAAGCTTGAGGAAAAGGTGTAGGGAGAGGTTTTGGGGAAAAGCAAACCAAACCATTACCAGGCTCTGTAGGTGGAGAGGAATCTGAGGCTGAAAGTTGAGTGCCAGACCAGCCCAGCCTGTGCTCCAAGGCCCTGCTACATCCCAGCAAAACCCACAAACACGGCCAGGTGGGTTTTATCCGAGAGAGCAGTGCTCAAGGAAAAAGCGTGCAGAAAAGCTGCAGTGCTCCAGCTCACATGGGAGCTTTTCCAGCTTTTGCATGGAAAAGTCCACAGTCCTATGAGAGTGGCTGGAGAGAAGCCCCATCTCATAGCCCTCTGCAAGGGCACGGCAAGCAGTGGAGACATGAAACAAGTTACACACGAGGGTAATTGGCAGCATCCTTCTACTTCTGCCTGACCTTTTCAGTGCTCGCTGGCTTGATTACCAGCCGTTCCTCTCCTCCAAGGCAGCCTGGCAGGCAGCATTGATGGATTAGCCACTCAACTGGCAGGAGGTGGCAGGGAACGAAAAGCAACCGGGAGCGTTACTGCCTTGTCTGAGTATTTCTGTATTGGGTGTGAGGGCTGCGGGGCGGTGTCCGGCTGAGGCTGGCTGAGCGCAGACTGCATCGGTATTCAGCGCTGTCTTGACCAGTTAGCAAACCGACTTGATCCCAGGTGGCCATCAGCTGGGAAGTGGCTGATTGCCAGGTAAATCCAGGAGCTCCTATCTTTATAGGAAACTCCTAGAAGACTGACTAGGCAGTAAAACAACAGTTTTCTATAGCAATTACTCTGCGGGGAATTTGGCTGGATCTCTGTGTTGCAAATGTATAGGACATATGCCTATAGAAATCCTTGAGAGTGTGATAGAATTTAATCAATCCCACTTGTTTGTATGGAGAGTCAGCCCAGATCTCTGTGGCAGATGCCCAGGGAATGCCGGAGGCAGCAAAACCTGTTAAACAAAGATATGTGTGGCCCCATGAATAGAATACACTGAATTTGCCTTTTTTTTTTTTTTTTTTTTAAACTCACTCACCTCCTCCCCTTACTCCATCTCAAGTCATGGAGTCTTTGCTCATCTTTTCATTTTCCTCAATTTTTTTTTGTCTCTTCACCCCAGATTCCTGTCTGTGTTTCTTTTCTTTTTCTTTTCTTTCTTTTCTTTTTCTTTTCTTTCTTTTCTTTTTCTTTTCTTTCTTTTCTTTTTCTT
>JAVJGJ010000062.1:49440928-49476338 GCA_035590215.1 Microhierax caerulescens
CCGCCGCCCCCCACCGCCGTTGCTAGGGGCGAAGCCTTGTCCCCGACACAGGATGAAGTCTGTCTGATGGGAAGAGCTAAAAGGAGCCCATGCTCTGCAAAAGCCACAGGGAAGCTGAACAACAGCGGCTCCATTTTGAGTTATCCTTATCTAATTTCCACATCATTTGTGTATATATATATATATCTATGTGCAGAAAGGGCAGAAGGGCTTGGGTTTGTGCTGAGGCCACATAAGGGCAACAGGGGAGTCTGTTATTTGGCTCACAAGAGGATTTGGCTGCTGTCCCGTGGACTGGCAGGGCTCACCTCTCGTGTTGCATAGACTTGACCATTGGTTTGGGGGAATTCGCCTACTTGTTTCAGTGAAGGCAGCATATTACCTGGTTGGAGCTCTGGGGCCCAAGAGGATGCTCCTGCACAACCTCGTTCAAGCAACCTCATTTCCATTTCAGATTTTGCAAAGATTTACACAAACCTTTCCTCTGTAGCTGTGCCAGAGGAGTGCAGTGAGGGGCACGTGGTGGTTCAGAGCCAGGCGGTTCATGATGGGGTGTCGAGAACACAGGGATGCTGGAGGACTGAGCTGTGCCAGAGCTGTGCTCAGCGGTTACACCTCCCTTCTGGCATGCATTATAAGATGTCAGAGGTTTGTTGTAAGGGGCTGGGGTTATCCTGCTTACTTAGCTTCATATAAACTTTTCAAAAATAACATTTAGTTTCATTGTTTTGGTAAAAGAAGCATCGGCTCACATTCCCTTTTCACAGATGATCATACCTGACAGTCTTGGGAAAGAGGAGCTCATTTTAACTTGTGAGATGCCTCTTGTTACTTTTTTGGGTATGTACGTGTGCCCAGGTGCAGTTTATCTCAGCTAAAGTGGGTTTCCTTTGCTTTGTTTTTCTTGTTCTTTTTTTTTTGTATCTGTTTTATTGGGCTGTGAAAACAGCCATCCGTGGCTGCTGCAGGTCTGTTAAACACTTTAAGTTTTTTTTCAGCTCATCTGTTTTCAGTGAAGCTCTTAAGCATTTGCTCAGCTGTAACAAAGCCTTAATGTTGTCCCTTACTGAATCTGTGCGGGGTTCAGTGCTCGCCATAACTCCCTGAAATAGCCATAATACAGAATAAATCTGTCTGCTCCTGCTTGGTTCTGCACATAATCCATTGATAGTACAAAATGCAATTAGCAAGTAACTCGAAATAATTTTGTCCTACTGTTTGCCCCAAAGCAGGAGCTGAGAAAGGTCTCAGGGAAGAGATGGCGTCTGGTAGCCGAGTTGTTGAACACACATCCCCGCTCCCTGCTGTGCTCCCTGAGGATGCACATTCAGAAAGCCGGTGGCTTTGGCCACCAGGGTGGTGTGTTATCACCCTTTGAATAGTCCTCACTGCTGTTCTCATCCAAAAACCAATGGAAGGCTCTTTATCTAAAACCAGAATTGTGTGAAAATTAGCTGGGGCTGGTGAAGTAGCATCCGTGTTATCTTTCTTTTATCCCTGCTTTACTTCTCCTCATCTCAACATGTAAATCCTATTACTAATGGGATTTATTGCGCAGAAACCTCAGGAGCAACATCTGCGGCTTTTGGAGGAACATATAGCTTAGTTCTCTCAGTAAATCACATCACTTCTGTTCAGGTTGTTTAGCTGCAGCGTGCTCCTGCGATCGTGTGCCTGCTGACTTCCCAGTTCTTGCACGAGTTACTTGGCAGTATTTGTGTACAGAGGTAGGGACTCGCTTGCATTTGAGGTTTCTCCTTTTACATCCCAGAGGCAAATGAGCCCAGCAAAGGGAGGAGTTGAAGGTAGCCTCGTTGTTAAGCTGAACAAGTAGGATTGCCTTTCGTGTTGCCTGCAGGACTGCAGGAGGTTGTTTGCAGGTGCCGTGGCGAGCAGAGGGGTGACGCCGGAGTGAGGTTGCCTTGGATGGGGGCACACATGCCTGAGTAGAGCCTCCCGACACGGCCTCTGGCGCTGCGGCTGCCTTGCTGGGCTTTGGACGATTTCAGTGGCAGCAGCGCTGGATGCTAAGTAGAAACTCCTTGCAGCTTTCTCTTGCTTCAGGTCTTTGGTGCGTTTGTTTTCTCTGTTACAAGGCAGAGCAGTGGATGCTTTGTACCTGCACTCCCAGCCTTCCTCCCACCCCTGCGGTGATGGTGTGCCCAGCCTGTCCCCAGATGTGCATCCCATCGACAGCTTTCAGGCTGTCTCCTTCCACCCCTGGCGATTGCATTTCAAAGTCGTAGCACTGGTAGGGAGGGGAACTCTGCGTGGGGCATTACGGACCTGTGCCTTTCTGATGGAGCAGCTGGATTTCTTGTCTGTTCTTCCTAACAGATGCTGGGCACTTCTGCTTCTGACCATTGCTGTCGTCAAGTCCTGCCTTTGTCCTTGAATTAGATTAATCATCTTGACTTCATCTTTCTTTCACAATGGATTTGCAGGGTTTTTAGTTGTTTGGATGTGGCTTCTTCTGGCTACAGGCTCTCTCCTTTCTGGGGCTGCCAGCATGAGTGATGTTGTCTTATGCTAATGTGTTCACCTTATAGCATCTTCTGTCCCTCCAGCTCTTGGCAACCTAATAGGCACATAATTAGCTTTACTCCCTGCAGTATTCCCCCCAGTGCTATCTCCCATCTACTCAGCTGGTTGGGTATCTCTCTTCGCAGAGGCAATGGTTGCAATGCAGCCCTCACCGGCTGCCTCGAACCCTCTCCGCCTTGCTCGTAAACTCATACCATGGACTTGCACATCAGGCAAGGAGGATTTTTAAATCAACTTCCAAATTCTAGAGTGAAGCCTTCTCCCTCTATTAATGCAGGGCACAGCCAGGTAGGCATGGTATCGAGGACTTGATATACTGGGTAAACACCAGTTACTAACTATGTTAACATGACCAGTTAAGGCTGTCTGAAATGAAGTTACCCTGGAACTGAAGAACTCACAGACGGTGTGGCACTGCCTTGGCAGGGCTCAGCAGCGGTGCAGTGGTGACAGGGGCGCTGAGCAGGGCTCTGCTCATCCCAGGCTTGCCATTCAGGCAGTAACTTGGGTCGAGAGAGGTGACTTGAGCGGTCATAAAAATACCGGTAAGTTGCTGAAGTCTGGAGGAAGACATATCGGCATGATTGTGGGTGTGGGGGAGTTGTCGGTGCTGTGGCACCAAGACCCCAAGAGTTTGTACTGACAGACTTGTTACAACAAGTTGCACACCTCCGTCGTGTGTTGGAGGCAGGGTGTTGCTGTGTGGCTGTGCTGAGCATGGTTTGCTTCAAGTGTGACCCAAATGAGATATTTTGATGGCAGGAAGCCTTTAGTTCAGATTGGTCTAAGTATCACCTCACATGCTGCTTTGTGACACCTTGACTCATAACCACAAGCTCTTCCTGAGCTCACCCGTTTTCCTCCCCAGCCCTGCGTTTGAGCAACTGCTGCTCTTACAGAGCCTCTCCACTGCTCCTCCACAGGAGACCAGAAGGGAGCTGCACATTTCCAACTCCCCACAGCTCTGACTGTCTGTCTGGGGGAAGCCACATTAGGGAGCACATTCCTTCCACCAGCTCTGCTCCAGCCCAGCACGCTGCTGGAGTGAGCAGCTGGGTGTCCAGCAGCGTGCCTGACATGCTGGGGGCACCTGGAGCAATGACACCAGTTGGGCTCTTCCTCAAAAAGCAAACCCTGGCACCAAATTGAAATAAGTGATGCACCAGCCTGTCGGTGCTTTAACAGTCTGAGTCAGCCCAGTGTTTTGGGGATCTTCTTGCCCTTTGGAGGTAAGTTTGTGTTTCTCTCGTGTCCTTCCAAGCATCTGCAGGTGGTTTAGAAACAAAGCTCTTGCAGGAAGAGTTACTGAAGACAGGCAAAGGTCATGGTTGGAAGAAAAGGGATCACAGTTATTTTAAAATATTTTTGGAAGATTGCAGAGGCCTCAGGAGCAGTGGCTTTTTGACTTTGCAGAACCTTGTAGGAGCTGGGTGGAGACGTCACCTGGAGCAAATGGCTTTTTCCTGCCTCAGGCAGCATCCAGAAAAAAAGGAAAGGACTGTGTGTTTAGTCTTAAAGAAGCACGGAAACAGGTGCTGCCAAAGGAGTGGAAGAAATTAAGTCCAGTGCTTTCCAGGGAGAATGTCCTGTTTCCAATCCCCTCTTCCTTTGGCATCAAAATGTTGGATTAAAGTAGGTCAGTTCCTCCTGAGGCTGCAAAGGCGAGAGGCGGAGCTGTAGCACGGCGCAGGCAAGAGATGCAAGCTCTTCTTCCCTCAGTCTCAACCTCCAGCACTCCTGGCATTCAACCCTCTGGTCTCCTGAGCTCTGCTTTACTTTTCTGATCAGAGCTTCGCTCGGCCGCTGGTGAGGTATGAATGCTAAACACCTTTTCCCCGCGGCTGCTGGTCGCAATACGTGGTGTTCGCTGTCCATCTGTTGCAAGGTAATGACGACCTCCCTGCTCTGCGCTTGGTGCGCAGCAGCAGGGTAGCAAATGGTACAGCTCTTCCTGTGGGGATATGCAAAATGCATTTGCACCGAGCGGTTCAGCAATATGAGCTCTCCTGACCTCTTCCCCAAGCCACTGCATCGGAGGGGACGGAGGTAGTCAGGGTTTGTAACTGGAGGGCAGAGGAGGGCTAGCACGGAAGTAACAGGCCAGATCTATATTCTAGCTATTTCAAAGTGCACAAGAAAGTCTTATCTGGATGCATCATTTGAAGTAACATGAATTCCACTTGGATGAAGAATCTAATTAAGTGCTGCAGGCTTTAGACAACACGTTAATATTTTCAACAATTTGACCCCAAACAGCCATGAAAACTCTTTCTGATGGCTAATATATATTCCATGTTTTTGTTTTAATTAGAACAAGATTGTACTCCGTACTTCAGTTAAGTTCATTACACTTATAAACGTAATGCAATCAAAAGATCAATTGGTCATTAGCTAAGTAAGTCCACTGTAATTAGCAATTACAGAAAAGTTTTTAATTGTGTGCCTGTCCTTCACAGCAGGTGATGAGGGAAGTGAGGCATTTCTCCCTTACACTGCTGGTGCTTAAATCAGGTTACAGGCTCTCTGTTGTGTGTCCCTAACTCGTGACCAGCTGAACTCCATTTGTACAGGTTGGTTAGGAAAGAGGGTAGCTGGCCCAAAGACACAAAACGCAGAGGTTTTCACGGTGTGGCCCGTCATCCCCCCAAACAGCTCACTGAGCTGAACAGGGCTGGATGAGGATCGCCACAGGCTGGTCCAGACCACGCCAGTGTAGTCAGCTCTGGCCAGGTGTGCACGATGATTTTTTGGTGCAAAGTGGAGCTGTAGGGCCAGGTCTGCTCCCCAGTCCATCTGTGGACAGCTTGTTTTGGCCTTCTGTTATGCCTGGGCTCTTGGGGCATCCTTTGCCCCCATCATTTCCCTGGCCCAGGTGGGATTTCCATGCCCCACTTCAGTGCAGCGTCCTGGCAGAGCTCACAGGGACAGCCACGGCCAGGTGCTGAGCCGTGGGGAAGCCAGAGCAGTGGACACTGTCCTCCCTGCCAGTTAATACGAGTTCACAACGGCGCTGAATTCGATTAGTGCCATCAGCCAAGCAGGATCCATTGCAGGGATGTTCACAGAGAGGGAGCTCTCTGAGCGATGCACTGAAACTTTTCATCAGCTTGGGACTGGCTGCGCAGGGAAGGGATGAGTGAAGGGAGAGCAGCACAGTGCTGGCCAGTGTTGCTGTGTCAGGGGACGCCCGGTGGTGCCCCGGGTTGGGGGCACAGGGCTCCAGGCGTGGTTGGGTGGGTAGGTGCAGGCACCCACACTGAGCCACGTGATGGATGCTGTTGGAGCCCAGCGAGCGGCACTGGCTGTTGGCCGAGCCGCAGCAGCAAGCTGTGCCTTTTTGCTCTGGCAGCCCCTAGATGTTCTCCAAAATCACTTGTCTGCAGATAATAATGAATAGTCCCTTTATGCTTAGTAACTGAGTAGTGCTGGTTTTGCCTCCCCAAGAAAAATCAGCGTCCCTCCTCAGAGGAACAGAATTACACTTCTTTTTCCATATGTGGGACGCATAATTCACTATAATTTTATTATCTCTGTGCACTCAGTAATACACCACATGGTTCTTCTGTAAGTGGCGAAGGTAAGAGGCTACACCAGCATGAATTTTCTTTAATAAGATTACACTATGATAATAGGCTACTAGAATAATTTAGCTCCTAATGACTTTGTTCTTTCTTGCTTCTACATGATCAAGGGCAATATGCATTAAAGTTGCAGAAGCTTTTTTAATTATGCAGTAGTAAGTATATATTTTATAAAACAGCTTCAATATTCAAAGGGAATTTTTTGTTTTTGTGGGAAATACTGATTTGGTGTTGCCGTTTTCAAGGCTCTCTGTGTGTAAGCACATGCAGGCATATGGTCGAATTTCTGCAATATACCAGTGGTGGTTTTTGTGGGGAAAATCCAAGCACTGAAACATAACGCAGCCAACCAAGCTATCTGGAAGAGGATCAACCTTGTAATACTTTAATCTGATTAAAAAAAATAAAATAATAAAATTGTAGATGATTTCTTCATGCGGATGAGCTGCCTAACATCAGGCATCCAAATGAGGAAATGTTGGCTTGGCTCCCTCGGGGCCTCAGTTTCCCTTTCAGTAAAGCAAATGAAAGAGTTGTTGGGGTTTTTAGACCTGCCTTGGTGGGTGTCCCAGCCTGTTTATAGTGCACCCTGGGAGTGCCGAGAGATTGAGTTCCCAAATGTTTGTAAAACTCTCTAACATCTTGAAGGAAAGAAGGCAGAGTCTTATTTGAACATTCCCAGCGGCAGCACTGGGTAACGGCTGTCACCTGGATAGTTATATTCAGTCTTGGGAGACCATAATTTTATCCACGATCCTACCTGGCACCCAAAGCTTGTAGCCCTCCACGGTGGAGTTGGCTTGGCCTTCAGTGCTATCTGAACCTGCTACATGGCAGCCTCCCTCGAATCGCTGCTCTGCTGGCCCAAATGTGGCTTTGTTTGGCCCAGTTTGAACAACAGCTCTTCACTTTAATTTATATCGCTGTAGTTGCTGACAGAAGTGGGGAGGGTGGAGGCCCCGTGCCACGCGGCTGTTAATCGGAGCTGGGTGTCGCTTCATAGATGGTTTGTGCAGACCAGAGTGGAAGGAAACAGCCCTGCAATGAAAGGCTGCTGAGGTTTGCTCTGAAAAGACTTGTTACCCAGCGTGACATCCTTCCCCACCCTGTGGCCATGTCTTTGTGGCTTACGTAGCATAACCAAGAGGACAGGATTCGCACCCACAGGCGAGTCATGGTCAAAATTTTCCTGTTCTTCAGGGGCCCCTCTGGGTCCTCATGGAGAAAGGAGAGAGGGAGATGTCCGTGCATCTCACAAAGTTTTGGAGCTACATAAAGGACGAGGGATTTGCGGGAGATGGTGTTTGCACCAGGGTCCTTTGGTCCGAGGCTGCTGACCGTTGCCACTTGGGCATGGTGGTGGGCATCGTCCTTGTCACTTGGGCATGGTGGTGGGCATCGTCCTTTTCACTTGGGCATGGTGTCAAGAAACTTAATCCATGTAGGACTTCAGGTTCAGGGTCAGATGGAGGGCACCAGGGTTTGAAACACCCCATTGCTCTGCTGGCCAGGAGAAGGGCTGTATAACCCAGTGCTGGGAAACTCATCAGCTACCTGAGCTCTGCCTGCACTGGGTCTCTTGCTCCTTTTCCAACAGATGGGAAATAGTCGCAGGAATTTTCCAGTTAGATGAGGCAGCGGAATTGGGGCGTCTGGGGAGTGGGAAGCCATCGGGTGAATTTTCCTTTGCGGTAGCAAAGGCCTTTCCCTGCTGCCATTAACCATGAGGATTAGGAGCGAGTTCTTCAGCTGCTCCTCTGCCGCTGACCCCAAGCTGAACCCTTGGGTTAGGAGCTGACTTTTCATTTGGGACCGACAAGACCTTATTCCACAAGCTAAATCAGAGCCCAGATGGCTTAGAAAAGACCAAAGAGCTCCAACCTGGGAGAGCTATTGCCATGCACGTTCCCATGCTCTTTCAACAGCCTGGGGCTGCTCTGCCAAGTGTGATTTCAGAGGAAGCTTGGAAAGAAAGTCCAGACCTGTCTGTTGTCCTTTCTTCAGAGAACTTCTGGTGCCTTTGCGATGGGCAGAATAGCTGAGAGAAAGGGCTTTTGCAAAGCTCAGAGCTGGGTTTCTGTGTGTCCTGCTTCCCTTCTTCCTAGGACGTGTCCTCTTCCTCCATGACTCACCCCATGGATGAGAATAAGAGACTTTTTTAAGGCAAAGCAGACAAAACAACAGGAGCTGGCTCTTCAGAGCTGTTGTGCTGTGGTCATTTGTTCGTGGATCTGCAAGCATCTGTCATCTCTAGCCTGGGGAGTTCAATCCCAAAGAGCTCCGGCGCAATCCAAACTGAATTACTTCCGTGTGTTTGTATGCGGAGCTGCGCGCCGTGCCGGGTGGCTGCCTGCCACCTCTCGCCAAAGGTGGATGCGTCTCAGAAGTGAAGCCATTTGCACATATATAAATATTCAGTGCCTGTGGGTGAGCTGCAAACTGTGCCAGTCGCATGTTAAAATATTTCCTGAAATTTGCTGGGAGGGGTGGGTGCTTGAGGGCTGCAGGATTTGCCTCGTTAGCAGTAAATCAGCCTGCCTGAGGAGTCAAACCTCGCCTGCCATGGTGACGCCTCTGCCTGCGGCCACATCCCTGCAGACCAGGGAGGTGTCTCTGCTCTCAGGCACTGCTCCAACATTGACATTGGCCTTGGAGCCCCCACAGATGGGGAAGGGGCGATGGGGACCTGGTTGCTGCTCCCCACTCCTGCCTGGTGCTGTGTGGTTGCACGCCTGAAGGCTTCCAAGGTGGCTTTGCAGCTGTCCATCCAGCCTTCATCTTGACACCCGGTTCCGTGCGCTGGGCAAGCTCTGAGCAAACACCCCCACCGCTGCTTCATCCTTCTCCTGCAAGCCGCTCGCTGGAAAACTTCTAATTAAAGCCAGATTATTGGTCTTGGCTCTTCTTGTTAGCATTTTGGTTCGGAGTTTTCTTTTTCTAAGTCCCTTTAAAATGTCTGGATAGATGATACCGAGGTTAATTTGTTTGTGATAGAGGAAACATTTTCACACGGTGGCTAAAGGTTGTTGGAAAAGAGCAAAATTAATAGCTGCTCACTTAATCCTGATTAAACTGGCAGCTGGGAGATATTGATCAGTGTGTTCACAGCAAACTATCCCTCTCTAATGTGCAGGGTAAACAAGCTTAGGACTGCGGTTCCCTTAACCCTTCCCACGTCGTAGCCTCGCGCTGGGCAGGCACCTGAAGCGAAGCATCGCTTTCCCTGCTCCCCAGCAGAAGGGTTCTGCACAAGGTTAGCTCCCCGGGCAGGGGCAGGAGCGGGACGTAGCCGGGCTGGCTTTACCCCCAAATCTCCTGGGGTTGTGGAGCAGTCACTCAGGTCTGGGTGTCCCTGGGCAGGGCTTAGGGAACCCCTTTCCGCTGGGGTGGCCCCCACTCCCAGCCGCTGCTATAGCCATTGCATGGGATGCTTGATGTGGATCGGAGTGTTTCATATAATCCAAAAAATCTGCCCTGAGAGAGTACCCAGGGGGTTAGCAGTGACTGATTTTAGGGGTTTAAATCAAAACCAGGGCTTGGCCAGATCAGGCACCAGCTTGGACCTGGTCCCAGCTTTGCTGGTGTTTCCGATCCTGCCGCTTGTATCGCTGTCGGTCATTTTCCCACCCATCCTTTTTATTTCTGACACGTGCTTTCTGGGGACAGATGGCTGGATCAAACCCCTGCACCTCCCAGCCTACCTGTTTGATCGTGCTCACACCCTCAAAGCCATAAACCAGAAAGCAGTTCTGAGGCTGCTGAAAGAGGGAGGGAGGCTCAATGGCCCCAGCTTTCCTGCTCAGGTGCGTTAATATTCTCACCAAACACATGTTCCACATTAGAGACCCTGCATTCTTAATGCAGCCACTGCCAGGGTGTCTGCAAACAAAACAAACTGCTCTGGTTTGGACTTGTCTTCAGTGTTCACAAGGTCACTGCATTTGTGAACCTCTGGCTGCTGTGCTCTGGTTGGATTTTTTTCCTCCACTGCCTGTGTTAACACAGAGCAGCTCTGGAAATACCCAGAGCTATCTTCAGCCTCCCAGGGAACAGGTAGGACTGCTGGAGTGGATGGGCAGTAATGCAACAAGGCAAAGGAACAGCTTTCTGGAGGGCATCCAGAAATATGCTTTCCCCGAGGGGATCAGAGGCTTAGTTTTATCCTTGACAAAAATTTCCTTTAAAAGGGCACGACTCCTGCTGCTGGAGGTACCATAACCGTAACCCAAACCAGGTCCTGCACAGAAGTAATTCTTTGTGGTAGATCTTGGTACTGATCCACCGTGCAGTGCTTCTGGAAAAGATCAGTATTTATTTCTTGCATGTCAGATAAAAAACTATTTTTCCACGGGGCAAGTGGGAAGCACGGAAGGAAAGTGACTTCCCTGATACCTCGGGCAGCATCACGCATCACTGCCAGGACCAGCAGCTGGCTCTCCCCACTCCCACTCATCCTCAGCCTTGCTCTGCTTCTCCATCCTGGTGCTCTGCTCAGCTCACACTTGAGGAGGTGAGGGTTCCTCACCCTCCCAGGTATCCAAAGAAAGATATTTCTCCAGATGTTCTTTCTCGTAGCACGTGACAGTCTTGCAGGAACGTCCATTGTATACTGTAAAGATGGAGACTATTATAATTGCTGTCCTTGGGCAAACAGGCTCGGGCTTCCTGTTTCCCTTGTTACCCCTATTCCACCAAATGTCCCCCCGTAGGTGCATCCACACAATAGCTGACTTTCAGCCCACACTTGTATCCTCTGGGCTCTGGTCCGGATGATCGATTGCCATGGGACGGCATCTCTCCAGGCTGCTGATTGTCCTTTACAGTGTGCTGTTGCTGACTGCAGGGCCGGCTCGTCCTCCTTGCAGCCACATTTATGAGATAACACGGCCATGGCAGATGAAACCTATCTGCCATAGGTGAGTGGATTTAAGCTATTTTACAGCTGAGGAAGCAGGCATAAATCAAAACAAAAAAAGTGATGGAGTTCTGGCTTTATTGCAGGGCACTGCTGTTCTCTGTGGTGCATGGTGGAGAGCATTGTCTCTGGGCTCGTGGCACAGCTGTACTTTCAGCCCTCGGTGCCCTCGCTGCGTGCCCTGGGGTTGCTGGTGTTACTGGCTTCTCCTTTGGGCATATGTTTAACCCCCAGAAACCACTGCGCTGGCAAAGACTCATTCTGCCGCTCCCCAGGGGACTTGAATTCTGCAAGCGATACTTTAGCATATTTGCATTTGGATTTTCTTCATTCCAGCCTGGGCATGTATGCGTTTTCTTTGCTAGCTATTCAGTTGTTGAGCCCACTCATAACTGACCGCAGCATTTTTTTGCTTTGCAGAATGTTTCCGAGTCCCAAGGAGATGCCGGGGTGAATAGTGGGAGTGTTTGCAGGCATCCAGAACATTTTCACACCTCGTAGTCATGTGTACTTTTGAGCGATGAACAAAAGTCTACATTTTTCCATAACCCCTGCCAAATCTTGGTTCTTTCTTCCATCCTTTGTATGCTGCCTTGTTGGCCTGGATATGGACAGCCATCTCTTCTTAGTCTGTCTTAAGAGAACCACCCGTTAGCAAAACATCCTCAGTTATCCTTATTGAGTTACACCTGAGAGCAAACCAGACCTACTGAGCTGCCCTACCCTTTGTGCTGGTGGCTGTTCCTGTCTGTTAGATGAGAGGACACAGGTAGTGGTGGCTTCTCAGAAGGTGGGTTTTGACATGCCCTTTCATAAGTCAGACACCAGTGCTGCCGGAGGAGGCTGAGAATCTCTCATACTCCCATCTCTTTTCTATCCTTTGATTTGCAAGAGCCTTGCAGTTATGCATTGTGTCTCCTTCTCACTTAGTGAAAACCTGAACAAGTGCTGGCAGAAAACGCTAGGGGCAAAATTGTTTTCCTGTGTGGAAGCAAGAAGCATGGAAATCTGGGGTCACTCCACAACAGCTGTTTTCCCCTGACTGGTAGGACAGAGCCCCTTCTCTTGGGGTTACCTTGCCCCAGACAGCTTCCCTGTGGGTAACCTGGTCCTCTCCTCCATGTTCTGGGGCTGAAACAGGGATGGGAGGGAGGAAGGTTTGGCCAGGTGGACGTGACTGGGGTGTGCAGGAGTTCTGCAGAGCCCAAAGGAAAGATCACGAGTTGCCTCCATCACAGATCCTTTACTCTTGTTCTCCACCCACACTGAGAGGGGAGAGCGGCTTGGCCACGAAAGACAGTTTAAGCTGTGGGGATGCAGCAGTCTCTTCCCTGCATTGTGTGCCTCTCAAAGCAGAGAGCATGTTTGCAAGTGCAAGCAAGACTTTCATCGTCATGGCCTGGAGTATCATCATAGTCATTGTCCGTGCTGTAGGCACATGGGCAATTTGGGCATCGCAGGCACTGAACTGATGCAACGTTCTCCGATATGGGATGCTCAGATCTGCTTCCCTCTAGTTGCTTGTAAATGTGTTTGGTTGCATTTGTTTTGTGTATGTGGTATGTCAATTGGACAAATAAATGAATACATGGGTTGGTGGGCAGATACGTGATTATTTTAACATCTGGGGCACAGAAATGCTCCCTTTCTTATTATTCCTAGAGATAGGAGCAGAAGACTGTTCATTGTGTAGTTATATATCCATGCAACCGTGAGGATAAATCCTGATTTCATCTCATGTCTGGAAAAATCTGGTGGAGTCAAAGTAAGTGAGACCTAAGACAGTGGAAGGTGGTGGGTGAATTATCCACTGAGCAGCACAGTGTTTTTGAGGGAAAACACAAGAGGCTCCTGCAATTCCTGAAGTCAGTGCGTTCTTTCTGTTTGTTGTACTCCTCTGCAGTGTAACTGACACCACTGATCTCTCCTCTGCCTTGGGCGGCACGTGTTTCATGGCCATTAAGAGAAAGCAGCTCAGTCTTTCATGTTCCGTAGCGTGCTTGCGTTTCCCCCTCCTTCGTCTCGCAGCCTTGGTATCACTGATATTATGACAGAACGTGTTCGGCGCACAGAGCTATTAAAAATGTAGCTCAGATGGTGCTGATGGGAGGATGACATCTCCTGAATAATTTATTTTAACTGAAAAGATTTGTAACGCTTAAGTGTTAGCAGAACTCTTCATTTTAACTCTTTATGAGATGGCTGCTTCTTGTGATTCAGTTGCTTGGGTAGGAGGAGGCTTGGCCTGTTCGAGCATGCGTTGGACATCTCTTCTTGGCCAGAGCCACCACCTCCCTCAGGGACTGTCGGGCTGTTTGGTCGTGGTCCTTTGAAGGCTGAAGGAAGGGGATCTCCCAAAGGACTCCAAAGGGAAGCTGGAGATGTCGGAAGAAGCAGTCACTAGCAGTTTGATTGCCCCTGCCTTAGGAACAACGAGCTTTTTCCAGGGTGGAGGATTGAAATTGGCTGTAATTACTAGCTGCAAAATATTTACAGTAAGCAAGGAACGGCTGGCTACCTTTAATTCCTGGCAGCAACTCAGTTCCTCAGGGGCAATGACTGTAAGTACTTGCTCTCAGGAGTAGCTGCTCCCATCCCCCTGTCCAGGGGGAACTAAACCGATTTGTTGCTGGCCACGGGGTTTGCACAGGAGTAGGTGAACCAGAAGGAAGGAGAGTGGTTTGTGTGACTGTAATCCTGACACTTCAGACATCTCTAAAGCATGCTGGAGCCTCGAGAGTACCTGCAAATGATGTCTAGGTGGGAAAAGGAGCTCGGAGTATGCTTAGGTGATACTCGGAGCATGCTTCCATCAGTGCAGTGCTTTTCATGCCCAGGTCTCCGGTGGTTTAGGGTGGGCTATTTTTGCTTTGCTTTGTACATGTTGAAATTGCAGTATTTGGTGAGTGCAAGGTCACAAAGGTATCTTTGAATGTGGGTGCCAAACACAAGTCATCAGATTTTGGTGCCGGTGTCTGCCACGAGGCTGCCACGACTGCTACAGGGGCCCGTGCAGTTAATGCATGGGGTACGGCTTCCCACACCACAGACTTGGCACTGGAAGGAAGGCAGGGCCCTTGCTCCCTTGGTGTACATTTAGTAGAAACTGTGCAGGGGACGTCCTTGCACACAAGCAAACAACCCAAATTTCCACATCTGTGCTGGCAAAAATCCAATCACGAGGCTGAGATCGGCTGTAGGGTGTTCCATCAGTTATATGCTTGGTGTCCGTGTTAGAAAGGCCAAGGTCATGTCTGTGATGACGATCTGAGAGGTTTCTTCCTTCCTCTTCTGTTGATGCGCAAGATGTCACATACAGAGAGACAAATCCTGCTCTCAGCTGTGTGGCACTGGTTCCCGCTCAAGCCAAAGGAAGCTGCTCACGGGTGGTAGAGACCAGAATTTGGTCCAGACTTTATGGACAAATTTATCACTGAAATTACTGTGTGTGCGCTCTGCCTCGTTCTGGGCGACTGCTCCAGCCCGAAAGGGCTCAGTGCTGATCCACAAACAACTTCTCCCGCCTGCTCCTCCGCTCTTCTTCCTCTTATTGCTGGTCTTGTCTCCTGTAGGATTATTTCATTGCCTTTCAGTAATTCCTCCAGGTTACTACCAAAACTGAATTTAACAGTGTAGGTAAGACACGGTCTGTGCCTGCAGAACACGAAATCTGTGCTGGGGAGAGGGAATGGAAAGACAGAAATCCCGCTGTTTCTGATTTATATATATAATTTTTTATTATATATATTTATATAATAAATAGATGGTTTATAGATGAGGCGCTGCAACGTGGAAGGTGAAGCTCTGATACTCTTGAGGTTGATGCCAAAACCCATTCACGACTCCCAGCTGGCCAGGGCCTTGTCCCAAACAGTTTGTGACTGACCCGTCCTCCAGTCCCTGCTTTAGGGCTCGACCACAGATTCATCCTTCGCTCTGAATCTTATTCGCGCTTAATCTTGAAGGGACTGGAAACACCTTACTCTTCTGTACCTTACTTCTCCGTAATGAAGTGTCAAAGTGCTCCCAGACGTTGCTCAGTGTTGTCAGCCTCGTGCTTCAGCTGGGGAATCCAACACACGGGAAGGCGAAGTGACATACGTGAGGTCACGCACCAGCTGGTGTCAGAGGCACGAGTGGGTTTCCGTGTCCTCCGTTCCTTCCCAGCCTCTCTCATAAAGCCATGCAGCGGTAATAGGAAACAGGTTCATACCAGGAAAAATGAGATTTGGAGCCGGCATCAACTCAAGATCAACCGTGGAGTCACTGTGGCTCAGTGGAAACCCTGGAGTTAATGACCTCTGCAAAATTGATATATTTTTTGCATAACTACATTCTAAGAAATAATTAAATCCCTCTTAATTATTGAGACAGGAACTAGTAGGAGAGAAGAGCCAGAGCCTTTAGGTCAGATTTGTCTTAATCCATCACCAGGCCTAGCAAAAATTTGTCTTATGAATAAATATACCCTATAAATTAGTCCAATAATTTTTTCCTGTTGAAACAAGTTGTCTTCCTGCTTTATGTATCATTGGAAAGGGAGGTAATTGAATATGAATTTTCTTCATCTACGGAGAAACAGACATTCAAAATAAGTAACATAAATGCTAATGCAGATACGTGCCTGTGTGTACCCGTGTTTCGGGGATGGTGCCAACATCTGCGCGGGGCACATTGGGCTGAGACCGACTTCAATAGCTGTTGGAGCAGAGACCAATGCTGCTCCTCGACCTGGGGAGAATTCTCCTCAATTCCAGTTTCTTTGTTCATTAGCAATTACTTTCAAATGTTTAAAACTCAAGAGCGGTTGCCAAAAGCTGTATTGCCTGCCGAGGAAATGCTCTTTATTTCTTGGGGTTTAGATTCCAAATATATGGCTGAACTAGCCTTGATGATAGCTAAGGTTTGGTTTTAGGCAGACTGGGAGTCCACACACAGAGTTAGTGCCTGGAATATGCACACAGCTGTGACCATGCTGGGGCTATGTGGAAATGTAAAAATCCTCGTCTTAAAAGAGATTAATCTTTTCCACGTTTCCTGCTATGGTTGGAGGTGATTTTCGCATTGTTTTGTTCTTGGCTGTCGCAGTGCTTCAAGTCCTTCTGCCTGAGAATCCCTTCTTGCAGTGATTTTACAGCCTCCTGTATTATGTGCACATGAAAAATGCTTGGTTGAGTAAGAGGTTTCTTGGTTTCAACCAGAAAAGAAATACATAAAGTCACTAGAAAGTGGCTTTTATGAAGAAAGGCTCATATATACCATAAAAGTAACCGATCGGGTCTCTGAATGAGTTATAAAGGGACTTGCTGTGAGCAGAAGTAAACTAAAACTGTGTCTTCCTCTTTGATTTTAAGACTTTGTGTTTTAATACCCATGAAATACAAGTGCCCACGTGCACATCACTGCCTCTGCCTGCTTCCCACTACCTTTTTTACAACACGGTGTGCAGTCTTGGGGTCATATAAAGTTGTCAGATGCACGAGGATGTTTCTGGCTGCCCTGTCCCTGCAGCAGCGGTGAAACATCGGTTAGGCTGGAAGGTGAGGGAGGCTATTGCATTGCTTCAAAACCATCAGGAGAGCGTTATAGAATTATCATGCCTGTAAATTCCAGATGCGAACCATATGATTGCAAAGCCCTCTCTCTGTCCTTGTTTAAATTGACTCTCTCCTAAGCTTCCTCATCATCTGTCTACCCTGAAAGTGCCATTTTCCCTGTGCTCAATCACATGCACAGCGCACACCTTGGGCTGGGACTAAAAGGTCTTTTGGAAAAGAAAACCAAACCCACACATTATGCAACTGATGAACTGTTTGCTTAGGATTAGGTGTCGGGGTTAATACGAGCATTAAAAAGTGTCTCTGGCCGCTGGCCTGTGTCGCAATGGCCTCGTGTTTCTTCTGAAGATGGATGTTCGTCTGGTTTGAGTGGCTTTTGGGCAGGACAGAGAAAGGAGTACTGGGCTTTTAAAGATGGAAAGTTATGCAGCTGTGCTAAATATATCAGTATTTCTTGGACCTGAACTTAGCAGGATATGCTGTTACAGCAGCACTTCCAGCACAAACGCAGAAGAGGCAAGTCGGTTGGTAAGCACTTCGGGGTTGTGTTTGGACATGGGGAGGTAGGTCCCCGTGTACAGGAATGCTGGAGCGCAGGGCTGTGTCCGGGGAGCCTGCTGCTCCGCCGTGGGTCGAGCCCGCGCGAGGCGTTCAGCCATGTGTCCTCTTCCCAAGAACGATCAAGTTACACGCCTTGAGCTTTGCCATAGTAGCAGAGGAAGGGAGAGTACAAAGGTTATGGAAAACAAAACATTAATTTTCTTGACCAGCTGTGTTACAAGCAAAGTGCAGCTTATTTATACCCATGGCATACTGTTCATAAATCAGGCCTGCTCTCCAGCAATGCATTTAATGAGAACTATTAAATGATTTCATGATGTACTCATCATTACCATCTGATAAAAACCAGCGCTCCCTCTGAGGACCAGGACTTTTCAATTGCAGCCTTTTATGCTCGGGGAAGGAGGTGCAGGGGAAACAAAGCCTTGGGCAGCGTCAGACGTGTTCTGCAAACGTCTCTGCGGGCACATTGTGTCGGGAGGATTGATCGCTCGCTCAGAGCGAGCTCCGAGTCTCGCAGCTTTTAATTAGGGAGATGGGCCGGTGACGTGAATAGCCCTTTGGTTTTATGTAATACCTTTCATGTAGAACATACCCGATTCTGATCTCGCCTCCATCCACCAGCATAAATCACAGCCTTGCCGGCTGAGGTGGGTGTCGCTCCTCAGGGGGTGTGGGGGTGTGGGGGTGTGGGGCTGGATCCCAGCCTGCGGTGCGTAAGGAAGCCGGGGAGCTCAGAGGACCCACGCACGGGCCCCGCGCGTCTCCCCTGCTTGGGAAAACAAGGCACGTTTGCGCTTTGTGCGAGCAAGTTCACAGCAAAGGGACGGAGCCCGCTGCAGCGTGGCGTTCAGGAGGGCACCCAGGAGGCTCCCCGGAGCGTTGGGGCTGCACAGGCGACCACCAAGGGCTTGTTCCTATGGGAGGGCACACGTGTGGCCAGGGGGGCAGCATGGATCTATCTGCAGCCCGCTGGATCCCCGCCAGATTGCCAGGCAGGCGAAGCTGGAGCCGCTGGCTGCGCAGAGCCCTGTGAGGGCTCCTTTGTCAAGGGCATACCCGAGCATTAAAATCACGGGGATGGCTAATTTATGTGAGAAGGTTTTCTATGAATCAATGGGGAGGACATTGCTGCCCAGAGGCTTGCCCCTCTCAAAGTGTTTAATTGCTAATCAGAGGCTGAATTGAGCTGCTCCCATTCTCTGACGCTTTCTGTCTCTTGTCAATAAAACTGGAGAGGCTCATGCTTTATAACAAAGATGTTTATCTTGCCTGAATTTGTGGGAAGCTCTAGGAGGCTGTCCTTTCTTACTGCATGGCTTTAATGGGGTAAACAGTTGCTGTTACTTAGTTTCCAGCCAGATTTTCTGAATGGGGGCTGGGAGGAGGATGCCTTAATTAATCCTTTGGGAAAGTGGTTGGGATTCTGGCTTGTTGTTCTGGGTTTGTATCTAAATAGCACCTCCCAGATTCAGAACAGTGAAACTCGGGTCCAAATGTCGCCTTGCATTTCTGCATCTCTCCAATGGGTAATTTTTCTTCCTCCTTCAAGTCCCCTACCCCATTATCCCGAGTGAAATTGTTGCTGCCAGCCTATGAAGCCTGCCTTGGCTGGTATGCCAGGGCATCAGCAGTCCACGAATATCTGTGGACCAGCTTAATTAGTGTTTTACTCCTCCAGTGAAGTAATGCATGGTGATGGCATGGTGCTGGGCAGTTAACGTAAATGTCTCGAGATTATAGTCACCTGAAAAGACAGTACAAGGTCTGTCTTGTACAACACCTGTACAAGGTCTCTGTATGTGTATTGGCTGCTGTTGGCAGGGACTATGGAATTTAGCTTAGGAAAGTACCAAACATTTGTTTTTCTACCCGTTTTTCATCACGCTGACAGTCTAGAAGCAGCAGCTGTGTGGAGGACAGCCTTCAGGAGCGTGGGATGGTCCCTGCGTAGGACAGCCCCTATGTGTGGGCTGTGGGTGCCAGGGGGCTGGTTTGGGTACCCGGGTGCTGGCAGCCCTCAGAGGGACCCCGGCCACGGGGCTGCTGGGGCTTGAGCTGGGGGCTGGCTCCCCACTGGTTCTAGCTCACAGCTGCGCTTGCGTTTCACAGCCGTATCAGGGCTTATCACATGGGTGGGTTTCCCTTGCGTTGTCTTCTGGAAGCCTACCAGGCTTGGAGAACAAGTGAGCCGGGTTGCTTTAGCCACGCAGCAATGGAGAGATCACTCTTTTGATGTTTTTCCCACCCTGCAAAGAAGGCAGTACCCTTTCTTGGGGAGAAAACAGCTGGTTTTAAAATCGTGTGTGAATGGCAGCATGGTTGAACATTGACATAAGACTTGTCTCCATCAGCAAATAATTTTCAGTAGAGCAGAATTTCACCATGTATTTACGATGAACTGCTGATAATGATCCGAGAACACCAGTTTACTCTGTGTAAGTGTTAAACATTTTTCAGGCCCTTTTCCATATTATCTGGTTTCTTGGAATTTCCAGAGCTTCAGCCCTCCCTGAGTGGTATTTGCTGGGTTAGCTGCAAAAGCACAAAAAGGCTTTGTCTGAAGTCAGTACTTAAGTGAAAGACTGCCATAGGATACAAGCTACCACTAGCCATAGAGGCTGACGAGTTAAAATCAGATGGCAGTGATGCAGGCAGAGGTAGCTTCAGAAACTGTGAGTGGTCACAGGCTGGATGGAAAGCTTTTCCGAAGTGCTGAGTCCTAGGCAGAAGATAAAAAGTCTTTCAGCAAACATAATTTTACTTCTAGAGGCTGGACAAGTGGCTTTCAGAGTTAGGAAATACGCTGAAGTCCCTGGAGCCAGGACTCAGGCACATGCCATTCAAAGTTGGAGTTTGTGGATTTGCCTCTAGCAATTATCCATAGTTACATTTTGTAATTTCAATTTTGCCAAATGTCCCACGTTGTTTATAACTATAGTTAAAACCAGACGCACAACAGACACAGCTGCCCTCCCAAGCCACACACCTGGTTTTTCCTTTGGGTTTTTTTGCTTCCTTGTTTGTTGTGTAAGATTTTAAGGCTGCCTCATATTAACTGGGTTGCCATCCACCCAGGTTCTTCTCCAGTAAATAACCTCTCTTCATGGGTGTTACCTCCCGTGGATCCCAGCAGGTGGGACGCAGCAGGAGCCTGCCCTGGTGTCCTTGCCCGCAGCGCATTGGGAGCTTCTCTGCTTTTACTTAGTGAATAATCAAATATAGGTAACTACTAACCAAATCGTATCGGAGTGCATATCAAAAGCACGTTATCTAAAATCCAGGGCTCTGAGTACAGGCATGTGGCAAATACACACCCATGGGGCATCCCGGCATGGCACAGCAGCCCGGTGCTGCCTGGGGGAGAAGTGTCAGGATCTCTGTGCTCAAAGCAGCTTGTGGAAGCCTGAAGTCCACATCAGCCTTCAGTTTGTTTTATTATGTTAAACTGGGGAAAAAGTGGAAGTATAAAAAAGGGGTTCTGGTAGCAAAAGAATGAGGGAAGATGCAGAGGACAGGAAAATATTCCTATGCCAGAATACCCAAAGTAACCAAGAGGCCTCCTAAAATGTTGGAGAAAACTCAGCGTATCCTCCTGGTGACTTCAGAGGGCTATTTTAAGATGTAGATGTTTTTGCTTTGTTTTTATCTCAGATCTCCGTAAGGGAAGGTTGGAAAATGACTTCTTGAAGCATAACCGAAGTGAAGGATCATGTGGGTGGCAGCTGCCAGACCTGTGGGGTTTAGGATTTGCACAGCCTGCGGGTTTTAGCCTCCTCTTTGAAAGCTGAATCAATATTTTGTTAGGTTTTGCAGCAGAGGGACGCCTAGGTAGCTTTTTTTCGGTGCTTTTTCTTCACACTGAGATTCTTCAGCCTGAGTTGGAGTTAGCGCTCTTCCTTGGGATTTACTCGCTCTTGTGACCCGTAAGAGGATTTCACACCTGACTTTACAGAGCAGCGAAGCTGGCCGCCGGGCTTGGTTAGGAGTCGGGGCTCAAGTTTCGAGGGGCCGTGGACGAAAGCATGCTCCCACCAGTGCCTCCCCGCAGGCACCAGTTTATAGCTGTTCGGGGGGCACACGCCTATCTTCTCAGGCACTTTTTTAAAGCGATGTTATAAAATGCAAGAGGATGTAGAAAGGAGACGCAGGTGGGGTTTGAAGGTTGGAGGAAATGCCTTGCGCTTGGGATTAAAAAATTTTTGTGCGTGTATTTGGATGTGGATATTGCTCAGCTGCAAACAAGGAGGGTTTGTCCTGTCCCACTGTCATATTAGGTCACTACAGGACATTTTAAAGCTGTACTGGCTAATTATTAAATTCAGATATATGCGGTCATAAAATCTGCAGAGTCTTGCATATGTAGTGAGCTACTCAAACGGCTTACACCAGACACATGCAATATCCTTACACGTTCATTGCTTTCCCAGGACATGCCCATTTGTATGGACTTTGGACAACTCCAGGCTGCTTTGCTGTTTCCATCCAGTGCAAATGTATGAAATAGGAGTAAGGTGCATAAACAGGTCTGGGGGAAGGTTTTCCATTAGCTGCAGGTGGTAATTTATGGTGGGAAAGCAACAGGCAATTAAACCCCTTACATTGCTGAGCATTAATGTATATTGCCGTAAGTTAGAACATTTCCTTCAATGTTTTACTTAATGAAGATGAAGCCTCTCTCTTTATGATCTGGTAAAGCCCTTTCCACACAAGTACTTGAGTGGTTTGTTGCAAAAATGTCTTTATTATATATATATACCCACACACCAAGCTTGCATTTCAAGCTACTGCTTCATTGTAGACTGGGAACAAAGAGCAGAAAGGATTGATTCACCCTCCACAGATTGCTCTGTGCTGTCTTGAATGCAGTTTGAAAGGGATTTGGTTTGTTGGGTCGTTTATACCTTTGTAGACAAGTATCTCCACCCTAAGATGCCTTGCAAGAATTTAGCAATCTGTGCAGAGAATACCATCTTCTGGGCTGTTCCACCTCCAGCACACAGTGATCCTTTGAAGTATGTTAAGTAGTAGATTTTCTCAAAGGTATCAAGCGTGCTATGTAAATAAACTTCATTTCAGGCCGAGTTGGGTTACAGAAGCAGCTGGTCCACAGCTAGAACCAGTGTTATGGGCCTTTTGTTCTCTGAAGGATTACTCTCCACTTGAAGCTGATGCAAAGGGAGGAAACTAGTCTCAACAGAAACGCTCAGATAAAAGCAAATACTGCAGATACCAAGAAAGGAAAGCAGTCTCCATGCTGCTGTTCTTGTTCATTTGGGTCTTCTCCTCCTCTGTTTTAAACCTGGAAGTCTTTTGTATTGATTTAATATTCAAGAAAGGTGCCCAGTTCGACCTGATCCTAAGAAACACTAAGTACGTCCCTAAACAGGTGGGAACTGAGCTGCTGTGATAGCCTTGCTGGTGCTTTGAGGGCATCATTAGAGATCCAGGTCTGTGCTCTCTCATGGCTTGCAGGCACTTTCAGTTTTCCCTTGGGAGAGGTCGGATACCTGCAATGGAAAAATCTCTGCTGGTGTGTTGCACTGGAGGTGGAGTCATTCTCCCAGGACCCCCCCTTTTCATTCCCAAATCTTCTGCGCACCCTGCACATCTTGATCGTTGGCTTCTCAGTCTTGGAGCTGGTGACGAACTGACTCAGAAACCATCTTAGCCTTACAAGGGTGAATGTGGCAGGGTCTGGGGACAAAGTGATGGCAACAGAGGTGCCTGGTGTCGTTGTTCTTGTGGTACAGGTCTAGTAATGTCGGAGTCTTGATGATTTTGTGGGTTTAGGCCATGGTTTGCACGTGTAACAGCCCGCAATAAACTGCCATGGGAGGGATCTAGTCAGTCCCACACAACCTAATTCAAAGAAGCTATGTGGAGGTGGACACAGTATTTATTAGCCATTATATTTATGAAAGTGGCAGCTGGGGATCAGTGGAGAGGCAGTGCTGGAGGCTGTGCATGTCCAGCACAGTATGCAGACCCTGCCTGCGCCGAGCTTATGGGCTGCAACACCCCGAGCTGAAACCAAGCATCCCAAATGCTTTTACTGCTGAAACCCAAGTATTATTCAGTCAGTTGTTTCAAGTTTGGGATTATTTATTTGATAACGGAGAGCAAAATCGCTGTTAACTTGACCTGGACTGGGTGTTCGACAAAACTCTTGGAAGACTTTGGTGGGACCAGGGGTCCGCGCTGACCCTGTCCTGGGTGGGTGCTGTAGCAAGTCGACACACCAGTAGCCGCCAGCTGAGGAGCTGTAACTCTGAGCTGGAAGGAAGTGGGTATAAACCTTGGACAATTTTCCTGGTCCAGGCAGAGGGCTGAGCGCCAGCAGTGCTGGGGATTTAATCCTTACACTAACAATGTTAGCTTAGCATACTTTCCGTAATCCATTCTTAAGCACAAACATAGATGTGGTTTGACACCTTGAAAAATGTGCTAGGTAGCTTTCCTCAGCCCAGCGCTCCCTCCCGTGTCCTGCCTGATGCGAGGACCAGGTGGAAGAGAAGAGGAGGAGGAGGAAGATGCTGTGGTGTCCCTGCTGCCTCCCTGCACAGCTGCAGTCAGCGTGTTCCCAGGGCAGCGGTGCTGCACGTTTCCTGCCGTGCTTCCAAAGAGCTTGAGATACTTGGTCAAAGCATGGTCCGTAAATGCAGCATGTCATCATTCTTTCAACAGCTTCCCACCTTTGTGAACATAATCAACAGAGGACATCCTGCGCTTCTCTGGAGGGAGGTCGCCTAGCCCAAGGTCTCCATTGCCAATGAAAAAAGGAAAAGGGATCCGTGGGCTTCCTATTGCCGGTCCGTACAGGACTATATTGTTTTCTGTTGGATTTAGATGCTTGCTCCACTGCGGCCCCATACAGTAGCCCAGAGGCTGCAGGCACACGGTACAAAGATTACTTCATCACCTGCTCAGCTGCCAGGTGGGCCTGGTTTTCTCATTACTGAAACAAAGCAAAAAGCAAAGCTGCTGATCAGCTTCAAGCAGCTGATCCAGGTTCTGAAAAATAAATAGCTCTGTGGGCTGCCACCTTTGGGGAGTTGGATGCCAGAGGACTAGAAGGAGCTGCTGTCTGGGTGATGTACACAGAGCTGTTTTCTTTGCTTATGCAATCCCTGCTTTTATAACAGCTACTGGCAGGGGCTGGAAAGAGTTCAGAATAATCCATGGAAATATGTTATTTAAAAGAAGAAAACTATATTGTAGTAGAAGCTCAACGTCACCAAGTGAAGGCTGCATTGCTGTAGGCACCATGCAGATAGGAGAGGATACTCCCTTGTCCAAAAGCTCATTGAATGCAAATGGTGCTGTATGGAAATGTCTATAGGTGTGCAGGTATTGGTAAAAATATTTCCTAGGCAAATTAAGTCTCATCTCCTTGGCACTGTGGTCGTGGAAGCCAAGGCAGGCAGACATCCAAGGAGAAGATTATGAAAATCTCATTTACAGAGTGGCTTAAGCAAATGAGCCATAATTTGGAATAACTGTAGCAAAGTTTCTGTCTGAGAAGGGACAGAAGTTTCTGACGAGCACGCCCGAGTTATTTGGATGGACTCTGCATGCTCCGAGCCCTTTCAGAAGGCCTAAATCGTGCGCTGACTCAGGCTTAGGCTGAGCTCCTGCTGGTTAGTGCAAATATATATTGCCATTTGTTGTATCAGTTAATAGCATGAATGTGTTTAGAAACAGGTGGGTTCCTGACAACCTGGAGCGTACTGAGGTTGGCTGTAATACTCCTGTCTGCTCTGGGAGGAGGAGAGGTCAAATAGAGACCCTGTGGAGAGGTCCTGCTGTGCCAGGGTGGCTGTGCAACTGCATCATTGCCTTGTCCAGGCTTTGAAGCCAAAGATGTAGAGTGTGCCTTAAGTTTCCAGTGTAGGTGCTTTTTTTGGCTTCTCACATGGGAAAGGTTGTGGAGCAGGGAGGTACTGGTTCCCAACATGTGCGTGAATTGGCTGTTCCTGCCCTTTGGAAGGGGAGCTGGCTGCGTGCGAGCGTCTGCTTGGGTTTCCTGGGAGTGGCACAGATATCTCGTAGTTTCATTCTCATTTCAAATTAAGACCGATTTCGTGAGCATCATCTGAAGACAAACATTATGCTCCTTAGGGTAGCTCACATTCTTGTTTGGTGAGAAACAGTCTTTTCGTGCTCTTGTCTTTGAGGGTCTTATTTAAAGGGTTACGTTATCAGTGCAAATTTGGCCTAATACTATTTAAACTAAACTGCTCCAAACAGCATTTGACATCTTGAATTAAGACTTCTTTCTCTTAAAATCTGCAAAGCTCCTTTCTGGCTAGTATCTGGATCTACCAGAGTTCTGAGACTTAAATCTCCATGCAGTGCTTTGCGAATGCAGAAGCCAGCATTGATTTTACACGTTTCATATGAATTTTGTAAGCAATGTATTAAAGGGAAGCAGTGACATGTTCTCTTAGTTAAGGTCTTTCGAAGTGCCTCACAGAGTAAGATGCCTGAGCGCCACTGAGCTTCAAATTCAGCCCTTGAAATTAATCTTTCCCACTCTTGTGTAATATTAAGTCCCATTAATAGCTAATGCATCAGTTGCATTTATGATGCACATCTGCTTGTGTATATGCACAAAGAAAACAGTTATGTCCAAATTCTTTCTCAGGAGTGTTTAAGATTATTTTCTACTGAATTGAGTAAGGTCATTTGGCAAAGCCATGCAGGTCATCAATAATTAATCCAAGCAGGCAGAGCTGAGTCTCACAGTGCTTGCAAACACCCTGTTAGACTGGATAGTTTGGCAAAGCAGGGGCAGTTCTCAGATTTTTCTCAGCAAACAGCGAATGTGCATTTAACTTTGGAGGGGGAGAGGGAGACTTGCTTTTATTGAAAACAGCTGTGCTGTGCTTGCATCGCAGCACTAGGTGCATCCATATGTACAGTGCAGAGCTGCTGATCCCCAGTCCAACCGCTTTCAGCTTGGGGGCCAGTGCACTTACACAAACATGCCTGGCATATACGGTTCATTTCCACCACAGGCTCACAGACTGCAGTAAGACAAGAAGTAGGATTTATCTTGGTTAACTCTACATAAACTTCATCTAAAAGTTAGACCAGATTCTTGACACCTAACCCTGCCTGTTGGAAGAACTGGTTCTGGGGTATGAGCTTGTCATCTGTTTTAAATAGTCAGAAGAAAAAAAAAAAATCATCTCTTCCAGAGAATATTTCCTATCCAGCCTTGTTATCTAAGAAGATGGGATGAACAGGGGATGAATTCTTTCCCCTCGGAGGGACCCGTCTGTCCTAAGGAGGCTCCTGAAGAGGTTCAGGTGCCCAGCCTGGGCACAGCATCTTGCTTTTGGATGGGCACCGCTGGGTGAAATGGGTCTGAGCCAGTGTGAAGGGGAAACCCAGGTGACGGAGGGGTGAATGTGCACCTCTGTGGAGGCAGAAGCATTTTGCATTCTCAAAGTTTATCTGTTTTCTTTAGCTGTATCGGTTGGCCTAATAAAGTATGTTGCACGGATACTACCAATAATGCCCTCACTTCATGGGGTGAGTTAAAACAATTTCCACGAGGCTGAGGATGGCAGTCACAACTGCACCCTTCTAACCTGAGTCTTTGTTGAAGATTCTGATCTACTCTCCGTCACGCCAAGCATGGAGCCAGGCTGACTTTTGAGCCATGATGGCTTAACCTTTGGATTCAGGGTTGGAGGGGACCACAACAGGTCCCAGCTCAGAGCCCACATGATGCCTTCAGCCTGGGCAGAGAAGAAGGGACCGGAGCCCCATTTGGCAGAAGGGGCCAGTCGGGTGTCCCACTGTCCTGATGGCCACCAGGTTCCAGCTCTCCCTGCAACACCAGCTGTCCCCAGACCACGTGTGCAGCCGTTTGGGGACAGGCAGGCTGAGAACCAGTCCAAAACCAGAAGAGTCATGTGTGCTGCTCCCTGTCCTCCACCGTGTCCTCCACCGTAACGTTGGTATGCATGCTTTTAGTGCCCGGCCCCTGCTGAACTGCTTGTGCTTTACAAGATGAGAGAGCTCTGAAGTTTTGACAAGGAAAATTGGTCTCCTGATGCCTGAACACCAGTGCTCTGCTTGTTTAAATATTTGCTCAAACCAGCTTGGCTTTGCAGTGCATTTTTGCATGAGGGATTTTGGAGGCGAGGGAAAGAAGTCAGTTCTAATAAAGTCTCATGCTCTGGTGTAATCACATGAGAGCATGTAGCCAACAGTACCCTCTGTCCCGATGGCAGCGTTTCGCCTCACGTCTCCCCATCGCCGTCCTGCCTTTCTTCATGCCTGGTTCTTACTTAAGTATGTGGACCAATCTGTCTATGTCCTACCCACAGTCCCGAGACTTTCAGGACTTTCAGTCTCCAAAGCTCTTAATCTGACGTGTTCACATGTGCTGTGTTTCCTGAGAGAAAATAAATGGGGATGGGCAGAAGGCAGCAGCTGCCTGCGTCACCCGCTTCCCCAGCGCGGCATGGTCAGTGGCTGGCTGCTGCACCGTAGGCGGCAGAAATGGGGATCGTTCAAGGGATCATTTACAACCGGCGTGAGTAAACGTCATGCCTGCGAAGAGAAGCATTGGAAATATTTGTGTTGACCCTCTCCCAAGCTTTACGTGTAATAGCCACAGAAGGTTGCCGCTGCCAGCCTCCGGCTTGTGATCCGTCCTGGTCACCTCTGCTCCTTTTGACTTCTTTATTTTGACAAAGCCCCGCTTGCTCTCCCTGAACCTCTCCCTACCCGCAGTTACGGTCGCCACTGCTGACCTCCTCCTTGCTCCCCGACGTGATGTCTTGCACCAGATCTTGGCAAGTGCCAGTGTAAAAAGAGCTGGTGGAGCAAACTGCATCCACTTCTCAGCAGTTATTTTTGGAATTGCATGTCTGTCTGAGCTCATTAGTTAGATCATCACCGTGCAGCCAACTGATTAGAAACAAACAAATTACCGCAACTCTCCAAATTAAATTTTCAACACGTGTACATTTGAGAAGTACAAGTGTTCACCCCAGGAAGTGCCTTAAAATTGAGAAAAACAAAGACCTAGGGAACGTTTGCTAGCATTTGCCAATCTTTTATCTTTTTTTTTTTTTTTTTTTTTTTTTTTTAGGTTATTTATTCAGAACAAAAAAGCCTTATCCCCTCAGTCTTAGTATTTTCCTGTATGTTGAGGTGTATTGCCTGGAGAAGTGTTGTACCTGAGAGGGTTTATTCTGCTCAGTTACAACTGTATCATTTTAACATAAGTAGGAACGATAAGAGGCAAGCCTACAGACTTCTTTCAGGTGTTAGCAAACAATTTGGCTGTTAATTTCTACTTGTTTGTGGATGCTTGAATTTAAGTGACTTGCAATTAAACACAATTAGCTGTTTGTGCAGTTCTGGGAGGCAAGAGAGGAGCAGCGGAGGAAGGGTGCTGGTTTGCTGTGACACAGGTTTGCTTTCCTGGAGCTCTTGCAGGCACGCTGGCCAGGAGGAGATGGCATGGCAAGGTCACCTCTAGACGCCACCAACTCCTACAGCAACACAGAAGCATGCTTGACTGCATGGCTTGTGGTTAGAAGTTTCTGTTGATGGTGCCCACCTCTCGGAGCAAAAGCATCTTCCCAAAAGACAGCAGCAAAGCGAAGGAAGGTGCTAGCTGCTTCGTGAGGACAAACCTTCTGCCCCGAGTCATGCACGCCATCACAGCAGCTCTCCAAAATCTAGCGTTTTAACCACAAAAGCCGCTCTTCCTATTCCAGGGAGATCTGTCTGTGACATGAGCTATGGGGTCCAGGTACAGTTCTGGGCCCTGCTCCAGCACTGGGTGCTTTTAGTGGCTTTGGTGCCGGTGTGTTTCTCATCGTAATGTCAGGAGATGTGCTCTACAGCCATTCATCAACTGCCTGTCAGTGTGCTGTCAGTCACTGTAATTTATCTGGGTTTTCAGTGCCCAACTGATTAAATTGCACATTTCAGAAAAAAAGAGAGTTTCAGTCATGGCACCAAGTAAAATTATTGCATCTCTCCAAAGAAACTAGCAAAGGTTACAGTGTCTGTTTACATTAGTCATAAAGAAAATCTTGTTAAACTCTGTCTCACGTATTTTACAGCCATGGTAAGAGCCCCTGAAGAATACATACTGCTGTCAGGAGAAATGGTTTCAAGCTTTTTTTTTTTCTAGTTTTGTGCAGCAGGAGTATATGCTGTTTAGTTGGGGAGCTAGTGGGGAGTCTGTGTGGTGACACAGAGAGATCCCTTGCACAAGCAGAGTTTGTGGGACGGGGGTTGCTGTCTCATGGAAGGCTGTGCTGCCGGAACGGTCAGTGATCGTGGGACACGACATTACAGCTCAGGTTTGCCAAAGGATTGCAGCTCTGTTCCCTGGAATATGAGATCGTTTGTCTTTTTCAAACTAACCTGGTTGCCTTGCTTTGGCCCTGCATGGTGTTTTTCCTACCCACTTCCATTTCTAAAGAACTACGTAAAAGCTAATTTTAACCTGTGATACTAATCATGTCTTGATCAATCCCCACCTGCTCTTGCTCTCTACAGTCAAGTTCCAGCAGGTCTCTGAGATGGATTTTGGGGATGTTTCCATCATTGTGGCCATGACTGTCCATGTCTGCTCCACTTGGGCTTTTATCTCCTAAATACTTTGTCCACGCAGTAATCCAGCTGTTTCCTATTTGTTCTCCATATGTTTTGTTGGAAATGAGTGTGAGCAAGGTGCTGAGAAAATCATTGCACCTGGGATGTGAAGTTTCCTAGCACAGCATGACTTGAGATTTTGGTGCTTGGGCACCCACCCTCTCCTTGCTCCCGGTGGGACAGTTGGCTCCCAGCTTGGCAGGACACCTCCAGCACCCAGCTATATGCTTTGCTTTGCAGATGCTCTCCAGCTCCAGTTCCCTCTGCAGAAGTGGTCCCCCATGCGAGTGCCATTCGGAGCTGGCTACCAACAGCATCCGATGCCCACCTCAGCCCACAGGCTAAACCTGGATCCCGACTGGTATGGGAGAGAAAATGGTTAACTCAAAGCCCGTGGTTTTTGGAGCATCTGTTTACGCTGGCCTTAGCACTGCTCTCTTCTGCATGTGTTTGCTTCATTTGCTTTAAAGACTCCTGGTAGTCCCTGCAAAGGGCTGTGCAAACCAGTGTAGGTCTGTTCATACCTCAAATACCCAATTACATCTGGGTGAAACATTGCAGAAAATTACACGGTAGGTTGGGGCAATTCAGGACTGTTCCTGATAGCTGAGTCTTGGTACGGAATTCAGCTTGTCAGAGAACAGATCTAATCCAAGTGGAAATCTGATCCAGGAGGTAAGTGAACCCTCCTATTCTTGCAGGAGCCATTTTTTCACTGCCTCTTACGATCTGGGATTTGGTTTGGTGCTTCACCAGGAGGAAGCCATCACTTTCTGCTAGTCAGCAGTCCTGTTACCATGCTGGAGCTTCTCTTACCAAGTGACCAAGTGAAGAGTTAAAATTGCAGAGCCAGTTTTCAGCAGCACCCTGCTGCTTCCTTGATGTCTCAGACTGAAGCATTGATCTGAACTAACCAGTTTTGTATGGGCGGAGGAGCTGGCTCAGAGCACATGGGGCTATAGATAGCTGCTCAGCTGCTGCAGCACTGACAGTGATAAATGGTCCCTGGGAGAAGAGGATGTTTAGTCATCTCCTGAGAACGATTTGATGGACGTAACTACCGAGCCTCAAGACCTTGTCCATGTTGCATTACGCTAAAGATACTTCATATCTTTGATGTGTTGTAATGCACCGATCGTTTTGGATGGCTTGCTTTTTTTTTTTGAAGAACATAGTCTCCTGACAAGGCTCTGTGCACAGAACAGCAGGCACTGATCGTGTCCTTACAGGGACTGAGAAGGACTACCCTGGCTTCAGAGGGTCCCTGTGCTAAGCCTTTTCTTTCCTTGACCACTTCATAGACCCACAAGGCGGCCACCAAGAGGCCATGCAGAAACAAAGCACCGCATGTCACAGCTGTCGTGGCCAGCTTGGGCTGGAAAATGTTCCTGGTGCACGCATCTGGGCTGTGCTGCTTCCCACTCCAAGGAGTCCTGCGTTACTGAAGAAAGTGTTTCCCAAGGCTATAGTTGATTTTTCACCAGCAAAGTTTGTGCAGTGGCCAAGATTGCTGACAGCTCAATATTCAGCTACAGAATATAATTTTCTGTCATTTTGATTTATGTTCTTCTCTGCAACTGGAGTCCCATGTGGAAAAAAAAAAATCGGAAGGCGTTTATCTTAAAGTTCGCTCAATTCAAGTTTATTCTTCAACTGACCTAGCAAATTGAAGACATTTTTAGGTTTTATTTATTTATTTATTTGTTTCTGGAATATGAAAGAGAAAAGTGGCCTCCGCTGTCAGTTTTGTGACCTGCTGTTGTGATGCCTGCGGTCATGCAATGCAAAAGGGGTCAGTGTCACTGAAAGAGAAGCCAAGCTGGAAGCGTGAGAGCAGGATCTGCCCTTGGCTGGGGGTCTCACCTGCTCACAATGGCCCTGTCCAGGGAGGCTCTGACGCACCCAAGCAATACCCAGGGCATTGGGGCTGAGGTCCAGAGCAGCGCTCCACTTCAGGGTATCTAAAATCCCTCAGCAGCTGGGGTGCTGTTCTCCAGGGGAGAAGCCTGACGTCCCCCAGGGGAGAGGCTGGTGGAGAGCCACGGTCTCCTCTCCCTTTGGACGGCAGAAGAAAGGCTCATCCTCCAGCATCTTGGGTTTGCCCGGAGGTTTTATGGCACAGCTCTCTCTTCTGCCTTACTTCTGGCACCTAGACTTGGGATCCCAAATTGTTTCGCTACATTTGGAGCATTGCTTCTTGGCATTAGCGTTCGGGGATTATTGCTTGCAGTTTCCTTTCGACAGAAAAGGAAATTTTTATTGCTTAAAAGAGCAATTCTGAGCTAGGGGGGTGGGGGGGACGGACGACCCAGTGCTTGGCTATTTGTGTGCAGTTGGGTGAGCTACAAAGTGTTCTGTAAGACAAAGGAAGAGGCCACATGAAACAGCTCTTGAGGTGGCACTGGAAGAAAAAGTTCCTAGCACAGCCCTAGGAAAAGGCAAGAAAGCAGGGACGTGTGTTTTAGTCCAGTTCTCTGCTTTCCTACAGAGTTCAGACGATTTTATTTATTGCATTTCCCCCCACTTAGCAGCGATGAGCATATAGGTAATCTAAGGCATATGACACATCTCAAAAGTATAACTCCAAACTGTGCCATGGGCTGAAGGGAGGTACACTTTCCAGCCCGGGGGTAGGGATGCCTGGTGGGGGGACAGCGCAGTGTCACGGGCTTGGTCCCCACCACGGTGGGGAAGCGGGGTGCTGCCTGGAGGTGGGCCAGGCAGGGAAGGCACCTGCTGAAGCTGCCGGGCTTTGCTGCACCCCGTCTGCTTTAAGGGCAGGCGTCTGCTGCGTAAGGGCTGTGTATCCCTCTCGTTTTCTTCTGGATAATGCTGCTCAAGTATTAGTAAAACATTTGAAACCCTTGTGAGCGAGGCTGTCTGCAGCATGGGTGGCAGAAGAGCATTTTAGGGTTCCCGGTGTGACCCTGTAGGGTATCAGGCTGCAAAGCAGAAGAGAAGTAATTAGCCTTGGATGAATAATAGGGGTGCAGCAGAGAAAAATGAAGCCCGTGTCCACCCCAGCAGTCCCGTGGGGCTGTTGGGCAACCTGCCAGGGTGTACTCAGGGCTCCCCAGGAGCTAAGGTGGGTTCTGACAGTGACCTCGCTGCAGCCGGTGGCTGCCCAGTCTGTGTGTTGTTGTCGCGTGTTACTTGGACAAAGGAGTAAAAATACCTTTTTCCCTGGTCTGCGTTACCCCCTCCTCCTCCACAGCGCCCATCGAGCGTACACAGGGCATTTCCTTGATGACTGGCACTTCACAGCTGAGTTGTTACAGTTGGATTTCTCTGTAGTCAGCACAGATACCAATCACAAAATCCTTTTAATAGATCAAAGAGCGCTGTGTAATTGACAATTTCTTGTAGAAGCGTTTGTTTCAAGCAGTTCTTAAAATTTTCTCCAAAAGTGTAAGCTAAGAAAGAAACATCTGTCAGGGTGTAAAATGGAAAGACGTTTTGTTCATTACTTTTTTTTAGACCTCCACTCGAATTAAAGATGATTGCCAAGAAATCAGTATTTTACCACCCCCCACCCCTGATATTTCTGTATTCATAAAAGCCACTTGGTTAAATCAGGGGGTGAGCAATCATCACCACCTGAGGGATGGATACATACCAGATTTTTACTTGTTTTATATTGAAAGGTTTTTTCTCCATTTTGTATTATAACTTCTTTAGTTAAGGAAAACCTAAACCCCATCGTAATTACGGTTCTTACTGCACCCTAGCCCTGCAATGAGATAGAACATGGGTAATTAAATAAAAAGACCCATGGAATAACCTTCCACCTTTTAAATAAGATGCTTTTATGACGGCCAGCACCAACGTAGAGCCCGTTTCATGGAGCCATCATCTTTGGGCCAGACGTGGCTTTGCAGGTGACACAAGGAAAGCTGATTATCAGTGCCTTTTATTTTTCCTAGTTGCATTCTGTAACGTTGCAGCAAGTGAAATCTTGAGCAGCTCAGGCTCCCAGAAGGGGCCGTCCCTTTGCGAGGAGCTCGTGTGCTCGGACATGAAGAGCGTGGCTGAGAAATGAGCAGAAAGGAGAGAGCCCTGGGGAGCGTCAGTGCTGGAACTGCAGAAAGGATTTGGTACTTGTACAGACAAGTGCTCACCAAATTCTGCACATCATTAATAATAATAATACTGATCTCTCTGCCTCCCATGCATCCGATGGGAAATGCATCTTCCCCACTGGGAAAGTGGCCAGTGCTAAATAAAGGTTTGTCCTTTACAGGGAGCGAGAGAGATAGGAGGTGGATCTTGGGGCTCTCATCTCTTCCTTAAAGGGAAGTCATTAAGCGTATAAAATACATACGTTTTCTCTTCAGCAGCTGTTGGGTTTCTCAGCCCAAGAGCCACAACAGGACCACAAGGTTTGGAAAAATTTCTGCCTCCCACATCTGCCCCTGTTCCCACCAGCAGTGCTGCTGGATCAGTAAAATAGGATTGTGCATCTGCGCCTTGTTAGGCCAGTACCTCTAATTAAATCATTGGCAAAAAAATGGCTGCAGGCCGCTCTGTTTTGGGGTGGTGACTCGTGGTGGAGGCTGAGTCTGACCCTTTTCATGATAGTGTCTGAAACCATGGCTGTTGGATTTCGAGAAGATGGTGGTCCTGCAAAATCAAGTGCTGCCTGAGCCTCCCCATTCACTGAAGCTGTGTACAGACCTTTCACGTCTCTAGGTTGGACGTGAGTTCTTCCTTTCTTTGCCTATTTCTAGAAAAAATCATGGGAGAATAATTATTTGCACTGTTTTGTAGGGTCTGAGGCTTGCAGTGAACTGTCCTCCCAGCAGTCCCTGTCTGATACTGCTGTTGCCGGAATGAAGAGGTACCACGTAAAATGCAGTGCATTAATTTGCATTAGTTAGTTAATGATGGAGATTGTCTTCCATGCAAGCCTTCGCAAAGTTTCACCCAGCTTAGTTGCACAGGGCCACGCTGAAAAAAAACTGGCTATGGGGAAGGTAGAGAGAGAAGAGCAAAAAGGAGAAGAAAAAATCCAGAATAGGGAGGAATGTGAAACCCAGACTCACCCAAGGGTGCTCATCTGGGGCCACTTCGGTGCTGCCCTGGGCTCTGTGAGGACATGGGACCTCGGTGGGAGCTTGTCCTTGCTCAGCCATGCCCTTCTGTTTCCTCTGCAGGCCCTGCGATGAAAACCACCCCCACGTGAAGCCTGATGCGTACGTGAACAACCTTGCCGAAGCGGTTGACATTATCCTCCAGCAGCTGTAAAACTGAGGGCGCGGTGGGCGATGGGCAGGAGCGGGAGCAAGGCCCTTCACGCAGCCCCTCCACGGGGCCTCCTCATCCTCTGCCACCTCCACCTGACGTTAATGGACTCAGCCTTGCCTGGGCCGGTGGATGCCGGCGTTCCTAAAGATTTCACGTTAACGATACTAAAATGACCTGCTGACCTCATCGAAGGGCGCACCGAACGTGCTGTCCTCGGTCACGTCTTGAATTGCCTTCTCCTTGGTGCCGTGCCCTGCCAAAAGTCATTCCCAAATGTGCCGGGCTTTTCCCCAGCTGGGGCTCAGCCGTCTCTGCCCGAGGAGAGCCCTGAGGGTGGTAGTGGGGCTCTGCCTCCTCCGGGCAATCTTGGG
>JAVJGJ010000062.1:49480004-49490570 GCA_035590215.1 Microhierax caerulescens
AATAACATCCCTTGTCTGCATATTACTTTAATATCACATTCTGGCAGCCGGCAGGAATTTGCCGGGGTGGGAAAGGGGAGGGGGGAGGGGGGCATTACCAAAGCATCTGTGTAATAGGTGAGTCCTTTACAAACCAAGAGCAGGACCCCTGGGGGGATGCCCTGATCTCCCGCTGGGGTTGCTGCGGGTGTAGGGTCCGCATCTCCTGATGCCGGGGAGCAACGCCACTTCGGACTTTACAATCAACAGGATGTCCCCTGAATCTGAGGCACATACTATATTATATTTAATATTTTTAATTATTTTATTTATATATATATTTATATATATATAAATCCACAAATGTTTTACCTCTACAGAGAGAGAGAGAGAGAGAGAGAGAAAAAAAAAATTTAAAAAGTAAGGCTTTCTTAAAACTGAGAATAAGTACATGAAATCATACAAACCCAACGAAATACCCAACAGAACACCACCGTGGCCTCAAAACCGTCGCTAACTGTAGTCTGTGCCTACGCTAACGTGCCCAGTATAAGGCCATGACTCATTGGAGAAACGTCTTTAGTAAGGCAAATGGGTTGTGCTGCATGTAAACTGAATGCTACGGCTACGTCCAGTAAGCTGGGTAAGTGGTCCACTGGTCACCTTCCTACCGTGGGGGGTTAGCATGGCACCGGTAGCAGCCCTTGGAAAGAAAACAGAAGCCCTTAGGAATTACTGCCCCGGTGATGCACATGCGAGAGCCCACCTGGAGCTCTGTGGCAGCAGCCGGACATGGATTTGGGTGAATTTGCCCTTTTTCGGTCAGTCGGGAGCCGGCAGGTGCGGAGGTGCCCGTGGCCGGCAGGAGCTGTGTGCCCCGGGATGGGGGACATGTCGGTGGGGGTGGTGCGGGTATCCAGCATCAGGAAGACTCAAAAGCTGAGAACTGTGCTGTGGCCGTGCCGCTGCAGGGGCACGTTGCTGGAGGGGTGGCAGCAGCCTGGGGACACGCTGGCGTGGCTGGACTCCCCCCAGAACGTGTCAGCCAGGCGGCGCCTTCCACTACAGGAGGGCTAAAAATTAAGCCAGGATGTATTTTCTTTGAAATAAAGCGACAATTTAAAAGAGCTGGAAGGTTCCCCAAAATGAAAAGACATTCCTGTCATCCTTTCCACAAACATTTGGGGCTGGCCCAGCTCACCAGCACCCAGCGGGGACGGGGACGTGGCCACCACCGCACTCTGCGGTGCCAGGACAGGGCTGATGGGTTCCACTGTGATGGGAGACGCCACGCACATCCCAAACCACCACAGAAAAAGTGCACTAACAGAACCAGAAATGATGAATAAAACCTGTACCGGTGGCTCTCAGCCCTTTCTGAGTTACGGACTCATCAAGAGTTGCCCACGGGGGTGCTGAACCCTGTTACAAATGTCATGTCTTCAATTGCTGCCGGTATCGATGACTTTTTTTTTCCCTTTCTCACTTTTGCAGAGCTCGGGAAGTAAACTCTGATCTTGAGGGCACCTGCAGAAGATGCTGGAAGCCACCTGTACAGCTTTCCTAGAGCTTTAAACAAAAAAAAAAAACGCCAACAAAAAACAAAAACAAATAAAAAGAAAAAAAAGAGGGAGTGAAAAAAAAAAAATGCGTCCTTCTAAACCTGTTAGCAAGTGGACAGCTTCTTTTTACCAAAGAGAATTAAGAGCATACAAATATATTGGTCACCATTTTATCTGTGCTTAGAAAAGGCACAGGAAGAGGAAAAGCTTTCAGTGCTGCTACCTGGATTTTCAGCCTTTCGCCAGCTGACTTTGTCAAGTAACCCCGCGCGTGCCTCGGGCGCGCAGCCCCTTCACAGTACGGCCGAGCCAAAAAAAAGGAGGGGGCAGCCGTGCCTCGGGTAGCAAAGAGGGCACAGCCGCTGGTAAATGGGTAACCAGCCCAGCCCTGCTAAAAACTGGGTGCTGAGAACACAAGCAAGGGTGGCACCGAGCCTGGTCGGGGCTTTTTCCCCAATGGGTTTAAGAGAAGGGACTGGGAAGAAAAAATAATAAAATAGGGAAGGAAGGCATCTGAGCATCCCCGGGCAGCACCTGCCAAGCGCTGCTTTGGATGCCACCCCACAGGGGAGCTGTGTGGGCCAGGGGGTCCCTTTAATTCCTCATCAGGAAAAGGAAAATATTTTTTTTTTTTTAAAAAAAGAAGTAAAAATCCAGCTCTTACCATTATTAAATTTAAGCAAAACACTTCACTTGTGATTTCCTTCTCACGGCACTCCCAGGGACGTGGGGAGCGAGAGGGGTGCTGAGGCCGTGTGGGATGTGGCAGAGGAACCGCAGCCGCGCCTGCACCCCCAGCCAGCGCTCGCTGGCGAATCTCGACATTCTGGTCCCCCCCCGCCGCTTCTCCCAGCCCCATGAGTGGTGGTTGCTCCTTGTGCATCCCTTTCTGAACAGGCACAGGTGGGATCCAGGGGAGCGTGGCCAGCCCCACCAGCTCCAACCTGCGGTTGGCAAAAGCCATTTACTCGCTAAATGCGAGATTTTGGCCATCCCTGTGCCTGGTTTCCCCAGTCGGACAGGCGGTTTCCTCCGACTAGCTGATCTCTGGCTACAGTAGTTACAAAGAATTTCAAGATTTACACACGCATGCACACAAATTGCTCTAAATACCTGATGAAATTTTGGCAAAGCTGCTTCGTCCCCTCCGCCTGGCAGGAGGAGAGCGGTGGCAGGACCCCGTGCGCCCAGTGCCGGCAGCGGGGAGCCCTCCATGGCTCCGCCGGCAGCCCCCCGACACCGGGGCGAGGGGACCCACTCCCTCCTCAGTTGTTTTCTATCTGCTCGATATCTATCTCGCCATCCAGCTGGAAGAGGCTCTCGGCACCCGGCCCACCGCTCCGCCATGCCGCCCCGTCCTCCTCCTTCCCGCCGCTCTCCTCCTCCTCCTCGCAGGAGAGGTCATCCCTGCTGGCCCGGCGCTCCTCGGCCCGCGGGAGCGGTGGCTCCGGCACCGGGGTGCAGGCGGGGGTCCTGCCCGGCATCACCTCTGGGGAGCAGGGGGCTGCGGTCCATGGCTGGGGGCCGGGGAGCCGCTGGGATCCGTCCTCGGCCGCGGCGCTAAGGCAGGTAAGGCTGTTGAAAGTCTGGCGGTTCTGCAAAGGCAAGAGGAAAGAGGCAGCTGAGACAGGCACGGGGACAGGGACCGGACGGAATCCTGAAGCTGTGCTGGGCTGGAAGTTAGACCAGGTTGAGCCAAGTTCCTCCCCATCCCAGCAGGAACACTCAGCTCGCAGCCGCCTGGTCCCTGGAGCTGGGCAGCTGCCGCAAACAGCCACCTCCCCACCCATGGCAGGTCCCGCGCCCCTCCTGCCCCTGCCACCGGCGATGGCATCAGCAACACCCCCACCCCAGCCCGGCTCAGTCCCACCACCATCTCCACCCCACGCATCTCCCAGTCCCACCGGTAAGGCAGGACAGAGCTGTTTGCCAAAAATAAATGCCTGTTCCCAACAACTCCATTTATTAAACACGCCAGGAGAAACTTCAGCCCCTTCCTGAAGCAGCTGGGGCTGGTGTGCTGCCAAACCCTCCGCCGTGATGGCTCACGGCTGTCCTCCCTTATTAAAGACCACACGAGGTCAGTTCTCTGTCCCCTGTCTCTCTAATGAAGAAGCTCCACGGCTGGTTGCCTTGGCCAGGACCTCGATTTAGTCTATGTACGGTCACGTCTTCAAGCCGGTTTCAAACGCCGCCAACGAGAAGCTTGCAGCCAGTCAACCCCCTCCGCAGCAGAGCACGCACAACCTCTCGGAGGTGCCGGCTGCCCACCAGCACCCTTACCTGGCAGGACATGCCTTTTACCCAGGTTGGGTTTTAAAAGAGCAAACTAAATCCTAGTTATTGAACGCCAACGGGAGTACCACGGCCACCCCGCTGGCTGCCGGAGAAGATGGAGGAGCATCCTGTGCGAGCCTCTGGCAAGGGGCAGTGTGTGACGGTGCGATGGCTTCACGGGCCTGAGCGGGAACCCAGTGGGTACCTGAGGGGTGGCAGCCCCCTCGCCGGCTGAAGATGCTCACCCGACCTACCGTCCGTCTATCGGCCGCGGGAGGTGGGCACACGAAGAAAAGCTAAAGGAGAAAAACGACACCCCATGCAAAGTCACGGATAGCTCGTGGCTTGGTGGGAGTATGGAGCAGGTGGGATGCCCCAGAGGCCTCTCCGGCGCCTGGCATCGGTCAGTATTTTCTGGAATAAGCTGGTGGGGTTAAATCTGCAAAGACAGACACCGGCAGCTCTCTGAGAGTCTGGAGCAGCAAGAAGTTGGTAGGTCCAGATGAGGAGAC
The DNA here is from genome assembly GCA_035590215.1 of Microhierax caerulescens. Lineage (NCBI taxonomy): Eukaryota > Metazoa > Chordata > Aves > Falconiformes > Falconidae > Microhierax > Microhierax caerulescens. Next base: position 49,484,335 of record JAVJGJ010000062.1, read on the forward strand.
CTCTGAGGAACAGTTGAGGAAAAAGCTGGGTTTAGGCTGGAGGCAGCAAGCGGAGGCGTGTAGGACGCTGTATTGTGTTTCCAACACTACAGATCCTGGAGCGCTGCTGGAGATTTCAGAGAGCTGTAAAACCTCATCACCAGAACCCGTTACCACAGGTTAAACAAATACTGCTGAACCACCATGGATGTTGGGTCACCTGGGGTAGCAGAGCTCTCCGGGTCTCTTACACTCGTCTATCCGGGGGAAGGCAAACCCTGGTGCTGTTTCCATCACAGTCTCTCTCCAAGAGCCTGGGCCAGACTGAAACTGGAGTAACCAGGAGAGACTGGTACCCAACAGAGCATCGGTCACAGGGAGCGACAGGGCTGCTGCCTGCCTCCGCTCTGGCATGATTCAGGACCAAACATGCAGCCTGGAGACACGGTCTTGCTCCAAACATCCCACTGATGTTCCTGGGGAATTTATGCGTACTTGCTCGAGGTTTTCTTTCTTCCAAATCCAGGTAAGATGGGAGTAACTGTTAAAACAGCTTACCCCAGGCTGTAAATGACAAATCACCTCTTTCCTTCCCCCCCCCTTGAGGGATGCAGGTCAAAGCCCCACCTACTTCACACTCCAATAATTTCCTACAAAATCAAAGGTACTTGTGCCGAATTCGTACCCACTGACAACACGATGCTGAGAGGCTTTGGGTGCTGCGCTAAATGATGCACTACGGTAAAATGAGTCATTGCAGGAGACCACACGGAGGCTGCAGTAGCTGAAAGGAGAAGTTCCTGCTGCCCAAGGAGGGGCTGGCCACTGCCCAAGCCGAGGAGGGGGGAGCCACTTTTCACACAGCCTTCGGTCTCTGAAACCTTCCAAAACCCCACAAGCCTCGAGCCTATGTGAAAAAACACAGGCATTTGTCCTTTAAAAATGCAACTGCACCCAGTCCTCACGTCACGTCACTCATATTTTTTAAATCCAAGCCGTGCCTCTCCATGCGGTCTGTCTTCTAGGTGCTGGAAGCATAACAGCTTCAAGCAGAGATCTGCACATTATGGTTAATGGACAACTCGTAATTACCGCTGCACTTGGAGAAGGCCTGAGGACATAGGAGAAATATTTTCTAAGTACCTAAAAAAAAAATAATATCTGTGAGTGTATTTCCAACAGCAATTTAGGTACTTGAAAGCCTAAGCCTTCTGAAAGTCAACAGCCCTCCCAGAAGTGCAAATCCGTTCTATAAACAAAACTCTGGCACTTCTGAGAACATTAATTTTTCTCCTGCTAATCAAGCGCATCTCCTGGCTCTGGCGCTTCCCTGGGCTCAGCACCCAGGCGCAGGCATGCCGGGCTGCTGCGGGTGGGCTACAGCATCCTCAAGGGCGGAAGATGCTCTACAGTGCTTTGGAGAGGATGGTGATGCCTGTGATGACGAATGAAGGAGGATGCAACCCAGAGAGCAACTGAACAGGTCCACAGCTCACCCTTCCCATTCAAAGGGATGTGTTTCGAAGCTTGGAGGCATCTCAGAGAACAGCCATGAAGGCACTGGACTTCCAGGGAACGTTTTATTGGACTTTGGCAAGATAAGTGAGCAAACAGCCATGTTTTCCCTGCTCAAATCCACACATGCTGCAACCCAGCATTTTCCACGTACAGCCTTGAGTCATTCCAGGTCATATCTTTACCTTCCCTGCAAGAGGACGAAAAAACCCTTCCGCTGGTCCCGCTGCTTCCAGCGCTGCGGCAGCTGCTTGCGGGGAAAGGCCACGTGCGGGCGGTGGGCAGAGGCACTCCCTCTGACGCGGCTCTGCCGAGCAAGTTTTCACAGGCACCGTCTGCCACGAAATCCCACGCCTCGCCTTCCCGGCCGGAGGGATGGCCACAGCGCAGCTGGGGTTGACATTGCAAAGGTGAGGGGATGGGCATTCTGGGGAAGGGTCCCCCAGGACGGTGGTAACCGAGCCAGCATTGCCTGCGCTGGCCGCGGAGCAGCGGTGGATCAGCCACCGCCATCAATGCATCGTCTGTTCCCAACCCATCGGGAGGTTTTTTACTCATTTTTTATTTATTGGGTGAATTTAGCATGTGCTGAAGTGCTGAGCTGGCAAAACCGGGCAGTCAAGTCCTCTATTGATATCGGCCAAAGAGTAGTTTTGGTGGCACAATGCAGCGCTTGTTCCCCATGGCCAGGCAGCCCCGGGCCCCTCTGCAGCCCTGTCCTTCAGCGCCGGACCCCAAGGGGTAGCAGGCATCCCAGACGCTGCTGGTCTCAAGGAAACTGTGGGAATTCAGACACCCTCTTGGACCTGACACAGGCGGCTTTTGGGAGATCCTTCTGGCCACCCCAACGACACCCAAACTACCTACACTCACAACCACCACCACCCATTTCCGACCATTTGAGGTGCTGGTTTTTCCCTTCTCCTGGCTCTCCCCAAAGCTGCAGCAATCCAGCAGGCCAGGCAAACCCTCAGGGAGAGGAAGAAAATGAGAGGTTGCTCAAGCAAGCACCTGAAAAATCATCTAGAAATACGAGGAAGAAACCCTTGGCCGCTGGGAACAAGCTGCAGGGCTGCCAGCCGACCTCCAGAGCAAAACCTCTCTTGTGTGGTGGTCACCAAGCTCAGGCTACGTCTCCTTCCCCGCAGGGCTCTCGTGATGCTCCACTGTGCAGGGACCAAGGCTAAAAGCCAGGAAGGCTGCAGGAGCTGATTCACACCCCCCGCCCACCCCCATCCATCCTTTTCCACAGGTTTTTCCTCCCTTTGAGCACGCGTCCCTGTGGGGGCTGGGGGCTGGCAGCCCCCCCAGCAAGCAGGATGGAGAAATCCCTCCGCAGCACTTCTTCATATAACCTTTCCCCTCATAAAATAGCTGGCTGTGAGCTTTCCCCTCAAACACATCCCCGCAAACACGGTGGACCTGCTAGAATAAATATTAGCCAGACCGTGATCCCCACGGCGATCACGGCTTTTGCGCAAACACTTTTTTTCCCCCCACCCGGCCAGGTGATTGCCACAATTTTCCTGGGAAAGGTGTAACCCTACAAGCTGTCAGCACCACCGGCCCTACCTACCAAGCTGTCATCACCTCCTGTGAGCACACTGGGCTACAGTTGCTTCATAAAGCTGAAAATAACCCGGCGCCAGAAGGAAAGGGGGAAGCGGGCGGCGAGCAGGGCTGCTCCGCGCGGGGACGATGCGCCAATCCAGCACCAGCCAGCAAAGTCACGAGCAAAGTCAACCTGGGGGGTTCTCTGCCCGGCTGGGGTTCAAATCAGTCTCTGAGGCAAACTCCTCCTGTGAAACACCTTCAGACTGGGTTGTTATCTGTTGCTTCGGTCGTTTGCGTCACAGCAGAGTCCTACCTGGCAGCTGTGTCACGCAAAGAGCTCCTCTGTGCTGCCAAGGAGGATGGCCAGGTGCTTGAGACTGGAAAATGGGATTTCTTTGGGTTTAAAGTTCTGCAGAACTTCATCACAGCAGCTGCTCTTATTTGGCCCAGGCACATACCCGCCACTCAGGTTCAATAATCTCTCCTGCTTTTAAGGCACCCAAAATCTGGTGTCCCCGAGACTGCTTTCCTGGTGAGTGGGAAGGGGAATCCAGGAGATGGGGAGGGAGTTCCACCAGGCACTGCTCCGTCCTGACACTAGAATAATCAGCCTCTCCTCTACAACCAGAAGGAGCATCTCAGGAGCTTTGCCAACAGGTCCAGGCTGCAGCACAGGCGCCGGCACCCTGTGCTGGCCACGCACATCACCAGCTCGGTGGATACCCCAGACTGGTCCCACCAGCACCCCACCCGCTGCTCTCTGGGCTCCCCAAAAAGCAGGAGGTGCAGTCATCTTGCCCTCAGCTGGGCTGGTGACCGCTGCCCCACATGGTGCAGCAGCACTGGCTTCCAAGATCAACACTGCCATGGGTGGGAGGTCGCGGGTCTCCCACCGACCCTGTCCTCCCGCAGAAAAAGAACCTCTGAGCAATGGATGAAGTGCTGGGAAAGAAATGACCGAAATACCTGAGGAACGAAAACACAGGAGGCTGTTATGGGGTATATGAAATGCAAATGGAGCTCGTGTGCCTGGTGCAGAGCCGGAGCTGGGTTATATGTGGTGTTGCCATGTCAGAGAGCTCAAACTCATCCACTACTTGGTGTTTTTTAAATTTTATCTGTGGAGGCACTGAATAATTTGCAGGCGCTCCTGCACCCTCCGTCAGGCTGATGGGCCGCATAGCCTGCCTGCAGCAGCATCCCCGGTACGGAGGGGTGGCTCCCTGCGCTGCTCCCAGCGGGTACCACGATGCTGCCCTTGTTATCAGGGTTTGCCTTCCTGGCTCTTCCCTTCTCACCTGCTAATAAAGAATAATATTTACCTAGCCCCAATCCTAATTTTGCAATAACAGGCACCAGTGCTTAGATGGTGCATTGAAAGCTCTAGTGGATAATTCTGCTTTTATTTTGTTTGGTGTGAAAAACAGCTTTCACGACCAGACTCGGAAATATCTATTATCCTACCAAGTTGCTTCACACCACAGTCTTAAACAAACAAACCAAAAAAAAGGCAAGAAGAAAGCTTTAAGTCATCAGTACTAATGCTGCCTTTGGAGCCTGCGGGGTTATTTGGGTTTTACTCAGTTTTGCTCTTGTCTTTGGAGTTCTGTAGCTGCCCCAATGGCAGTGGTGATGTTTAGTGAGTTTCCATAAACGCAGAAGAAAAAGCCGTTGTATGACCCACCAACGGGAATCCCTCCGGTGCTACAGAGCCCCAGGGAGATGCTGGAGAGACAAATCCCAGAAATCACGGAGAAATACAGGAGGCACAGCTATGCATGGAATCAGAGACCAGAGATGGCCTCTGGGGCTTGACCGTCCCACACGTGTGCAGCATCCCACACGTGGGGATGGCCCATTCCCATTCCCCATGATAATGGGAGGAAATCATTAAGAAAGAGCAATTATTTTCCCTAACAGACACCGAACCCTTCACTATGAGCTGGAGAAATCCATTTGCTCAGACAGGTCACTACACAACTTCATGAGCAGCTACTGTGTATTTATTTATTTCCAGGTTGCCCATCCCTCCTGTGCTCCGCCTTTCACAGCCTCCCTGCCTTCTTCATCCCAAGAGGCTGCGACAGAGCATCCCCGGAGCACTGCAGGGCACTCACACCGACACGCTCAGCACTGCAGAGAGCCCCACGGAGATGGCAGCATCGGGGCAGGGTTGCTCTCCTGGTGATGCTATTGCAACGCCACAGATTTAAGTGGAGTGGTTCTGGCACAAGCAACAGTGAGCCTGAACCCGTCTCATCCCCAGAGCTGGCAAAACTCCGGGGTTTGGAGTGGTTCATCTCTGGGGAAATTCGGAGATGCTGGTATTTCGACTTGTCCCAGGTTAGGATGAAACATCACTAATACGGATATATATATTTTTTTTAAACCACATTTTTTGAGAATCTTGGCCCTACTCCATTTTCATACTATTTGCGTCGTGTTCAGCATAGAAGTAATATGTCTGTTATATTATTGAGGTCTCGCTTCACATCCTAAATTATAAGGCAAGACCTTAATGAAGTGAAAACCAAACTTTAAAAAAAAATCTCTCACTCACTACCTTTAATGAAATGTTTTCTGTGAAACTCATCTCCCTGAATCAGCCCGTGTCAGTGGAAACCCACTCCAGTGAACGCTCCCACCCGATCCCTCCGGGTACAATGCACGTAGCAGCACCAGCGGATGGCCGGTATTACAGCCCGCACCAATCCTGTCACCAGCACAGGGACACCGTCACCTAACTGGCGCTACCTCCCTGGCAGTGATACGAAGCCTTTCTTTGCACCAGTGCTTTGATTAAAATTAAAAAAGAAGTTTGAAAGTGCTTGAGACAAACAGGTGATGCCCCTCCGTCGGGGTAACGCTGCGTCCCCCACGCCGGGGAGGTGCCAAGCGGGATGGACCGCAGTGATGCAGAACGGGGATGGCTGCAGGTATGGAGCATCTCATCGTTTCAGCAGTGCCACTAAAGAAACCATCAGCAAGTAAAGGCATAAAATCCTATCATGGATGACCATGAATCCAGAATTTGTGGCAAGGTGGTACATCAAACACGAGGCAGGAGGTGCGAGGGTGCACCTAATCCCGAATAGCTCCCTGTGCCAGCATCTTGCCTCCCGCAACAGACACCGAGCAGGCTTAGCACGCTGCGGCTCATTTAAGGTGATGGTGGTAGCCTGCTTTTC